>CAJNYU010003455.1:0-169202 GCA_905331475.1 Rotaria socialis | reverse complement strand
TGATAAGATGAAATGATCAATTCGATTAGCGCAATGAAAAATACAAATATTTTTCTGTTGATAGAAGAATATCTATCGAAAACTCTTATAGAATGTATTATATATCATAGTTCTGAATAATCGCATACTTAAAATGAAAACCATGATACGTATATGAGAAGTTGTTCATAGTTCAAGGTAGTTCATTGTATTTCTCTTGTACTTCACTCGTACTCCCTTGTAATTCCTTGTACTTCACTCGTACTCCCTTGTACTTCACTCGTACTTCCCTGTACTTCACTCCTACTTCCCTGTACTTCACTCGTACTTCCTTGTACTTCCATGTACTTCCATCGTACTTCAAATTTTTTTTGAAGTAGATGAAGTCGCGCTTTTCCCCCTTGGGTCAAAAACTTATGACTTTTCTTTTTTAATATTTTTATCTTGTTACTTGTAAAGTTTCAATTAAAATAAAAAAATGATTTTTACAGCAGTACTTTATTTCAAATTAAAAAAGAAATACAAATTACATTGTTCGTGATCTTTTCACTAAAATATACAGAGAAAATAATTTTAAACAGCAAACAAAAGAAATATATACCTGGTAATTTTGATGATGCACTTGGTACAGATATAACACTAGATCTAGTTGTTTGCATTTCTATTGTTTTACCTTAAAAATGAGAATAGTTAAATTAAGCTTTGATATCAGGTTATCTATTGAATCAGTGAGAGAAGTAGAGTTCGAAAAATTCTTAATCCGATATTTGCTAATATATGCTTGAATTATTTTATTGAAATTTCTGTGATAAAAATAAAAAATACGTTATTTTCTATAACAATAAGTGACGAAAGCAAGTACAAAAGATGAATATCTTCCTAGTTTTCTATCTACCGAGAAATACGATTTAAAATTTGAAAGTGAAATCTTTCTCTATAAAAGCGGAACCAATCGCATTTTCTAATCAACTAGAGATAAACTGAAGTTTCGTACGTGTAACGAATTTTGATAGAAGAATAGTTAGTGTGAATGGAATTACACTATGTTTAGCTGCTTCATATCAATAATCACATCGTTTACATAAAAAGCACGTTTATATATGCGAGCAAGAGAGAGAGAGAACGTTTATGCCCAAAAATAAGGAAAAGAATATATGAATAGAGGCACAGACAATCATAAAATGAGACAGATACATCGATGCAACAACAGTTGGCTATAAACCTACTAACGATGTACAATTATGAGAGAACGAAGAACAAAGTGTTACGCAACAGATAATGACAGACATAAGTTAAATCATTCTATATGTATACGCAATTTGATAAAGAGGTGAGAATGGATAATGGTATAAGATAAACTTAGCGAGGAGTGTCTCACTACGCATATAGTATAAGATGATATTGTGCATCATACGAACGAAATTACTTAGGCTTCTTTCGGCAATGAAAAATTGATATTTATAACTTATATTCAATATTTATGATAATGTCTAGAATTTAAAGGAATAATTTCCAACATTCCGTAGTGAATGTGATCGTGAGACAAGCAATTTTACAGTCAACAAACTAGATGGCATCTGAGCTCAGTTCACCGAACAAGAAGGGTGCGAAACATGTCGAGCTTCGGTTTTTGGATTTTCGAAATCGCACAGATAATAAAAACTCTTAGTATCAATCGAGTTGACAAAAGTTTACTATTATTACTGAAAACTATTGTTGCATCTACATATACTCTTGCTCTGGATATTATGGAAAAAAGTATTCCTTTATTCAAGTAGTTCTCATTGCAAAATCACTGCGAAATTATAGCGTTTCACCATGCGTTTCGTCTGAATGCGATAAATATCGATATTTAGCATCACCTGTAATAGAGACCTGCATGGCCACGACCTTTTGGTCACAGTCACGGTCAAAACAATTCTCCTCCTGGGTTCGGTTAAAAACATCTTTGGTTCAAATTTTGCGCTTTGAGATGGATATACTAGTAAAAAAAAGTCCATCTAATTTTCCAGCAATATCAAGAAGCTCGACACGTTTGTACGACCCGCATGACCTCTGATATCATTCTTCTTGGAGGATGACTGCTTTATTTAGATTAACTAACGCTTTTTCTATGCTGTGCATTGATGTGTTCAACAAATTCTTCATCCATGAAAAAAGGATTTTATTATCAAAATTATAACAAAAAATATTGAAATGATTTTTACAGAATAATTTTCTAATAATGTTGACCTTTAATACTAAGTTTCTTTAAATACTTTCGAGAAGTTTATTCTTGCCGGTAAGGCTTTTGAAAAACATTTCTAAAGAGTAATATCCTAAAAACTAGCTACAGTTCATAACGTAGTCGTGAGTTTTGGCAAAAACTAACATTTTCTCCAAAATTCTAGATCTTTTAATGATTTCGGTCTTTTCCGTTGCTAGAACTATGAGAGACTTGGCCACAATCACGAAAATTTTCTGGATTCAGTCACGATCACACATAATCAAGACAACATTGGAAGCCTCTAACTTTTACATAAGCTTTGCTTACCATATTCATGGAAATTAAATTCATATCCGTTCATATAAATAAATAATAGATACTTCCTATTCTCATTTGTTCTTGTACAACCAATAAAAACCACTTCATTAGTAATATCCTATAAAGATGTATGTATTAAAAAGAACGATAGGAGCAACCGTTCATTGAAAGATTACGTTTACTGCTAGCGGTAATTGATCATTGGTAAACTCAGTGCCAAGTCTCACTCCATTTTAACGCCAATATAAAAACCAAATTAATAGATCATTAATACTGTGTGAAGCACAGCATTCATACAACTGTGGGCGATATTTTTTAACGGTCTGCAGCATTGTATAGCGACCATTTTTATTACCGAACTATATGTTGAAAATCCATATTTTGTATTTATGGATCATAAAACTAATATATGAGCCTTCAGCACATGAAGATTCAGGGAAAAGGTAATATATCATAGACAATTTAATGCGCCACAAATCAAGACCATACATGTGGCGTCCTGGCTCAATATAGTTTACTAAATTCGACAAGGTTCTCTTAATCACAATTCTAAGATGATTTAAATAAATATCTTTCATAATTTCATCCCTTTTAAGTGATGTACCAATATCAGGCATACCATCAACAGCTGTTTTACCATTTTCTTCATCATTTCTACCTATATCAGAAAAACTAAGTTATTTTTTATATGAATGATTGTTTTTAGCATAAATCTATATCGGGATTATTTTTCTCATCTTAAAATAATAATGAATTTTAGTGTTATAATACGCATTTACCTTTAACATCATGTTCATCTTGACGTGTTTCAACACTTTTTGGTTCAATTTCGTCCCCTAAAATTTAAAAAAAAGGCGGATTTGAGTTGACTTTCGATTAATTGAGAGTAGAATGGGTATACCAAAAAAAAGATGTATTTATTTACTACTTAAAACAATGTATCTTATTAGATATTATCCACTGATGAAGACCAAAGTTCAAAGATATTTTCAATATTTATTTACCGTGCAAGGAAAGCAACAGACTTCGACACTTCGAATTTCCATAAGAGACTTCAAATTGTCAAGAAAATTCAAAAGATTTCAAATGATTTTAAAAGGTCTTATGGGACTTTATAAAATCTCAAGGCATTGCAAAATATGTTAACAACTGTAGCTCAAAGACTGCCTGAAATTTTCAAAAATTTTATAGTTTCGACAGCCGTTATGGCATTCCAGAAAATTTCATGAAACTTCTAAACTTTACGATTGAAGTCTCTGCTTTTTCTCTCGATCTAGATACTCTAAGTCAACTTTAGCTTTTCCCTTTCATGACTCATGTGTTTTCGTGATGTGTGTGAAATCAATTTTTCTGTTCTTACAGTAATTTCGGTAGGCCTGAAATTTTCTAAAACCTTCAAGCAAAAATGAATATGTATCAGTTATGTTTCGCTCTGAGAAAAAAAGATCTCAACTTTTACTCATCGTCGATATATTGATCTGAAATCACAAATAAATTATCATTCTAATCAATGAATTATTATCAATATAATCTTGATGGTTCGTAATTTTTAATTTTTAAATTGTTTTTTTACTTGATCCATCTTCATTACTATCATTTAATGTCCATAAATCTTTTGATCTTTTGTCAAGTCCTTTATCTTTTGGAGCTTTTATTTGATGTATCAGTATCATTTTCTTTGTCTAGCTCATTGTTTCTATTTGCATCTAACACGGAAATTTATCAAATTACTAATGCATTATCATTTTTATTAATTTAATTTGTAGCACCAAGTAATTTTTGCCTACTGTTGAGGGGAGAGGATCGAACTGTCAAAAGAGCTTGCTGGTATTTTATATCAGTGAGATGCTGAACCTTTATTGTCGGTATCAGTACTCTGTAAAAGAAAAACGAGTTTTGTAGAGCTTTTACACGATAGCAGATCCTTTTTGGATTCCATAGGTTTTGCAGAATTTTTTTTTGAGATTCTGGAGCTTTTGCTGAACCTTGAAAAAAATTTCTGCAGAACCTACGGAACCCCAAAAGGATCTGCTATCGAGTAAAAGTTCTGAAAAACTCCTTTTTCTTGTTTTCTTACAGAGTAGTCAACCGTCTAACTTTGAGATTTGTAACCTCTTCGCTGAATATTAAGCCTCATATGACTAATGAAAGTACAATCAACAGTTAGGTGAACTTATATTTGTTGTACGTCTACCCATTCATCGAAAAGTATTTAAGTATGCCTACTTATTGACCAATAATTTGAAATCATATCTATTTCAGTTTATTATTCTTTTTTGTTTGTTTATCAATATTTACAATATAATCCGCAGTCTTTTGTTTTTTGAACTGAAGTTTTTGAAGCCATTTACTCAAATGTTTACGGCGTTCTTAATTTGCTTCCAGTCTCATCACAATCAGCTACTTTATTAATATTTTGTTGGTGAAAATACCAGCCAAACTTCAACAGGATCCGCTTCAAAACCATATTTACCTTTTATAAGTGCATCAAATGATGAGCTGATTGCAACTGGATCCTTTTCAATTTCAAAATCATATTCTAATTCTTGTGCTGTTGATAAATCATTAGTCGATAACCAAGGCAGATGATCGTTATTTATTTTTCTCTTTTTGTAAACGTTCATTTGTGATGCCTGTTTGTCTTTACGATCAAACTCATTTCCTTCACTGTTTTCAGATAAAATAACACTACATGATGTTGTGAGTGGTGTTGATGATGCATTATAATTGTGACGAGGATGTGTTGGTTGTCGATGTGGATATTGATTCATAGGACGTGGAATTTGAATTATTTTCAAATCGTTTACGCCAATTGATGGCTCACTTGGATATTTCATCAGGGTCTGTTGAGATGGAGGCCTATAAAAGAAAGTTTTTAAATTTTTTTTAGTTCTCAAAATGTATTGTTTATATGAAACCTTCACATTCACAGCTATGCTGTTTATTAAATCAATTTTCAATATTGCAGCAGTGGTATGTTTCTATTTAGTATCTTTTACAGATCTTAGTCTTCAAGAAAATTTACCTTATTCATATAGAACTTAATTAACTCTATTTACAATGATAAACACGATATTTATTCAGATATGAAATTATAGATCTTCAAAACTGATTTTTTTTTTAAAATTCCGGTCTCACTCCCAACCTGGTTAAATCTATTTTTGGCATTTTTACGCATCGAAATTCAGCATTTACAAGGCTCCGACCTCTATGATCACAGCTAGTCTCGAAAGATTTTTTAGCACAGTCAAGCCTACATTTTTCTATTTCCAACAAGTGTTGAAGTGTTTCTTTCGAATACATAAAAGTGTGATAACAGAACAGAAGAGTTCACAATAGACATAGGAAAACAATGATAAAACATATTCAAATAAGGAAATACTTAAAACGCTATTGAATCAGATGTATGCATTTAATGATTCCGATATTCAAAATCCTATATAAGCTATCGAAAAATTCCGACGATTGGAAACAGAACCAATATCAGTTAAAGGCTTTTGTCGGAATTTAAAACAAAAGTGTCGATTTGTGTATTCTAATCAGAAATGAATGAGTAGTACAATAGGCGATAAAGAAGTGAACAGGATCAGCTTGAAAAATTATAAATCTCGACGGGACTAACACTGTATTTCAAATTCTTCAATATGTTATCTTTGCTTAAAATGTATATCTTTGTGATTTTTGATCTTGCGTTATCCAAAAAGGAATAGTCCTATTTAGAATCGCCTGTTACCTTTTCTGTTTCGTTTTTTACACACGTTGGCCCTAATTCGAAGCGAAATTGGGATTAAGCTAACATTTATCTGTTGCCGTGGCTCATCCAGATCCTTTTATATTTTGCGAATTTTCATCTTTATTTGAACTTGAATTAGGTTGGTGCTCACAATGAAAAGAAAGCCTCTGGTCGAATAAGAGACACGGCTTCTTCAAGTCTTGATACTTCATCATCAGTAGAATAAGCTTTGATTTTTTCTATTTCATCTTTTCCAAGTTGTCATTTTGATTCAGTTATATTAGTTGAATATAAGTTGAATTCTAAGTATGCTATTTCAGTATTTTTTTTACCTAAAAGCCATGTAAGTCCTACAGTTACATTTTTCGTTTCACAGCAATACCGCAGCCAAGCACAGGGAAATTCGAGGCCATTTTCAGTACGTACTCTGTGCTGTAAAATAAATCTGTGATTTTAACTAATGTACAATAATAAAACTAAATAGTGATATTTCTTGTAAAGCAAGTTAAATTACAAGAGATTTGATTAAGAAAGCACAAATAGATACCGATAGGCAAAAATTTTTAAATCAGAGTTCTTGCTCCACGAAGAAGCAAAGACTACCACCAAGATATTGCTTATGATTAAACTTTTCATTCTCGAATCAAGTGCTTACGAGGGAACTATCCTAACTAATAGCAGATGTTTCGCCTGATATTGAATCCTTAAAGTTTCGAAATATAGTAGATAATACGCAAAAGAAGATGAACATTTTATCATGCACGTGCACGTGACGTTTGAATAGTGTCATTTTCTGTTTCGAAAGTTTCCGGTTTGGAATTCGTTTTGAAGCAACAGATATTTATGCATTTTCGTTTACGACAATAAAATATTCCAACAAATGTATACTTATGTAGCTCTTAAATCTGCTGACACTCAACTGCGAAAACCATTGAACAAATGTCTGAAGTCCACTGGACTTTTATTATCGAAGGGGAGAGAAAAGTGACACAGATTTATTAATGTTGAAAAATGACACTCTAAAGCTTTCCAAAAACAAAAATTAACCAAAGTGGATCTGTTTAAAAAAGGGAAAATGAGGAATAGTCGAAAAAATATGTGAATGAGCAAGATATATCCTAAAAATGTGGGCGTGGTTGTAACCCTTATTCCTATTTACCATCTGATTCTTCGCCACTTTCGAGCATTTGCGACACCGATTTTAAAATAATAACTCGGTTAACTATTTGTTTCCAAAAAAAACGAGCACGATCATCATCAATATGTACGTTGATGCCAGGTTGATTGAAATTTAATAATCATAATGCAACTTTTATTCGTAAACTTTCTTTTGGATCACCAGCAGCAATAAGTAGAGTAGCATCAGTTATATCATCTGCTTCAAATTGCTCATCAGGTATCTCGCGTTCTATGCAATCTTCTAATTCATCAAACAAGTACTCTAAAACCTTAACTAATGTGTTTGTTAATAGCAAAGAGTCTTCATCAAATGGATAAGAATAATGATTTAGAAAGCACATTGATTTACCACATAACTTGAAATCCAATAAAAAACACAAGCAAGGACCCAAATAATCTGTTCGTATTGTCTTCCTGCTTATGCCGGATTCATTCATTTTAACTTTAATATTTTCATTTTCTGACATCCTAAGAAAAAATAAAAGAAAAAATAAAAGAAAAACATTTTCTTTTAAAAAGATTCTAATATATTTCTTTCTTGTCTGTGTGATTTCAAAGTTACTTATTGGTTCAAAAGAAATACTGAGCTGTACATAATTTCTAAGAATTTTTTTCTTTTTCTTTTAAGGTAGATTTAAAGCCACAAATGTGCCTGAAAAAAAAGGTTCTCAGAAAAGATGTCACAACCCAATAGAATTAAAATCCGAATGCTCTTAGATAAAAAGGAAAATTTAGCCATCCCACCTGTACGGTCATATGTGGATTTTGTACGAATATCTTATATGGTAGGTAAAAAACTTTAAAACATTTTATCTTTTGAAAATATGATGAATATTTACTAAAACTACAAGCTTGAAAGGTTAAAGTTTCAACTTTCTAGTTTATACAATTTAATTTTTTTCAATCTTGAAAAAGAAACGAAAGTTCCCGAGAAAAAATTAGAAAATGTATTTATTACCTGTTTCACTATAGACTTTGGAAAACACCTGGAATTAATCGACCAAGACGTAGTATATCTAGAAAAAAAATGAAAATTTCCCACATGAAATAAAAACATATTATCACGTTGAATTTAAAAGATTAAATGCTTGAGCAAAATAAACAGCACCACAAATATTCTAACGTTTCTACAAAACAATAAATATTGAATAATCCTGACATATGTAGAACGATTTATATTTTTCACTATCGAAAATAAATAAAATAAATTGAAGAATGAAAATAAATAAACATGAACAATAGGTCAATAGAAATGCCCCACATTTAGGCCGTGTACACACTAGAGAAACAATACAGTATTATCTTCGTTTTAAATCGGCATCCATCCGTCCACAATGTAAGAGTTAATTCACTAATCAGAATTCCGTTTAACCTCTATATTTTAGTGAAAATAGGACTGGCTACTAGCGCAAATAGAAATCATTTTATTGAGTGATGATTCATACAGAAAAGCCAAGGCATTCATCTTTAGGAGTGACAATGTTGTTGATTACCAAAAAAGATACTGTTGATTATCACATTTTTATAGCATTCATTTCGCATAATTCATTTCTTAACAAAGAGCGCAGATACAAAAATATTGTCTTCATCAATGCACTCACGAACACCTACATTCACCGACACCCTCCATTAAGTTAGGCATATAAACCAAACAAAAACTTAAATATAATACTTGATTGTAGAAACTTCGGTGAGAATTGGTTCAACAATTATTGATATTTTTCTGTTGATCTATCGCAGATGTCAAATGTTTTATTTTGTTCTCACACACAGTTGAACACTGAGATTTTGGTGATTCCCATTTTCACTACAGAAAAGGATCAAGAAAAAAGTCTATACTCTAATCAATAGGCATTAAATGCACTTGTCTTTCCGTATCATTTCATTTCATCAACAGTTTTTTAAACCATCTGAGAACGTTATAAAGAGTCTCTTTTTATCAGGCAAACAATTCAAAAAAATAAATCACAATTGGTAAAAAGTCGAAAACTTTTGCTGGCACAATCTTATGCACTATTAAGTTATTTTCTAACTGTTGTCATTGGCATCATTTTTTCTGATATTTTATAATTATTTTTCCGTTATCAAGTAAAGAAAAATAACTCGACTTTTTCAGCAGTAGACAAAAAATCGATCGGTGAGATAAATGCTCGTTCAAGCGGAAAAGTGTCGTTCAGGTCAAAAATGAATATTTTTCCGTTCTGTCTATAACAGAAGACAAACTATAGAAGTGCAAGTCATCGCGTGTGTACTAAATTTATGTCGACCACTTTTGTCGTCACTGTTCAGAAAAGATATCCGTACACATACAACATATTCCATGCTATACAGAAATTCACAAACACCAAATTTCATTAATTTTCATTTTCATTCTTCACATTCCATCTTTCCCAACGACTTATTGAAAACAACCTTATTACCATGTCTTTCACATTCGCCACGCATCACCACAAAACTAACAAAGCTTTCACTTATATCGTAAATCATTTTCGGGATCCCATCTTCATGCAAATTTACTGATCATTGTTTTCACCAAAGTCAACCATAATCTAACGGACTGCAAAATTTTCCAACATCATTAGTATCGTGCAAACTCATTTTTCTCTTATCGCGAATACATGTACGCTCATTTCCATTACATACGAACCCATTTTATTTCTACAAGAAAAGGTGTGGGTGTGGGTGTTTGGATGTTCCTTTCCTTCGGCCACAACCAGATCCACATCAACCCACCCACCCACATCCTAAATATTCGACGATATATATAGAAATATAACTCAATCGGATTGGTAAATATTTCCGAATCATTGGACGTTATAAGACTTTCAAGTGTGCATGCTGTAATATGTTCGACATCATTTGAAAAATTGCTGTTATGTTCAGTACTTTTTGATTCATCATATTATTGGAATAATCACGTAACCGATTGAAGAAAATCAATCCCATCGCTTTCTTGACTATAAATGGGTTCTATTGTCTTCGCTAACTCTGATAATTTCTATTCGTTCATCTAGAAAATTATAATACAATTTCTTTATGAAAATCTAAAATGAAATAAAGCATACTTTATTGTAGCGTTCCAATGATTTGCTGATTAATTTACAACAAATCATGACATAGGGTGTGGGTGTACGTGTGGTATTAATGCTCTATTCACTCGCACCCACACCCACATCCTGCTATTCACAGAGACAAACATGTTCATAGAGAGTTTTGTATTTGACATCGACCAAGAAATTACATCTAAAAGTAATCTTATTTACAATACTACGGGAAAAAAGATTAATTGCTTATGCAAAACTACACTTTTTTTCTTTCGTGGAAGGAGTAGATCGCCAAGGAGTTTCTGATAATGAAAAAAAAACGTTGAAGTCAACTTGCGCATTCGAAAGCTGCTGTGAGATAACTGCAGACAGTACCTTTATGCATCAAACCAAACACAAGACGAATGATTATTTTTTCGCTGAGACAAAATATAGATTATCGTTCTTGCAAAAAAGACTGAATTGATAACATATTATTTAGGCGTTGAGCTTCAATTTGTTGTTTTTCAAGGGATTTTTCTTTGAAATTTTGCATTTCTGTCCAATCCAATCCTGTCGTTAATTTCAATTTATGAATTCAAAGACAAAAAATCAATATCAACCGAATCTTTACTTACCGAAATTCGGTGAACATTGAAAAGGATCAGAGAAAACAACCATTGAATTGCATGAATATCATCATAGGATGTGACTTTGACTGTGGATTAATTGAGCACGATGAATAATTTTTAATGTTATTTATGATACTTTTTTTCTTATTGATATTCTTGTTAATTTTCGAACTGATATTTTTAAATTATTTATATCGTTCTTTTCTTTTTAATAGATTAAAATTTATTTATTCTTGTTTTTTTTAATATGTTCTACGAAATGATTTTATTGATGAAATAACTCTTGAACCATATTCAATAGCTACCAATGAATTATTTTAAAACTTGGTTTAATATTGATTTACTTAGTGCACTTCCAGTTTATTCTATTTTTTATTTTTTTTTGTTTCGGGAGAAAATTCTGGTATTTATTCAACAGTACGTACAAGTCGAGCTATGAAAGTTCTTCGACTAGTTAAATTACTTTCATTATTAGTATTATTTCGATTATCGTAAGGGAATGAAAAATCTTATTCTAGAAAACATTTATCTTGTCATTTAAAATTTTTGCTTTTAAACACCTATGGTAGTATGAACTTGGCGAAACGAGAATAAACTAATAAAAACCCGCGCGAAAGCGCTGTTTTAGCCATATTTTAACACGTTTTTTTTAAAGATCTTGCCTACCTTGGTATAATCGGCCGTTCTCGATTATCGGGTTTTATCTATGTTCAAATTTTTGTGTTTACATAAGTCATGGGTAGTTTTACATTATCATGTCTCAGAGCAAATCATTCAAAGACCACATAGGCAAAGTGGCATATGAGTACTTTACGTATCAATTTGAAAAGCAAAGAAATCTCTATAATTTTGTGTATTGCAGATGTATTTTTGATTAACAAATATGAAACTGTAAATACTCTTTAAGGCAGCATTATGAAAATTTTGTGGAACACCTGTTCAAACTTTGATAAGTCACATCATAACTCGATTATGAAGGGAAATGATATAGAATATACAAATAGACTTTGTGTGCGATTGAGCAGTATCCGTATCATTGGACTAAGCTCTGACTTGATTCTACAAGATTTAGATTCTTCAATAGTAGGACATGCTTAAAAAAAGCGAAATCCATAATGTTGTTTACTTCAGTTTTCTTCCATGGTACGTAACAGAAATCGATAGTGGATATATATATACCAGGGCTCCGAATGGGATGGGATGGGACGAAAAAATCATCCCATGGAACCAATTGGTTTATCCCATCTCACCCCATGGGATTCCTAAAAAAATTTCTTCATCCCATTCCATGGGACAAGTGGTCTAGTAAAAAGATTTTTTAAAGCCTTGAATCGATTATCATTACTGTCATTTTGAATCCTGTTATTTTCGCTCTAACTGTTCCCCTATTGTCAGTTTATTTGATATTTTATTTTTTCTACTAATTACACAGATCCCACTGGTTTCTTGGGAAACGATATTGCGGATCTTGATGAACTCCACTGGATAAGATAGTTGATTCATCGAAATTAGTTAAGATAGATTTCAATTTAGTAGCGCCCGCTAGAGCCCAGAATCGATGTTTTTTTATTAGACTATTGCAGTCCCATGTCTCGAAACATTAACAAGTGAAAACGGTTCTTCTTTCATGCATTTTATGCTTCGAATCTCAGATTCTGATGATTTTCGTTAGGTTTCTCAGATAGTTAAGGGTTACTGAAGATCATCTTACATTGTTGCTCTATCCGATGGATTTATTTTGATGTTTTTGTGCTTCGGTGAGGAGTAAAATGTTTGGAATCCAACGTACTCCATCAAGATTTACTATCTACCAATTAGTTTTCTCTAGACCACGACTTACAAAAAGCTGTGCTAAAAATTGATTTGAAGCAAAAATTAATTATGACTACGTATTTTTATTCATATACCATAATGAATAGTTCTGAAAAGAATATTAAAAAGTATAAAATAATATAAAACTCATGAAACTCCACAAAAGCTGCTTCTATTTTCATTACTTAATACAGCAATAAAAAGATTTTTGTTATGCAGGAGAGAATTTTACTTTACTTAAAAAGAAATAAATAATAAATGGAATCCTCTACTTTTTCAGATTTTTTAAAAACGGTCACCATCAGCATAATTTATATATTAATACAACCCTAAAGCATTAACTCACCGTAAACTAAGTTTCTTATTTATGTGTGATGCTAATAATAACCCTTTTGAAACAATCTGAAAAGATTGATTATACCATTTATTAATATTTTTTTATAAATAAAATGAAATCCTCTATGCGAAAAAGCAATCGTTTTATTTTGATATTATCAAACGAATAACCTCACGCTATAGGGTAATTCATCATTTAAATCTCTGTAAAAAAGATTTAAAATTTTTCCATAAATAAGAGTACAAGAAAGTCAAGAGCAAACCCACTTGTGTTAAAAGAAAAGACCAACAATAACGACATAATAAAGCCTATCTTCCGCTATTTCTATACAGTACCTCGAACCAGATTGCAACAGAAAATAATGCGTACTTTTTAGTGGAAAAATAGACGAAGTCGCTCTCTATAAACCTATATATATATATTCTGTTTTTCGGTCAAAATCGGCATCTAATTCATAATCATCTTTGAACAACCATTACAATATCTCAATATAAAAAATCTAGTCAGCTGTATGATGTAATAGCACACGATTATATTGATTATTTACATTATTCCTATAAATCTGAGTCATTTCTTCTCTATATTACAGCTCTTGAGCAACAGTCTAAACAAAACGCACGTTCACTTATAAGCTATTTTGTATTTCTTCCTAAGTAATTCTTGAAAAATAACAATATATTGTTCAGGCATCAATATCAACAATTCACTATTGGATACAGGTATTTGACAATTTATAAAGTTAAACAATAACTTCTCACTCCAACTTGGAGTTCCACTGCTAAATGTAGCCAAAGATGCAGGTGATGCTGCAGCACAGGAGTATGCTGTAAATCAGATGGATAAATATCAAGTAAACATTTGGAAAAAGTACTCACCAGCAGTTGGACCACTTGTTGTCGTAGTTGTTCTTGCTATAAAGAATGTGAAGAACAAATGTAAGCTATTTACATAAACATAATTTTAATTTCTTTCTAATAACAATTTAGAAGAGCTATTCACTTATGGACAAAGATAAATTGAAAGACTTTCTAATCGGAGAATAACTCACTTGTACTTGAGCTTGTCGATGTCACTGTTGAAGTTGTCGTTGTCGAAGTTATTGAAGTAGTTGATGTTGTTGTTACCGAAGTATTAACCGTTGAGCCTATTAGAAGTTGGAATTCTTGCATCAAAAAATGTCAAATAAGAAAAAAGATACTCACTTAATGTTGTAACAAGTACAATTGCCATAACATCACCTAGAATAAGAGTCGTAGCAATACAAATGGTAATCCATAAACCCATTCTACGGCAAGACCAAAGTCTAAATAACGATATGTTGTTAGTAGAAAAATCTTTCAGATACAGTATATTGATTGAGTAGAAAAAAAAATATAAAATTCAATTTGTTGTCACCGATACAGTAACATGGTGAATATTGTGTATCTTTTCGAAAGAGGTTAAAGAAATAGATTTCTTCGAAATTCTGATTGTTATATTTATATGAAGTTTTACATTATGATTACCTATTCGGCTGTTTATCGTCGTCTGCGTTTTGCCCAACATTCATAGGTGATGACGTCTGTTCTGGCCATACGGTCCTTTTCTGCCAGAATATATTTCTCGTTGATAACTATAATCAGCAAAATAAAATTGCATAAAACAACAGTTAATTTCCTATTATCTATTTCAGTAAACATATGGATTTACCGCAGAAGTAACATCAGTTCGACCACTTTCATTCTATAATATAAAACAAAACAAAAAATTGTTTCAAGGCTATCAAATCAAAATGACTCATCAAACCGATAAATCTTGACCATCAAAAGTGGCAATGCTAAAGTCATGCATTGCTTGATTACGACTTATATGACGTCGAATATGAACTAATTAAGGTCCAGATGAAAGTTGTGCTGTCTCCATCTTGCGATTTACTTTTTCGATTATTGACTTCAAATGAATAGATTTAATTTCTCCTCATAGATCCTATACGAACTGAATCGTGTAATGTAATCACTTTTTTGTTTTCATTCATTGATTATAGTGATACGAAAAGAGTTCAAAAATGAAAAAAATATTCTTCAATTTTTCATGAAATCAATGGTTTTTAACTGTCATTATAAATTGACTCGCATGCTTGTCTCTCTTGTTTTATGAATTCGTATAAAGCTTACCAAAAGACAAACTTTGAATAAGAAACACAATATATGCTTGATTCTTATATGTTTTTTAAATAGTAAGGAGAAAATTTTCTAGTAATCATTATATTCTATTTAACAACGGAGTAGCAGCTAGCTAATACACAAATTAATTATCTTAAATATTTTTTACATCGATTCATTTATTTCTTCCTACAAGCGTGCATGATATTGGTTGATTGACAAGAAATTATACTTAACTTCTTTTTGTTTCAAATAAAAATGCATCTTTTATTTTATTGGTTATCTCGATATGTTTATCTTTTTTTTTTGTAGAATTGATTTAGAACTGTCTAAATCATAAGCATTGATAATTAACACCTACACTCAAATTTCATATTGTAAATTATGCTGTTTAATGAAAGTAAAACAGTGAACATTTGATAGAATTGTTTACTTAGAAAAAGCGAATTGTATTTCTGAGCGTTAAACACATTTTCAGAACAAAACAACTAATGCAATTCGTCAGATATTCAAATGAATCATGACAAATATTTTTTTGCACTTGCGTATGTAGTTTTCGTAGGATTTCATCGGAACACAAGAAAATAAATTTCAATGCTTTATGTATGTATAAAATTATTTTATCGCAACAACAACAACAAGTTAATGCAAGATGGATTTATCCATTATAAAATGCCGTGCTTTAAAAAAATATATTTCGAGGATGAAAATAATTGTTTAAAATAATAAATATTCAATCATTTGTTAAAATTTATGTAGCTACTTATAATTCTGTGATGTAGAAGTTTTCTATCTTGTCTATTGAACACGTACGACGAGAAAAAGATTGCACGAATAAGAGTAGAACTATAGAAATAAACATTCGATTCGGATCAAAATAATCATTTGAAAAAGGCTTAAAAATGAGAAACAATAAAAATTCTTTATTTTTATCGAATCAAGAAACTATGTCCTATTTATCTGTTTACCAATGGGTTATTAAAATAGATTTGGATTAAATTGAAGCAAACTTTGCATAGAAAAGAAAATGATTTTTTGAACCCATCACGTTGAAAAATGCAAAAATCATGCACAAGTACTTTTATATCGATACACGTTTTGAATGTTCCAACATCAAACTGGTTTGACTGATATATTTTTCAGTCAAATTTCTTATAAGCCAGTTTTCTATTATCGCTGCAAAACATAGGTTATCACTGTTTAAACTCAAGCATTTTTTCATAACTATCTATATCTTGTCTATACAAGCCAATATATTGGCTTGTTTTAATTATTCAACGATATCAATCCCTTTTTACTTGGTAACAAAACTCCAGTTTTCTATGCTTTTTCCAATCTTGTAAAACTTTTGTTTTAATTCAACGATTCTTGAAACAAATCCGCAGATCACCTTCAATTTTAGCGTAAGATTTACGAAACTTGACATAAGTATGAAACCAATAGAATTAGTGAAAATCGTATCATCATGTCTAGTGCGTGCATGCATACAATTTGTTTTCATTTCTCCATATGGATTCGTGTATAGTGTATGTAACTACACACGTTGTGATATATCAAACATGGCTAGTGAAATTCTTTCTTTCTCTATTTTATTCTTTTGTTCGTCATATATTTATCTAACTGATTGGACTTACGCGTCCATTTATTATCAAAATGGATCTTAATCATCGCTTGAATGAAGTTGAACAATCATCAACTGTTTATATTAATCAAGCTGAAAAATTTCATGCCGAAGCAACTCAAGTAAAACAGTCTAGATTTATAAATAGAAAAATTAGAACACTTTACTTTCAAAAATTTTCATTTTAGTTAACATCTCTTTTAGAAAAATCGTTTCTTGAAGCAGAACAATTTATCAATAGTCGTATGCAAAAATTATCAGCACAACAGACTGAAACAAGTCACCAAGTAGATAATGAACAAGCACGTTTATTAGCTATGCGTTCAAAACTTGATACAACATTAACGAAATTAACACAATGCCATCAAGAAGCCATACGCTTACAATCAAATACTGATTCTCGTTTTCGTTTAATGCTGAATACAGCGAAAGGTCGTTTAGAACAAGTCGAAAGGCTTAAAGCAAAAATGATTCGTTATGAAAATTCACTTGAAATATCATCACCAATATGTGAAGATACAAATATGATTTTAAATAAAACTGAAAATTCAACAACAAGAAAATTTGAAGTAAAATATAACGAAACTTAGCTCGGCATTGTATTGTTTATTTTTAGGGTGAATTAAAACGTGTAACTGAACAATTAAAAAAAGTTATTGACTTAGGTACTGAAGCTCGAAATGAAACGCAAATATTACACGGACAATACGATACCGATGTAAATCGTCAAATGGCTGTATTAATGCGTCATGATAAAACTGAACGTGAACAAATGAGTACATTAATCGAACATAAACAAAGTTTAAGACGTGAAATTGATTGGATATATGAACAGAAGAGAATGATTGATGATTTTATATCTAGAATGGCTCCAACACTTGATAAATGTTTATGCGAAGGTCCACCGATAAGTCATTCGAATCAAGCAGTCCGATAAATCTTTTTATTGTCATATGTTTTATATAAATAAAAATAAAAATAAAATCATTGAAAGTTTTGAAAAGTTTATTTCGAAACGATAAAATCGATTTTAAATCACAATATTCCTGTTTGTTTTTGTTCATTGAACTAAAAAAAATCATAGATTGTAAAATTTTTGATTTAAAACAAATAGATAAACAATTTGGGTTTAACCCATATACAAAACAAAATAAACCTGAAGATCAACATCTAGATGATCCTCATCGATTCGTAACTTCAACAATCGATGAAAATCTAGTAAATGTGATTTTTTCGGTTAATTTTACGATTATAATCTAATAGAATCTGCTGTGCTTTGAAATCGATCATAATTATTCGACTAAGAATCGTCTGAAACTAGCTAATACTGATTATATAATTTACCCCAATCTATACCGTTCTTTATTGTCGGAAGATGTAGATTTGCTTTATCGTTGTGTATATGGGTACCCATATCGCACAGTTTTTGTCACTACCGCCGGTATATCGCGGTACTCATAATAACCCAGGTCGAACAGTCCGGCCTGGAAACGGCCGGTTTCGGTTAGTTCCGTTTATTTTGTGGAAGCAGTATTCCGGTTGGAAGATTTTCAGATTTTTTCCGGTGATTTCCGGTCAATTACTGCCGGAAAGCACCGGAACTTGGCAGGCATCCACCGGAAAAGTCTGATCGTATTTTTGAACGGAATGCTGCTTCCATGTTCCAGCGATTTCCCGTGTTTTCCTGCAGGATGTAGCGTCTTTCCCGCATATTTCCTGGGGTATCCTACGGGATCTGGTGACCGGAATATTCGACCTGGGAACCGGCGGTAGTGCTTATAAGCTCCGGTCCGAGCAAAAAAGGCTTCCAGAAATCGTTTTTTGTCAAATCCCGATTTATTTCGGAAAAATAATTCGAATTAATCGAAAATTTTAATAAAATATTTATCTCATAAATGGAACTAATTTGAGATCTGTAGCTACTACAGGCGGTTCAGGCATATCGACATTATCGGAATGCACCGAATTGAACACGATTCTGTCGGTTTTAACAGATTTTAAAAATAATCAGTCGCTTCTATACTATACAAAAGGATGCATCACTTTCATAAAAAAAAACTGGCGGTATACCGACGGTAGACCGCACATTTTACCGACGGTTTTTTTCCGGTTTGAATCACATGTGGGTCGACAAATTAAGACATGTTATGAGAGCAGTAGAATCAAGATGAAGAGAAATAAATAATAAATTATTCTGTGAAATGGAGAAGTGTCTTGATGATCAAATCCAAGGCTGATTATTACAGAAAAAAAAAATTTAGGCTAATGATTATCTTTCATAGCTATAGTCTTTTACAAAAAGAACGAGAAAAAGACTTTAATTAATCTTCTATACAAAAAAATGCACCTGTCTTCATAATTAAAAGCCACGACCAATCAGTAACTAAACTTATTAGGCAAGGTTTGTTTCATTGCTTTTCATAATCAAACTGAAACTTGTAATTTAATGTAGAAAGAAGTTTTATCTAAATGTTAGAAAATGAAATTAGAAAGAGTTTTTATTGATACGTTTAAACCAACATTCAATCCCAACATGCAAGAAAAAATAACTGAAATAAAAAGTCCTTTTTCTTTCTCAAAGCCATCATTAACTAAAATAATATGAATAGTTCATCAGAGAAGAATAGAGGAATAAATGGATAAGTCATTAATAGCCATGCTCTCTATGCTCGATTTGAGTATATTGATTTTTGCATTCTAATCCATAAGTGTTTTGTTAAATGACCTGCGAAGAAACGTGTATTAGTACCACAATGAGTACTCGTCAAAATAATCACAAAGTATGCATACAAACAAACAAAATTCCTCCAATACTCCTCCATGAATTTGAATACTCATCTGGCAAGTCGTACTCGCTGGAGAAGTATTACATTGCAATGTCAAAAAAACTGTGGGGCCCATCCTTTGAAGTTTCCTACAAATACGAAGTAATCAGAAAGTCGCCCGATCTTAATTATTTTCTTCATGGACTTATTCGTGGTTCAGTTTGCAATCGAACTTGAATATCACATTACTGTTTATAAGCTATCTATTTTTCTATACGAAGACAATGCTTTAGGCAATAGAAAACACTTCACTTATAGACCAATCTAAGTTTCTTCACTGAAGTTTTAGAACCTCTAACATATTGTTGAGAGAAACATAGTATCTGTTTAATTACAAGTTTTCTATATATGCAATTGAAATATTATAATATGATTGGGTTTATTATAGCTTTTGCAATGTATATTAGTTGAAAATATTTGTCATCGCAAATTGCTGACTTCCATTCGTATTATATAATGAAGGTTCCATACCCAGATCTCCATTCTTCATGTATTTATCTGTGCTCCACTTTTATGTTCACCCTGTTCTTAGTTTAAAACAATATGATATTTCTTCATTTCTATTTTAATATAGGTAACACATACAAACATACGGGTTAGTAGTAGGCATAGAAGTATAAGTCTATATATAACAGTAACACATACACAAAGGCTCATAAACATATGTGTAGGGGGCTAGACATATCTATTTAGAAGTTAGATATTGAGGGTACGAGAAAAGAACTAGCTAAGAACATGCAGCATATGCATACGGGACTAGCGATAGATATAAGGGGGTTAGGAATAAGTACACTGAAAAAAAGTACGATGTGGAACCTAAAGCGTTCCGTTGTACTTAATGATGCTTTAAAAACATTGGTGATAAACTTTTTCCAGCATTGAAAATTGCAAAGGTTTCCTAATTCTGAAGATTATAGAAAAGAAATGTTGTATTTCAATTTCTAATCTCAATAAAAACTAACTGCATGCATTCTATGTTGACTATCTGAAGTACATTTGCTTAAGCGAGGTCATTAAATAAAGGTATAGCAATAACTTTGGGATTAGATTGAGACTGAAATAGTGAATTATGAGATATATCAGCACAAGGGGATTCCTTTAGAGATCATATCATATTAAGGTTGAGGAAATCAGGTAGGAGGTTAGATTAAGATTAGCGGTGCAAATTAAGTGCTATCTAACGACAATCTGTTTCGTAGAACACCGAAGCTTACTCGGATAACCATTTGGAAATCATTAGTGGCTTGTGAGGTGATCTCCGAACTCTGGCATCACTCCTGCAAATATCTTATTGGTTGTTGAGAGTTTGGAAACGCTTAGATCTCCTAAAATACTGATGTCAAGATTCGTAGTGTTTTGGAATCTTTTTTCTTGGTATTCGAAAAATAATTGGATTTTCAAAAACTTTCGGAGTATTGTCGAAAATTTATACTGCCAAAAACTTTAGTCGAAATCTTATGAGGTATGCGGGAATGTCTTTTCCGTTTTCGAGTATAGTCCGTCTCAAAATATTGCAACAACGAATCAAAATCCGATCTGGAGTTTTTATTGGATACAACGAAAAGCTTCTAGATTTTCTCATTCTTTTACGATTTTCTGGGAAATGAAACAAATCACAGTCCTCAAACCTCTCAAAGAGTTTTTTGTAGTATTCCCATGTTTGTTTTCCATCTTCTTCCTCGCTCAGCTTGAGATGTATTTAGTGAACTAAAACTGTCCATAATGTCAAGTATAATTTATTTGATCAAGAATCATCCCCTCAATGAATCATTTTATCTTCCAAATATGACACCATTTCGATACTATTGAAACAAATTCATGCCATCTATACGTTCTTGAACTGTGCTCGATTTCCAATACAATTCGACATGATCAAGATGCCAAGATAGAATTCAATAATAACAACCTGATTTGTCGCTGTCTTTCGTTTTAAGTTCTTATTGTACCGAGCGCAATGGTGATTTAGGGGATAGAAATAGATAAGGGGATAAATTAGGGGATATATTTATAGATAAGGTGATAAGTTAGGGGATATATGTATAGATAAGGGAATAAGTTAGGAGGTATATAGCAATTGTATGAAGCTATCAGGGATTACATATAAGGGACTGCATGAAATAAAATAAAGGAATAGTGAAAGGCATAAGTTAATTGGCACCAATTCTACAAGCGCAGATCTATCGCATTAGACTCGTGGCAGAGTTTCAACTAAGAAATCATATCGTATGTAAATTAAAGACGGCTTGGTCCTTAGTCATATTTTTACGAAACTCAAAAATCGTGTCGCTTTCGATGAAAATCTCGAAATCGTTTTAAACTTCGGGATGTTAACGTTTTTCGATGTTTAGGCAGTTAGAAATAAATAGTCATGAGGGGGTTTATGGATAGGCGCAGTGGGTTAGGAATAGACATATGGAGTTAGCTAGCGATGTAAAATCAAGACAGATAGGTTTTAGTGGTTAGGCATAGATATAGGTGGTGTGGTTGATTCAAATCGATTCAAATCAAATTTAACCCGTTAACTGTTGTGTTTGAGTGCTTTTCTGATTATGATCGATTGCTTCTGATTATTTGCCCCTTTTTTTATATGCGAACTCAGTCAATAATATTTTAAATACCCTTTGTATCTTAATACTTGTCAAAACAGATTATTTTCTTTTTGCTATCGATATGTCAAATCATTGAGTATACCACAATGTAATCATTTCTGAACTCCTCTCTCTTTCTCTCTCTCAAGAACGTTTGGAATAGTGATGCTTAATTTAATTATTTCTACCATTAATTAGAATTCATAAACTATTCTATAAAGTAAACATATGTAGCCTTCGACAATGTTGAAATATTTGAATTTTCAATGTAAAATTACGTGTGTAGACAAAATCTGGTTTGATCTGCATTATTGAAATTGAACACACGGAAGAGACGTGCGGCTAAATGCGAGATACACTTACAATTTTACTTTTTTTGTTTTGAATGGTTGACAATAAATCATGGATTGAAGCCATAAGATAATGAACGTGCACAAATCAATGAGACACCAGTTAGTTTCGTATGGATTTTTAGAAAGGAATTAGTTAATATTGGGATGCCGAATGCAAAACACAAACGAAACATGACAACAACTAACATATGTATGTGAAAAAAATATTACATAGGATTTCATTTGCTAAAACAAAAAACAAAACATATACGTTTGCATTAATGTAATACCAGCTGACATTCATTGATACATGTTACAAGGATTTGTATAACACAATGTGTCCTTTTCTCTTTGACATATTATTTTTGTGACATTGTCTTTCGATAAATTATTCCTTACTCATTTCTAAACTACATTTTAGTTACAAAAACGGTCTATTTATTTGTATTATTAAATATTTCATATAATAAACTACAAAGATTAAATATTAACATTGGCCAATCATATATATTAATTATGCCTTCTCTTCATCGAGCATCAATATCTGTAACGCCAGCCGTTGAAACAAATGATGCAAAAGAACAAAATGTCGATGCACATCTTCTTCAAGGAATGGGCTATTCACAAGAACTCTATCGTGGTTTTTCTCCGTTAATGTCATTTGCATTTTGTTTTACCGCTGTCAATGTACTCGTATCAATGTCTTTAGGTTTTACTTTTACATTACATACTGGAGGATCAGGCGTAGCTATTTGGTCTTGGTTGATTGGCTCAGTATTTACTATACTTATTGGTCTTTCATTAGCTGAGATTTGTTCAGTTTATCCAAGTGCTGGATCAGTTTATCATTGGTAAAGAAAAAACAAGAAAAATATTCTTGCCACCGTGTAGAAATTAATTGCTTTAATGTATCGGTAATTTTCTTTTATTAGGGCCGGTCAACTTGTATCTGCGCGACACGCTCCTTTGGCATCATACATTTGTGGATGGTTCAATCTTATGGGAAATGTTGCAAGTAATGAGAAAATTAATTTTTTTCTATTAAAGATTTTCTTCATCTAAATTACATAGGTAATACTGCATTTGCATCTGGTTTTTCTAGTATTCTTGATGCAGCACTCGTTCTCGGCGGTAAAACTTCATTAAGTCTTGGCGTTCAAGTAGCTATTAGTATTGGTATTTTATCTATGTGGGCTATTCAAAACACTTTTCGTATTGATCAACAAGGATGGTTGAACAATTTAGCTGCGTTTTTTCAAATAGCATCAACGATAACTATATTTATTGTTTTATTTGCCATGGCTCCACAGCGTGCAAGTGCTCACGATGTTTTTTTATCAACTTATAATGGTACAGGTTTTCCATTTCCTTATGTATGTTGTATTAGTATTCTTTCAACACTCTTCTCATTTTGTGGTTACGAAGGTAGGAAAAAACAAATCGATCGAAAAAAATTCAAGGAGAAACTTTTTTTCTTTGATTTATAGCTGGTGCACATTTAGCGGAAGAAACAAGGGATGCAGGTCGCGCAGGTGTATTTTATACGATAACGTAAAAAGATTTCTCATTACAGAAAATTTCTTTCTATTATAGCACCTAGAGGCATTTTTGGCACGTGCATCTGTAGTGCTATTGTTGGACTTTTGTATTTATTGGCACTACTCTTTTCTATTCCAGATATTGGCGTATTTCTCAACAGCAGTAGTGAAGAAAATGCATCAACTAATTTTATCATAGCTACTTATCAATTAGCTGCACCAGGACGAGGCGCAATAGCACTAACTATTCTTCTTATTTTAAATGTTTATTTTGCTGGAATGTCCTCATTTACAGTGGCTACTCGAATTGGGTAATATAGCTAGTTAAGTTTTAATAGAAAAAAGATGCGCACACGATTGTTTTTGTTCTTCCATAGATTTGCAATGGCTCGCGATGGTGTTTTTCCATTTTCACATTATTTACGTTGGATATATAACGGAACAAAAACACCGTTAGCTAACGTTATATTTATATTTTGTATCGATAGTATGCTTCTTTTACTTCAATTACTATCAACAACAGCTTTTTCTGCTATAATTGCTATTGCTACACTTGGTTATCAAATTTCGTATTTAATACCAATTTTTTTTCGTTTTACATCAGCACGGAAAACATTTCCATTAGGTGAATTTAATTTAGGTCGATTTAGTTTACCTATTGCTTTCATCTCAAGTGTTTGGTTGGCAATAACATCCGTTTTTATGTTCTTTCCAACGGAATATCCCGTAACAAAAGATAATATGAATTATACAATTATTGTTGTTGGCGGTGTTTCATTCATTGCTGCAATGTATTGGATTTTTTCAGCTCGACATTGGTTTGTTGGGCCTAAACGAACGGATCAACATGAAACTCCATTATCACCTGGCCATGTTACAGCGGAGGATAATGTCATAACAGAAATTCCAACGGATATTGCGCTATCAAAACTGCAAACTTCCACTTTTAATACATGAAGAAATTCTTTTTCTTTTTTTTTCTGTTGAGATGAAAATAATCAATAAAATTTAGTGAATTAAACATTTCATATCATGTTCTCAGAAAGTATAAATAAAAGCCGTATGAAACTAGTGTCAGACTAATATTAGAAATTCTTTTCTTGAAGTCAACAAAAGATAAATGTTGTCTTAATCTGTGCTGATTGTGAATGATCGATCGTATTGAAAAAATATTTTAACAAGAGACCACACACATGTCATACTTAATTTTAATTTAATATGTCTAAAAAAGAGAAAAATTTGCGATAAAAATATTTTCCATTTTTCTATTTGATAAATGCAAAGCGTCAAGAAACAAAATATTGAAACTTATTCATCTGCACTACCGATACAAGTTTATAATGAGTCAGCTTCCACGCAAGTTAAGAGTATAGGCCGATTGCCAATATTTACTTTTTTGTTCCATGCTTTCCGTTGAATGTAATATTCTCCAAGGTTTATTTTTCGTTTATATAAAACAATTAAATTGCGAATAAGTACATTTAACACGTATAAATAAGTTTGAACGACAATGTTATACTCGATTTAGATTGCTTTTATTCTTGCTTGCTATACTTTTCTCTTTTCATCAATGACTTTGTCAAAGAGTAAAGTAATCGTTTTCTCCTTTACCGATAAATGGAACTTGCATAAAACAAAATTTGTCTATGCTTGTCAGCGAATCAATTTTCATTCGCTGTGTTGTTATTTTATATTAGTATATTATTACGCATAAGTATGCATACATTTACCATTCGTAACTATGTATAAGAGATCATAAGATGGAGTTTTGTACACCAGAAAAAGAAAATAAAAAAGTTTCATTTAATAGAAATTCGATCACGCCTGTATATGTAATTAATAGGTGATCAGAAATGTTAGATTTGCTTCTAAGCAATATTGATTTGACAAAATGTGCACTAGGTCATTTTTGACATACGAAAATAAATTATGTATGCTTTAAAATCGTAACGAACAAACTAAAGTCAAGCCAATTTTTAATAACCTGTTTTATGATCGATAAAAAGAGAAGAGAAAAAAGTGTTTTGCAAGAGTGTTCTTTTTTCTTTCTGTTCTCTGAAAAGGAATTCTTTTTCTTACGCTATTTTTGTAAATACTTAACTAGTTGTTATCGGATAGGAATCAGAACGAGAAAAGTTTTTGTTGAAGGTCATTTGTGAACTTAGTGCAATAGATGGCAAATATATTTCATTACAAAACATCGTTATTTATACCAATTGCCGAGAAAATTTTGTAAAAATGCTTATTCATCTCCTCATGCAAATAATCAAGTATTTTCTTCATAAATCCGATATAAAATGTAGATAGACGTAATGGAAGCAAAATAAAAATTTTATTTTCTAATCGCTTCACATCGTTATTTTGTCGCTCATCATCGATAAGTAAGAAACAAATAACAGGACAACAATTTGAAGCCATAGCAAAAGAGAAGCTGATGAAATTGAATTTAACAACAAAAAAATAAGCTGACTTAACAAAAACAACTCCTTTTTATACTCTTTCAATATTGATGGAACAGATGTTTTTCTTTTGTCGGATTTATCACATTTTTGCACGCAGCTTCACTTCCACACCTTTCCCTTTACTACGACAATGATTCACGGAGTTTTATATGCAGCATCGATTTTTGTCTTCGAACTTTCATTGAAATTAGTGTCAAGTACAACATATACTTGTTTGTCAAGTGCTTCATGTGGATGTTCAACAAATTCAGCAATACTAACTAAAATTGTCGGCGGTGAACCAGCTTCAAGTCAAACATGGGGTTGGGCTGCGTCACTTCGTTATTCAGCTTCTGGTTCTCATTTTTGTGGAGGATCGATTATATCTGATTCACATATTCTTACCGCAGCTCATTGTACTCAATCATTAAGGTCTGCTTCTTCCGTACGTGTTTATGTCGGATCGATATCTCTATCTTCAACGGTTCAAATAAGAGACGTTTCAAAAATCTATAATCATCCATCGTATTCAACACTAAACTATCTGAATGATATCGCCATACTTAAATTGTCGACACCGTTAAATATTCGTCAAGCTGGCGTTGATCTTGTTTGTTTACCTAATATATCCCAAGCTATACTAGCTAGCGGAGAATATCCAAATGCTGGTATCAATGTAATTTTTTTTTTTATAGATTTTCCTTTTCTTTTTAACGTTAGCAGTGAAATAATTATAATTTACAGCTTGTTGCTATCGGTTGGGGCGTTCAAACAGAAAATAGTCAAACTGCATCTGCAACACTTCGACAAGTCACTGTGCAATCGATTGCATCAACTAATACCTATTGTCGTAATGTGAATTTATATGATTCATCTAAAAGATTTTGTGCAGGCGTAATGCCTACTGGCGGTAAAGGTAATTATTTATAGAGAAAAGTATGCCATTTGTTTTTCTCGGTAAAATATTCTTTCGTCTAGACACTTGTCAAGGTGATAGTGGTGGTCCATTATTAATGTTTACATCTAATAATATTTGGGAACAAGTCGGCATAACCTCAGTTGGATATGGGTGTGCAAGACCCAGCTATCCCGGTATTTATACACGTGTTGCAGCTTATCAATCTTGGATAAATGCAACAATGAATCATGCGCATAGAGAATTTATGATTTCCTATAGAATGTTCATTCTAGTTATTTTATTAATTTTGTTATAAAAAAATTATTCAAAATTGTTTTTCATATTTTGATAGAACAATTTCAACAAAAAAAAGCAAATTCATTTATCTATTTTATCTAATTTACATTTTTATTTCGTGTTTAGCGTCGAATGTAATACGAAATGACAATTAGTTCATTTGTTTTTCGTATTGAATTCGTTCTTAAACAAGAATTCAATATGAAAATTATTTATAAATTCTACTAGAAGAGTTTTCTATAAAGAATAAATAAGCAAAGAAAATAAAGTTGAATCATTGACTTTTGATAAAGAATATTTGCACTTGAATTTAATAAATTTATTAATTCTAAACGCGTAGCATTTGAGATGAATGGGTAATCATTTTCGATAGTTTCTCGTATATAAGTTACGTAACGAGCTATTCGTGTATAAACACCGGCAGTATTTGGATTTGCACAAATGGATCCGTAACTTGTAACACCGGCTAATACCCATATTCCTCTTTTGAATAACATTAATGGTCCACCGCTATCACCTTGACATGTATCTTTTCCACTTTCAAGAACTCCAGCACAAAATTGTACTTTCGTATCATGAATTATATCATAACACGCAAATTCATTTTGGTCAATTGCTCGAATAGTAACTTGCTGAAGTATATCTGTAGCTATACGTGTATAGGGATCTGTAGTACCCCAACCAATTGCAATAAGATTTTCACCTATTGGTGGATATTCAGCTTTTTCCAAGTTGAAATCTGATTTTGAAGGTAAACATAAAAGAGCAACATTTGAATTATTTAAATCAACGGGTCTATCGAGACGTAATATAGCTATATCATTTGTAAATGACCGTTGATCATATTCTGGATGTATATATATATGAGATATATTACGTAATTGACCAATATTCGATTTATTTCTCGTGTCGAAATTTAGTGACAAATGAGACAATGATTTGATATGTTTAACGCAGTGTGCTGCTGTGATAACATGTGATGTTGTTATCAGAGATGCACCACATTGATGTTGATCATTGCGCCTCAATGATGCCATCCATCCCCAAGAATGAGATATAGAAACTGGTTCACCATTAATAATTTTTGATATAACAACGGATGAACGTTTCGAACATCCACATGTTGATTGACGGTCACATGTATAAGCAACTGAAATCGTGACCTCGAATATTGAAAATAGAAATAATAGAAAGAAGGTTATCGTCCAAATAAAAGTCATCATAAACACAATGAACCGCTCAACCGTGCGCGTACTACCGATGTTAATAGTATCTGTTTAAACCTACGGAATCAATGAGAATCACCTTTTTCTCTCTGTCTCTCTCTCTTGCCCCTTTCATCTGTCTTTTGCATTCGAGTGAAACGGTTAAAGTCCCGTTCATTTGACAATGAAGATATGTTCATCAAGGGCTTTTGTATATATATATATATATATCTTCATATACGCATATGCATATATGAATGTAACAATGCACGCAACCTACGCTATGAAGGAGAAGAGAAAAGTTTTTTTTCCTATCTATACAAATGCCCAAATTTTAATACTATAACACAAAGAAAAAGTAGTAACATATGATTATAACATATTGATGATCCTATGGATGAAAATTGGTCTAGTTTTAATGTATTATTTTCAATGCAAATTGTATCATTTGTTAAAAAGCAGGATATCCAATCTATGTAGAATGCAGCACGTGTATATACACCAGGATAATCGACTAGAGCACAACCAATTCCATAACTTGTTATACCAACTAATATCCATTGGCCATTAGAAAAGATCATTAATGGACCACCACTATCACCTTGACATGTATCTAAAATAATGGATACGAATAAAAGTTTCTTTTCTTTTTCTTTTTCTATTTGAATTTGGTGTAGTAGTGTTTAATACCTTTTGTCCCTCCTTGCTCACCAGAACAAAATTGAGTAGACGTATCTTGAATCAGTTTTCGACAAGCCAACGTTTTCGCTGAGATTGTTTTTAATGTTACTTGTTGAAGTGTATTAGATGGATTTTTGTCTCCTGCTAATAGAACACCCCAACCAATTGCAACAACGTTTATACCTATTGGTGGATATTCAGTAGTTTTTATCGATGGTAAACAAATAAGAGCGATCGAACTATCATTCATATCTATGGGTGATGAAAGACTTATAATAGCGATATCATTCACTAGATTTGTTGAATCATAGTCATGATGAATGTAAATTCTTGATACTGTTCTTTGTTGGCGAATAATAAATAAATAATTTGAACCAATATTGATTCTAAGACTTGCCATTGATTTAATTGTTCTGAGACAATGAGCAGCAGTTAACACTAATGTGGAAGATATTAATGAGCCACCGCAGATATGACTATTTCCTATACGTATGGATGCAATCCAACCCCAGGTATCCGTTTTAGCTTGTTCACCACCTACTATTTTACTTAAAACAGCCGAATTCGATGAGCAACCACAAGTTGAATTCGGTAAACAAGAATAAATCAATCCAGTAACAGCTGTAAAAACGAATTGTATAAAAAATAAACGTAAAGCCAAGGTCATTGTCATTCTTATATGTTATTTCTTTATCGTTCTCATCGATAGTTTCTTATTGACGTTAGTGCCACTCGATACACCATATATATATATACATATAAATATGTGATGACGTTTTTTATTTTTGCTTAAATCAAAGTGAAGCATGTGGAACGTGAAAAGGATACGAAATGAAAAGAAACCTGGAAGGCTCGTAGTCGTTAAGCAGTGCACATAGAATATTTTACAGAATAAAATAAAATAAAAATTATTATATATGTCAACATCATAAATAGTTGGTCCGTTATTTTCGAGATAACGTGTGCTCATTATCATCTACTTTATCAAAAAGTAAAATCTATAAATTAACGAATCCCGTGAAGATATTTTTAATGAAATATTTTCATTATCTTGAGAGGAAGAAAACGATTGTAATTTTATATTGTATTATGATCAGAGATTTGATGTACGTCCATGATCTTAAATCTTTTATAATAATAGAATGGGGTTTAATGAATACGATTTACTTTCGATTAAATTGATGAGGAACATGTAAATGAAGATAAAAATAGTTTGCCAGAAAAATCTTTCCGTCGAACAATATAAAACTGGAGAAGTTCATGTTTTTGACACCCGATAAACTTTAATTGGAATTTTATAAACTACAGTTAAAATGAGAACTGAGATCTAACAGATATCTTTTCTCTGGCATGTTGCATTTGCTTTTTGTCATTTTGACAATAACTATTTTTCATATAGATTATGAGAAGTTTCCTTCTTGCCGAACAAAAACTTTTCATCAGAACCACTGGCATGTTTTATGTAGTGGAATTGTTAATCAGTAGACGAGTTCTTTTTTTCCACAGAAAAGAAGAAGAATAAGAAATAATAATAGTTTTCTTGGTTGGAAATTAAAATTTCTTCTTATACACGCTTCATATTCTGCCTTAGCTTAAGATTGAGTTTATTACACAGCAAACATCTTTCATGCTTATAAAATATGTGAACTATTGAATTGAATGCTACGTTTTTTATATCTTACTCTAATGAATATACAATACAAAATCTCGCGGTGAAGCTAGGCAACGGAAATAGTTATTTTCGAAGCAGACTACAGTAAAAACTTACGGCGTCATTTGTCTCCTTCTCTCTCATTTTACATATTTATATAAATAGCTGAATATTTTGCTTTAAATACAGAGAAGATCATTATAATTTTCAGAACACAGTTGAAGAATTACTAGCTACATAAAATATTTTTCAATGAAAACAGAACCTTTAAAAATCTTTATTAATGTCACACAGTTGTCGAGTATGTTTTCATACTATATTAAAGTATTATTGATTTCTATGAATGTTCCCGTGTTTTTTTCTCGTCATTTAGGTGAAGTTTCTAATTTATTTGTCATGTCCAACTACGATTGTTTTATTTATCGATCTATGTCAACTGTATTTATTATCAGTTCAATTATATTTTTTATTTTAAATATTCGTTTTTTACTTATTGATCGTCATCGATTAAATCCATTAGCATTAAATTTAATCATAAATGCACTAATATCCATTTCATTTACTCTACCTTATATAACTATCCAAGCAATCAATTGTCATCCGATTCAAGAATATATTGTCTGTCGTCTGCAAGCTTTTATTTGCTTTACATGTGGTATTTGCGTCATGTATACAATATCTTTATTAGCAGTAGTGCAATACATAAGATTATTCTACAATTCAAGCATATTACACCAAATATTTGAACATAAAAATAATTTTCTTATTCCAATTCTATGCTGGTTGATATCATTAGTATGGTCATTTCCACCATTTATCAACATAAAACCAGGCTTCAAGCGCCAAGGTAAAGGATTTGATTGTGGTATTAATTGGAAAGCAGATGATCTTCGCAGTGGTCTATATATCTCACTGGTTTTTTTATTTATCTATTTTCTACCGTTGTTTTGCTTAATATATACAAATGTTCGAATATTAAAAACAATACGCAAATTAATCTATCTACGAAATTCATTAATACCACAAGCAACCGTAGGCATACCTAGAGACTCGCGTCATCATTTTATTGATGTACTTACTGTGGCTGAAAGTAATCGCCTCAAACGTCTGCGTATCGATCGGAGATTTGCTCAAGCTATCATGATTGCTGTCATACATTATTTATTAGCTTGGACACCATACGCAACGTGTGCAATTATACAAATAGTTACAGCTATGAATTATATTCAATATCAACTGCCACTAATGTTAATAACCGCTTCAGCACTATTAGCAAAACTGGCCGTAATGGGACAATCATGCGTTTATTTTTATACTGTGAGATCATTGAATCGATGAGTGTTGTTTATATGAGTAATTTTAGAATAAATAACTATCAGTCAAATTCCATACTGGAATATCAATCATTGTCTAACATTTATTATGTGGTCATATTAAATTATAGTTAGAAGTCAGATTAAATTTTAAGTTAATGAAGGGTAAATGCTTTTCTAGAATATTCTGATTGATGATACGCATAAACGCTAACTGTGAGCGCGTGTTTAACTTAGTTTTTAATCAAGTTACATTCTTTAATTGCTCTAATTGGCATAAGAGAGGCCTTGACGTTTCTTTGTAATAATAAAGTTCATTAGTACATGTACGAGTCTGGCATTGTTGACTTCGATAGAAAAAAAAACAGTCATTTTCTAATGTTATTCAAAAGTGTATCATTAATTTTGCTAGACTTAGCTCGATTCATTTGATTATTATGGTCTTTTCAATTATTGGCGTTGTCCTAGTATTCTTGTCTAAATCGCTTCGGCTGCAACATATAATAGCAATTAGACTAAGAAAATAACTCTTCACCTTATTTTCCCCTCATTGTGAAAGTGTTTGGTTCAAGGGGGAAAATCCTATAAATTGAAAAGCATTTTTCCTTCTGTGAATGACGTAGTTTCGACCTGAAATTCTTCCCATATATATAGGTTTCATGGTCCATAAAAGAACCTAAAAGTTTCAACTCGAACAAATGTTTCCTTCTTAAAATCTTGAATTTTCAAAAAAAAAACTGGATTTTCTGACCGTGCCGTGAAATGAGTATTTCTTGCGCATTCATTATCTTGAGAAGGAAACATCTGTTTGCGCTGAAAATTTTAGAATATTCTAAGGATCATTAGACTTACATATGGAAAAAAATTCAGATGGAAATTTCATCATTCACGTTTTGGGTTTTGGGGATTTTGACAATCCCAAATCCGTCTCTTCCCCCTTGGTTTGGTTTGATAGAAACAGATTGCTTCCTGATAATTCACTAATGAACTGGTCTTTTCAAAACCTATAGAACGAATCTCAATAAAACAGCAATGAGCTGAAATATTGTATCATAATGAACTAAATCGAATATACAACAATAACAAACACAACACATCTATTTATAGCTTCAGAAAAAATGTTCATCGTTTAAATCATAGTCTAACGTGATAATATTTTTGGCGCCCATTGATGATATCTGATTTTAACAATACATGTATTTCTTTAAGCTAAAAAATGGTTGTCTCTTGATCCACGCGGAGTTTTCAATTTTTTTAAATACTGCCATGAATTTTGTTTTACTCGAATGATCTTCCATTATCATAATCACGAAAGGAAATAAACTGATCAAGGTTGAGTTGATTTCCTTTGTCTAGGGATGTGCAGTGTCGGTTTACTGAGCACTGACTTCACTGTCAGCGATGCCACTGACACACTGATTTCACTGACACCGACTTCACTGAGAACATCGAAAATATTCGGTCAGTGTTCACTGGAGCACTGAAACTCGGTGCACTGACCGTACCGACATCAGTGTTCAGTGGATCACTGGCACACCGACAACTTCTGGTTGACTGAAATTGTAATACAGCTCCTGTGACATTTTTTGAAAGCAAAATTCGCATGTGAAAGAAGCTTACATTAAATGACAGTATTCGCGTATTCGAGTAAAACAAGAGGTAATGCAATCCACTGAAGTTTGTTGTATAATTTTAAAATACAGATTACTCAATATTATGATATCTTTGACAAAGATAGAGGTGCCTATTTCACTATAATGTATTGTAAACTACCATTAAAATTGGCAAAGATGTATACTTTGACGGGTGCAGTGACTCAGTGTTCCACTGAACACCGATATCGGTGAGGTCAGTGCACCGAATTTCAGTGCTTCAGTGAACACTGATTGAATATTTTCGGCCTTTTCAGTGAAGTTGTTGTCAGTGTAGTCAGTGCTCCACTGAGCACACTGTCGGCGATATCAACCCCAGTTTTTCGGTATTTACACCGACGCTGCACATCCCCTATTTGTGCCTATTATTAATCGATGCTGTTACGCATGAGCAGCCGGTGAAGCAGAATTGACCATTGATCTTTCTCACTTTTATTTTATAACATCCTTCCTCTTCTTTTTTTTCTTGTCACATAAAGAAGACGAAAAAAGCGTCTATACCTGCTTACTGTCTTATTATGTAGAAGCTTATATCATCGACGATAGATTGTAGTTATATAATTCGTATTTTACGAGACAGAACACTATGCAATAAAATCAAAAGTGACCACGATGATAGTTTGTTCTCTCTCGTTCTATATCACTGAACAGAGTAACTATTATGATTGACCTTAACCTATGATATTAAAATAGAATATTATGAATGACAGAACAAGTTCGTATATAGTTTTTCATCACTCTAAAGAATTATATATGAAGTTGCCACTTATCTTTAAAACTGCGTGACTTCATTTTGTCTTCAAATAAGATAATTATCATCTCGTATAATAGCTCTTCAACAGTAAATTATTGAAAGCAAAAAAAGAAAATGCTTCAGCAATTTTGAATTATACAGAATTGTCTACTGTACCACTGGTTATAGCTCATTATGGCAGCTTCTTTTAGTAGTTTTGGAAGTAGCTAGTAGCGAACCGATTAACAACGATATAAAAGAGAAGGGCCAATCGTTTTCATATTACTAATGAAATAATAATCAAAAATCGACACGATCATTCAGTCAATATACTTCATATGTCCTTGATTATGTTCTTGCATTAAGGATACATCAAATCTAATTCTATATTTGTATTTGACTGGTGTTGATTAGAGTTGCATTTGTATTTTTTGCATCTCTAGACTGCGTCGAATATTGAAAATGATCTAGATATTGTAGCCATGAGAATTTCTGAAGATTCAGTTGAGTATTAACTGAACAAGAGATGTATATTGAAGTGTCTGGCTTTATTCGCATGTCCTAATTGTACGTTTCTTTTATTTTGTCTCACCTATCTTTTTATACTTGTAAAAGTTTAATAAGTTACTCTGAACTAAAAGTATAGGTAGCATTGTAAAAATCTAGCATCGTGGAATATCTTAGAAATCAATGAGTAACTGAAAGAAAGATTTCACTGGTAAACTTGTTCAATAGCCTATATAGAAAGTTACTAGAACTACAGAATACTCCAAAGGCCATGTTAGCCTTACAAACATTTCTTAAGTTCACTTTACTATTGCTTTTCTTTTGTTTAGTGTCGTGCGTTATCTTGATTCAATTTCATATCGAATTTATCGGTAGGAAACAGCAGGTGTGTGACCTGAAACTCTTTTCTAAGTATTCGCTAGTTGAAAGTATATTACGATGTTCCAAACGATCAAGTCGATCCTAGCAAACCAGGAAAGCACTTCCCTCTGACAGACTTTAAGAAATCGTTCAAATTACTTCTATTCTTTAACAAAGTCTAAAATTTTAACAACGATAGATCATTCACTTTTTTCGGACAAAAAGTTTGTAACTGTATTCACTACGATATCCAATCAAACGGATGACTTTTTAATATTTTTATTTATTGGCGTAATGTTGGTTTTTCAGCATTACATATGTCGTGCGATCGAATCGATCTAGCTTCTGCTAAATGGCTATCAATCTGCTCCGAGAGAGAATAAATAAAAGTTTTCTCTTCAAAATCCATTGTTTCTGTCTCAATTGATTTATCATCCAACTGGAATCTAATTAGTTCATGAACTGTGACACATATTCAAGGTGATAATGTATTTAAATCGGAAGTAACCTGAATACCAAGTGTATTTTACTAAAGTCTAAAAAAATAAGACTTGACTTTATTTTTTTGTTTTTGTCTGTTTATATTTACAAAACCAGTCTTCGTGCTTTGCCCCGATGTCACTGTTTTCATAAAAAAAAGAAACTAAAGCACTCATAATAATAATAAATAAAACAGCAATAGTTTTTCTTTTTCATTGCTAATGGTCAATCATTCAGGCTTGTACGCCGATTATTTGGATCAGCATCTATTGACCATTCATCACCCGATTCTAATCTACGCAAAAGTAAACGTTCATTGGTAGTCGTATCTCCATTCGTCGATTTTTCTTCTACAAAAAAAGCTTAAGTTTATTGAAACAATTTTCATGTTATATTTTATAGCATACTCTGTAGTGCACAGAATTTGAGAATACAATGAAAGACTATACCAGTGAGACATATAACAAGACCAATGATATTTAGAGCATTTAATTGATTATCATTATATTCAACCGCCAAATAGAGCATCACAACTTCCTTTAAATGAAATTGAGAAAATTTTAATAAATATTCTTATTAATAAATAAAAATTCATAGCTCTTGCACCAGAGCTGGGCAAGTCAGAGATTTTCCAAGTCACAAGTCAAGTCAAGTCAGACTTGACTTGACTTGCCCAGTGCTCTGTAGCACTTATCGATTGTTACAGTGCCGCGTGCAGAACAGATAAGAAAGAAAAGAACACTAATTGTTAGAAGGTAAGTGTAATTGGATTCCAATTGTACTTATCTTGCAACAATTGATATTCTTTTCTTTTGTTGTTCTGTGCGCATTATATTTACATAGATAAATAAATTTTCTCTTTTATTGTTTCCTGACCGTGGTGTATTCTCACACAACATTAAAAAAATCACACAATCAAAGATCACAAAATTTTAAATTTTAAAATCTGGAAAATTCATAGAAAACAGTAAATTTGTCCAAAAATAGAAAATTTTTTTTTATTATTATGTCAAGTCAAGACTTGACTTGACTTGGGGCATTTTTGACTTGACTTGCCCAGCTCTGCTTGCACCAACAAAAACGAAAGGTAGCTGGTAGATGGTATCATTTACTAGTTTTTGATATAGTAAAAAGATACACCTATGTGATTCCTTTTTTAGTAGAATATTTACAGGTCGTGAAGGATTACATGTACAGTTAGTTGTTCATAGGTACAATTGATGATTAACAAGTTTTTTTAGATCATCTTTAAAAACCTTTGTTAGTCTTAAAGAACAATCAATTGAAACTCTTAAATGTAGTGCTCGACAATTTGTTTTACCTATTGCTTTTAAGAAGAAAATCTTTAGCTTTTAATCTTCTTCTTTCCAAAATTTATTACAAAAACACGGCTGAACTGTGATCTACTTCTAGAAAAGATTAATCTTAAGATTAATTATATACATCTAAATTATTTAGTGAATTGATCATTTTCCTATCGGTAGCAATAAGCAAAATATAGTGTTGCATGACTTTCTACATAGATTCAATGCCAAGTTGAATCTTCCACAGTAATATTGACAATCTCTCTTCAAAAAAAAACCAACATTTCTTAATAACTAGGAGTCATGATATTAGGTATTAGATTCTTAGCGTTGTCATTATCAAATTGCTCGTTAATAAAAAAAAACAACCTCTCGTGATAGTGACGAAAGGAATTGCTTCGACTTTGTCCTCTCTCGAATTCTAACCTATATGTGCATTTTTCTTATTATGAAAACGAATGCTTACCTTAAAAATGCCCGATACACTTAGTGTAAGTGAAGAGGTATTTGAAACTAATAAATATTCACTGAATTCAAGACTAAATGCTAATAAAGCGCTAGATCCAAACATTCCTACATAGTAACCTGCATTAGCAAATGATTTCTTATTAAATAAATGTAATTCATATAATAGTTGTTGACCTAAGAAAACAACAAAAAAAAAGAAGTTACAAAACATAGAAACGAACAATAAAACCAAAAAAATGATCGTACCTTCTCTGATTCCTGCAAGCGGAATGATTACGGCAAGCATCCACGGTTGAACATAATACATAGCATCGACCGGATTGCTCAAACCTATAACGCAACGAAACAAAGAAAAAAAAATGAGTACGGCTTAGCCGTTACTAATTATTTGTTGATCAAACTAAATCGTCCTCCTTATTGTGTCTTTCGCTTTCTTCGTTTTTTTTTCTTTTGCTTTATTTAATACAATCGAAAGCTAGAGATATGGTGATCAACGTAACAATAAAAAAACGACAGATGGTCGAATGAATGCACGGTTTGACAATCGTAAAGTCACTCCTAGTGCGAGTGCTTCTATTAGCACATGGGCTACTTTGTACATGGCGTGTTATTGATACAAATGACAATCAATATTGTTGGATTATTCTTGTTGGTCTTGGCTTTTTACTTGTAGAAACAGGTATTGTTATTTGGCTTCGAAATGGGCATGAATTTAAAACGTATGTTGTATCAAAATAAAATATTAAAAATAGTGACTGTTCTTGTTTTGTTTTTTGAAACATTTTTAGCGTTGCTGTTTGCATCATATTTTATCTCTCTTGTATAATTCCATCATTGTGGTTAATTCATATTGAAACAGCAAATAGAAAACTATTTCATCTTGCCGAAGACAAACTTAATGCACGAGCTACTCCACCGCCGATTCATTATCGACAACAGCATTCGATTTCTAACAGTACACTATTATCAGATGGTCCATCAGCGCAAATGTCACATTTATTAGCAGCTACTACTCCCGTTATAATATCAATCGGACATGTTGAATGTCATGATAAGGCATGGTACTATATGGACGAACAACGTTGGCTTGATGCACTACAAGAAACAATGTTTATTGTTTTATGTGTAACTCGTTTAGTGATAAGTCGTGAACATATGAGTGTACCAAAAAGTGGTATTGTTCTATTTGTAACTCTAGTAAATAGCATCGATTTATTAGCTATGTCACATTCATTGCAATATCATGATATTATTATTGAACGTATTTGGATGTATGTTGGTCTTGCTCTTCTATCAATTGGTTTATTTCAAATGGCATTTATTGATACAGACGGCTTAGCGCCAATAACAGATCGATCAACATTAGATGATAAAAGAAAATTATCAAAACGAATACATTTTCTTCAAGATCAAACTATATGTCCACTTTTTCGAGTATATATTAATATATACATTTCAAAAGTAACATGTTTATATAATTATTTCTTTTCTTTTCTTGTTGCTAGTCTTTATTTATTCATGATGGCCTTCTGTTGTTGTATCGAACATTACTAGTTGCAAGAATTCGATGTAGTAAACCAACAATTATATTTTTTATGGCGAAAAATGTTTTAGTGATGACTTTGCATTGTTACCGTGTTTATCGAATATCGAAAGATCGCCATAAAAAGAGAAAATTTGCTGCCTATGAAAATCTAATAAATGCAACAACAATGTCACGAAAATATCGCCATCCATTTTATGGATTTGAAAAGGATCGTCCGCGAAAACAACAACAAAACCAGCAACGACTATTGCATCGCACATTACGTCAACCAATGTCGATCAATCATCGACGAATGGCAAAAACTCCCCGAACAGTGCGTACGTTTAGTCTCAATTCAATATCATATCCATTTGCAAGACGTCGAAATGACGGTGGTCGAGCACGTACAGCCTTTGCTCTCTATGGTCTTCCGTTTCAAGCACCAGAAGCTCCTCAGCCGGCAACAATATCTTCGGCTTCAAGTCTTATTGCCAAAGCGTTTGTTCATTAGATAAAAATTAAAATTAAATAAAATTCTCACTTTACCAAGTTCATGTTTTTGTGTTATTAATTGTGTAATTGTCCAACGAAGGCCAGAGATAAAAGAAGCAAACATAATAAGAATAAAACCAAGAGCATCGAACTCTGTATAATGATATGTGAAAAGAAATAAACCCGAAGCTATTAGAGCTACGACACCAATTAATGAATAACGCTAAAAGAATAAAGTTTTTAGTAAGCAAATTTAAACGAGATATAACATTACAAATCGTTCAAGTCCAAATATAATGCCAAAAACAAGAATATAAATGATTACAGTTGATTTACACATAACTATTTATAAAAAAAAAAAGAAAATAGTAGATTGTGAATTTGAAAAAGTGAGATGTTAGTCGTTAAAAACAAGAATCTCATTCATCATATTTTAGAAGTCAAAGTGTTTTTTTTCAATGATAATATTCAAATTACTCGACGAAGCATTTGCGAATATTTAATCGCTATAGGATGAATTCTCTGATCTAACGAGGGTAGGTCACCAAGTGTTCAATCGCTTTTAAGTCAGAACTATGTGTGTCATGTAGACCCCAGTGAGGTATGATAAACTCCAAAAGGATAAGAGCGGATAGGCCTTCTGTCCAGAGTTATAGCCATTTTACTGAAATATTTTAGCCTCTGGCATAGTATATATCAACAAATCGAATGTCAGTATTTTGACCTGAAGTTTTACCCATCGACAGATCTCTTTGTGAATAGAATGCTCTGAAATTTTCTGCTCAAAAGAATGTTTCGTTTCCGAGATATTAAAGTTCCAAAAAGCACTCATATTTCACGACAGACAGACACTAAAATGTTCTGATTTTTGAGACTTTAATATTTCGGAAACGAAACATTCTTTTGAGCTGAAAATTTCAGAGCATTCTATTCACAAAGAGATCTGTCGATGGGTAAAATTTCAGGTCAAAATACTGACATTCGATTTGTTGATATATACTATGCCAGAGGCTAAAATATTTCAGTAAAATGGCTATAACTCTGGACAGAAGGCCTATCCGCTCTTATCCTTTTGGAGTTTATCATACCTCACTGGTGTCTATATGACACACATAGTTCTGACTTAAAAGCGATTGAACACTTGGTCACCTTCCCTCGTAAGCGAAAAGAAAATATATACTTCAATTACTTATGAAGTTCTCATAGAAGCTCACTGACATTTAATTCACTTGATTATATTCTATCTTGTTTTTATTTTCGATAAATATTCTACTCATCCATTTTATTCCAATCAAAATCTCTTATAAGATTCGGTAAGAAAATGAACAAACACAGTAGGAAATTTTTCTACTTACTATAAAGTGAAATAGTTATATATTGCAAAGACCAATTCGATAGACTGATATCCAGGGAAGCTGTGATACCTAGAATATGTTATATATATATATATATATTGATTTTTATTGGATAACTGCAGAAGAACTTTCATGTACCGGTAGGGGCAATTTTTCGCCAGAGAATAGACCATGTTAAATTTACACGATCTCTATCATTATTTTGATGTCGCCCATTTCCTTTTGTGCAACATGATGAATAATTATACTTATATAGAAGCCAACGAATTAATGCAGAAAAAATAAATTTTATTGCCATATGTAATGTTGTTATAGATAGAGGAAATTTATAATCACGAAATAAATGCCTATTAAAAAATGTCAATGATATTGAGCAAAGCCAATAAAGAGAAATATAACTGCAAATTTTGAATAATGCTATCAATGTACTACATAGCGATGATGATTGGGAAGAAGTTGATGATAATAATCTGTATCCATTATGAAAATTCATTGTATTCTTTCGAGCCATAGTATCAAGTTAGAAGTAGAATGAAAAGAAATAAACCATTTCTACACAACAATACAAAATTTAGAATAGAATCAAATATGTAATCTAGAACAAGAAACAGCTGGTCTTGATGGTAATATTTAAAAGATTATTTCCATAGAATCAATAAATGAAGGAGTGACAGGGTGAAGAAGGATTTTGTTACTCTTACAACTGCGTCTGGTTTTTTTAAACTATAAATAAATCTCTTTGGCGTAATAGCACGATTCGCATGCTATGTTAAGAATAGAATCAATATGCTGTTGAATTTTAGAATGTTTCATTGCATATATATAAGCAAAATTTTTCTCCAGTCTCGCTTTTACAAATGAAAAAAAGTGAATTCCTAATTGAAAATAGTTTTAGAATACAATTACTTGTGATCTCAGAGTGAATAATATGTTAATAGATAATCTCTCACGAGAAAAGAAAAAATTAGACATTCACTTATGTTGTTTGTTCGATAATATTATTATACTAACTTTTCTAATCAGGACATTGATCGGAATCCAATGCAACGCATTCCGCGGTAGAATGAATAAATATATTCCATGGGAAAAAAAGAATCTCATCTAAGACTTAGGGATTTGGAATCACTCTAGAAACTTTTGCATTAATTTAAGCATTAATTAAAATAAGTAAAAACTGTTGATGGGTATCTGAAATAAAAAAAAAACGATGAATTTCCTTTCCCCTTAACAGATAATAGAAGAAATACGATGCAACCCATTCTAATGGACGACGTCAAAATTGTAGGGGAAAAACCAACAAGCTTTACGCTGTTTTTATTCATAGGCTAGGAGTAGAACTCGATTCTTGCAAAAAAAACAAAAGGAAAGATATCCATGTACCGTTTTATATCTATCCCAACCAGCAAAGCAAAATCTTTACAGATTTATTTTACTCAAATAAATACATTCAATAAAAATTTCTATTTCTTATTTTGTTTATTTTTCATCATCGTATTATATAAAGAAAAAAAAAAACAAGACACAAACATAATATTATATATATATATAAGCGCAAATAAAGAAATGGGCAAAAAATAAAGAATAGTTAAGATATACATTTCATTTAGTGGCTTCATGTTTAATTAATTATAATCAAGTGTGTTAAGAGAAAAAGTAAAGAATGTCGATATCTAAATAAGAAGAAGCACGTGACAAGCTAAAAACGAAGAGAATATGTAGCACCAGTAGACAAGCATAATAATCAAATACAAGCAACCAAGACCAAAACAAAAACAAAAAAAGAAAAAGAACTGTCGAAAAGATTAAGAAGAAAAAAAAGTAATATTGCATTAAATGGTAATTATTGATTAATGGTGAGAAAGTTTGCACGTGAAAAATAGATCCGACCAATAGAGAATATAAAAGCAATAGGAAATTCGGAATGTACATGTCAACAGAATAAATTCACTTGTTCAATAATTCGACGATACGTACGAGGTGTATAAGGTGGAGTTTGTGATGATGCTAAAAGAATGAGAACAGAAAAGATATACATAGCATTTTACTTTGTGTTTATCAAGCAAAATTCGAAGCTCGATGTGATTAGAAAAAAAAGCACACTGAGAGTTATAAGCATGTTAACCAATCGTGAAAACACAATCTTACTTGGAAATGTAAAAAGGAAAGATTTTTCAGTTTAAATACCTGTAATTTCAATTTTTTAAGAACGAAAAATAAAACAAAAGAAATTTTTTTTTTAATAGATAATTACTTGTTGTAGTTGTATGCGATGATAATATCGTTTTCTTATCATTGGGTGCCATCGGAGAATTTGTTGTTAACATACGTGCGCGTTCTTTCACCGACAATCCTAAGAAAACAAAATAAAGATCGAGTTCAATTAGAATGATTAAATTATAAAATACATACGTTTATACTGTTCATCATGATCGCCATTATTAGATATTGATGGAGAAACAACCGAGGAGTCAGCAGTACTACCAGATCCAACTTCTGATGTAGTAGTAGTATTGTCTATTGATGCATTATGACCTAAAAGCATTTTAAAAAGGTTTATCTACTACAACAAAAGTCTTCGCTTGGCGATAATGTTAAAGAAACATATGGTTGCATTTGATCTTCTCTTATAATAATATTAACGAAACTGCTAGTTGATAAGAGATATTTTACAACTATTTAGGCGTGCCTGAGTGATTACATTCAATTTGTTCATTGAAGAATCATGAGTACTAGAACAAATGTTCCTACTATTAGCTTGATTTTTTTAAAGAGATGATGCTATATTGTAAGATGTCAGCGTGTTTTTACTCTATTGAAGATAATTAGGTGTTAATGGGTTACAGAAAATAGAAATGCATCTTAAACTCTTTCTAAATTCCTGCTCATTCAGAATATTTCATTCTTCTGATTCTGAGATACGGCTATGTTGAAAGTGACTGTTTAAATATTACTCGTTTACATCGGCTCTTCAGATATTCTTATTTCTAGCTAAGATCCAATCAGAAGGCTTGGGATTTGTGAGATAGCTTGAATGATTGATTTTGAATCAAGCATAGCTTTTCAAAACATTTGCCATTTTTTTTTTCGTTACCTTTTTTCTCCGCTTGAAAATGTCTTAATCTAACTGGTGGTGCATCTCCATTTGGATCAAGAACAGGCAGTACTCGGGTGCCAATGGCTACTTTGCCTGTTCGCGCTAATACTGGTGGTACTGATGATATAATAGATTCTGTTGAATTATTGATATCTTTTTGTTCATTAGGATTCGGTGGTATCAATGATGAATATAAACTTGTTGACATAGAAGTTTTCGTTGGAAATGATTCATTGGATAAATCGGAATTGATTATTGGGGATTGATCATTATTTGGCATTATCATTGATTTGGACATGGAATTTATAGGCACAGGACGTGGTAAGACGATTGGAAATTGTTGAAGATTTTTCAGTGGCGTTGTTGCCGTTGACGAAGGAGATGGTTCATCAACGACTGGTTTTGGAGTTTTTAATGCTGATTTAAGAAATTTTGTAACTGACCTAAGAAATAATAAAAAGAAAAGATTAATAAAACTGTACTAAGAAAAAGAAACAAATGAATCCATGCAATAGGCTATTTCGTATTCTTTCCAATCTCACAAAGCCACACGATAAAATTCATGCATTTGTTTTTACAAACTTTTTAAATCTGTTTCGTTTTCTAAGATACATGAAACTTTGTATGTTTTTTTTACGAAGTTTAATAAGTAACAAAAAAACTACATAATAGTTTATCAAAGAATTCTACTTACGTCGATGGTAATTCAGTGATTTGTGGTTCAACAGCCGATATAAAATTCCCTTGAACTTCAATAATTGGTTTGGAAACTATATCTTCAATGCTGTTATCTTCATTTTCGTCTGTTAAAAGACCACCATCAGATGAACTATCATTTGCAGTAACGTTCGCTGGACGTTTTATCGGTCGTTTCACATTTGCACGACGTGGACGTTCTTTTCCTATACGATAATAAGTTTTCATTGATTATAAAGAATAGTCTATGTCATCGAAATCGAAATTTTTCAAGACATTTTAATTTCGATGATATGAGAAGTAGATCTGTTTTTGTCTATTTTTACCTGGATGAGTTAATTTCGTTGTTGGTTCAATATCGAAATCGAGATTATTATTATCTTTGGTTGTGGTTAGACTTCCAGTTCGTGTTTTAATCGGTAATGCAGGCGGTGCATTTCGTTGTTCTTCTTTTTGTTTTTCTTGTTCGACTAGATCAAGTAGATCATGCTCGATCAGATCACCTTCATTTTCAAATGATAATTCTCTATTGATAGTATTTGGTGATGTTTGTACATTGCCATAAATAGGATCAGAAATATTTGAATTTGATTCTTGTTCGTTTGAAATAACTAATAAAGATGTACGCCAAGCAGAAGTAGTTGGTTTTGGTGAAATCGGTACCGGTCCTTTGGTTTGTATAGTTGTTGATAAACGATGCTCTTTATCATTTGATGTACGAGCTGTTGAATGAATTTGTTGCGGTGAAGAGTCTTCAATAAATATAAATTTAAGTTAAAATTCTCAATAGAAAACATGTTTCATTACCTATAATACATTCATTGGAATCAGTTTTTTTCAATGTTCGATGATTTAACGTTTCATCATTTGTTTCTACGGATGTTGGATTATGTTTAGGTGTTAGCCGATTGCTAGTATTGCTATTACGACCCATATTACGATCAAGAGCTAAAAATGTTCATGAGAAAATTATGCTGAGAAAATTAAAAAGAATAACATACTAGATGATGACACAGAATTTTGTCCATTGATTAGTAATGATCCTTGTTGAGGAACATTTGTATGAAGCATAGCAGTTTCCTAAATGATGATATGTAAGATAAGTTGCTAATTTTAAAATTTTTCTATTCATGTTTTGTGCAAAAAAACTTTAATACTACTATCTTAGAACGGATGGAAACTATTGATTATAAATCGTACGTAGTGTCAATCAACAATAGGTCCCCTCGTTATGGATCTAACAATAAAACTATATGCAAAGATACCTGTAGGATTAAAAACGAAGCGACAGATATCGCACAAGTGAAAGAAAATATCTGTCGATTTATGAATCTCTACTTAATGTGACTAGATCACAATATATTTTAATCGCTGTAGCCAGTTCTGTGAGAGGAGTTCGAAGTTCTATACTTTTTCAATTCAAAATCTCTTTGAGATCGCACGTGAGAAGAAGAATATAATCTTTAAGCCTGCATTACGCATTACTTTCTCCCACATAAATTTCATTATCTATGTTCATTGAAAATTTGGCATAACTTAAATAAATGAAATTTTATTTATTTTTCGTTATCTTACCATTTGTTTATGCATTTCTACTGCGACATCATTTATTGTATCATACGCTCGTTTTTGTAAACATGTAGCCACATTAATATAACATTGGCGTGAATATGTTAATAATCTATTTGTTATATCTTTACGTAATAATTGTTCAATATTATCATTTGCATTGGAAAAAAATGCTCGAATTTGTTCTTGAAATTTCTAAATTAATTTAAAAAACGTAAAAAATAAATATTTAATTCTCATTAAAAGTTTTTTACATCATCATAATTAATTGATGTCTGTTCTTTAAATAATTGATAATATTTTCTTGATAGACGTTCGTTTTTTTCAGCGACTTTCTCTTGAAATGTTTTACATATGTGGTCCCACTCGTTTTTTAAATGTTCTTCTTCTTCAATATATGATTCATATAGTTGAGATGAAATCTATAGAAAATATTTACCCAATAAAAGAATTCGAGCATAAAGTAATATTTACTTTGTTGATGTGAGTTGTTCGCGTCAAAATTGAATTTAACTCATTATTAGTGTTGTTATCGTTATTGCTGTTTTGAAGTATTCTATTTGAACATGATGAAATATAATCAAGTGATGCTTGATCACCAACTAATTGTTGCTGATTTTCCCACGATAGATTTATTTCTCGCGATAGATTTGCTGCTGTTGTCAAAAGCGAAGAATCATTCGAATTCAAATTTTCTCTCTGCTGTTGATTTCTCGTACATATTGAATCAAGCTATTCATTACAAAAAAAAGCAGTCATAGAAAAAGACAAAATTTGTTTTTTCTTACTTTATTCATTAATATCTGAATTTTTTCCATTCGATCTTTTTCAGTTATTTTCATTAGAATTATATCAGTTATTGGTATAGGTAAATATTGAATTGTATAATTTCTAAAAATTCGATTCAAAATATTAAGAAAAATTATACTCGATAATTAATGGAAAATTCTATGAGAAAATACGGATGAAGTCTAGATTGAAAAGTCACGGTCTTTCAGGGTTCGAATACCGAAGACAATTGAGTCTCTCGAAAAATTCAAATCTTCTTTTCGGAATTTCAAAAATCTGGACCGAGAATTGTCAAGCGGACAATTTGTATGCTCGCAGTAGATTGATATCTTACCAAAAAATAAACAGCCAAGTATTAGTTCTATGCAGCTGAAAGTTTTGTGTCAATAAACAGAACGATTCTAACAATATTATCAAACAAAATTATCTACTTATTACTGAACACTACTGTATATATGAACAGCGTATGAAATGTCCCCACTGTTTATAAAATTATGTGTTTTGAGGAGCAAAAATATTTCTTTGAACTGATGTGCAAAATACTTCAAAAAAAAATATCATGGGCAAGTGAGATGAATTAGGCAAATATTAAGATCTGTCAGTTCTATAAATTAAAACGATAAATCTTATTAGATTAATCTAGATGTGAGATGATCGATTGTTTTCTTCGAAATCTTCTGTTATTCATATAGAGATATTAAAAGATTCGGAAATCGATTTGTAAAATGATCAGTTAAAAAACGACTCCAACTGTTATATGAAACCTTGAAATTTGAATGCGTCCACCTTCTCATACGACATTGATCTTAGAAAAGAATTTTTTTACAAATGTTAATCGTTTTGTAGATGAAATGCTACGCAATATCAAGACTCTCTCTTCATGAGTTAGGATAATTTTATTCAATTTTCAGAATATTAAAATCGAATCAAAATCTAAATAAAAACTTCGACTAATTTCTACTTACTCTTCCATTGCATTAACAATATCTTCAAAACTATTGAAGGAGAGAAGATTTCGATCGAAAAATAATGTATGCAATTGGCGATTTATTTGTATTATATGAGTAATGACACGAGCACCTGTATCACCCATTAGGTTTCCTCTGTTATCAAAGAAAAATATTTTAATAAAAGATCAAATGAAAACTTTTCCGTTCTTACCGAATATCAAGTATTTTTAATGATGCATTATAAGTCAATGCTAAAAGAAAATCAATTGTATTTTCTTTTAATTTTGAATCAGCTATTGATAAATATTCCAAATCCTAAACAGAATCAATATGAAATAAAGAAATTATTTCTTCCTTTATTCGTACACTATCTATAACAAGATCTTTCATTGCACTTATTGTTCGCTGCATATTTCTATAAATTGAAAACAATAGAATAATAAAAACTTGTATTACGAAATTTTTACTTTTGTTTTATATTATTAAAATTTTTGCCTATGTGCAGTGACTTGATTTTTCGATTTTTCTTTAATTCTCCTAAGAGAGTTGGAATTTCATTGTCCAAATCTAAATTTGAAAAAAATATTATAATTATTGAATGTTGTACTTCTGAATGATTCGATTAGGAGTTACGAAAGAAAAACACAGCTAAGACTGTTGTATCTTATTCGTCATTTTCTATAAGGCCTGCATATAGGATGATATCGAATAAATCAATTATGATCAACCTTTAACTGAGTTCCTTAGAATATCATCAGGAGTTAATTTTACAGCAAAAATAGCATAACATTTCAAAGGTCAGAGAAGTAATCTTATACGATTGCATTAGTAAATTGAAAAATTTAGAAATAGATAATGAAAATAATTTTTGAGAATCTCCCGCTACAACATTTTATGTATTTCTGCATGTTTGTTTAACCTAAAAAAAACTCGATTTTCGGCCCACGTAGGTTCACATTATATTCCTATGTTATAATCTTTTCAAACAAGTATCAAAAATGGCTCAGATACTAAGCGAAAGTACTCTATGAGATCTCATCCTATCGATTCGTAGAAGAGAAGCGAATGCTACCGACTGTTACGAAGTAGGATGTAGCTACAAGCCGAAACAAACGTAACTTATACACATGATATATTCTAAAAGTAAAGCCGCTGTTGCTATTTTACAGTCGTTAAGAACATGAGTAGTCATAGAGAAGAAAATCTCTTCTTACCACACGCAGTAAGATCCAATGCTGTTAGACTTGGTATAGTCGCTAATTTAGCTGCATTTTCATGAATAAATGTCTCAAGTTGATTGCCAGAAAGACGTAAATCGAGGTTATTTAAATGAATATTTGAATGAAGCCCATCGCATAATTCTCTGTAAGTAATAAAAAAAAAACAACAAAAGTGTGAGCTTTTAAGTATGAAACATGTATCAATTTTCCTACTTGAGAAATTCATTAGATAAATTTGCATTGGATAATTGTACAATTTCTAATGTTTCAGTTTTCATAAAAAATGATTTTACACCACCGATAACCGATGGTGGAATAAATGATTTGATAGATGATATAAATAAACGACGAAGTTTACATGAAATTGACGACATTGAATTAAAAAACTAATCAAAACAAAAACAGATTGTAGAAAACAAAACAAATATTTCATTACCGATTCTAAATTAAATTCAATGTCACTTAAATGCAATTCTTCAAGGACATTATCATTATTCTGAAATAAAATTGTTATACACTAAAAAAAACAATGGAATTAGTTGTTAATCATTTTATGCACTGAATCGAGATGTGTGGGACCAAAACTGTAGTAGGCAACAATAGAACTACGGGTGAATTTCCTACGGCTATGGCCGATAAGGAAAAGAAAACAATATAGGCCCCACACTCATCTCTAGACTAAACATACATTTTCTTCTTTAATACGGTTTCCTGATAAATTAAGTATTTGAAGATTTTTTAATAAATTATTATTATTAATTATTGCTGTATTGAATACAAGTAAACTTTTATGTGTTAATGAACATGATTGCAAATTAATTGATATAAGAGGTAATTTACGTTGTTGTAATGATGAGCTTAACGCGATTAAACCTTTATCTTCGAGTGCATTATTTGATAGATCAAGTTTTTCAATATGACAGACAGGTAATGAATGTGTAAAACGTGTACAGAAATCACTAGAATTGAAAAACCAATATATATTTTTGATTTATTAATCAAATCGAATTCCTACTGTCTAAGGCCGCAATTGATTAAACGTAAATCTTGCACTGCTTTACATAGACGAACGAAAGTGCAAAGTTCGTCGATATTTTCTGATGTCTAAAAATAATATTTATGAAAAACTCAAAAACAAGAACATAACTATTTCTTAGATCACGAACTAATTTAATATTTTCGATTGTTATTTTTGTAAACCATTCATTGTGACGTAAAGCACCAATGATAGGTAGCCAATCTTTTTGTGTCAGTGATTCAAATTCTCGAAATGTAAATTCACGTGATGTTCGATGAGCAAATACAGTGTCAACGAGCTAAATAAAAAAAAATTAATTCATTATAGAAAAGCCGATCTATTGAATCTTTAGAGCATAGATGTATATTAAAAACATAGCATTACAATAAGAACTCGTATTTGTAAACAATTTGTTTGGTTTCACTCGTACATGTATCAATACCAATGGTTAGTCTGTTTACAATAGGATTAAAAATGTGACATTTTAGGCAAACAAGTCGATTAGTGTTACACAACGTGAGATTTAGGCAAAGTGTAAAGAAAATGTTTGTATTAAAAAAAAAACAGTGAATCCAAAACTTGGCGAATATAGTAGAATTGCATTATATCAAGAAAGAAGCGGATTACCTGCTTATCAGTTTGCATGAACATCTCGCAGATACAATAATGTCATTAGGATATAACTCTTCAATATAAAAACTCAAGTATACACTTATTGTCGATTCATTATAATTTGCTTAATGGATGAAACAAAGATTTTGAACTACAGAGTCGAGAGTTTTTAAGACTAAGATTTCTCAATTGTGTACAGTGAGGTGTTAAGAAAGAATTTCGCGTGTACAAAGGACTTAGCCTGACGTTAAAAGATGAACTCTTCCATGATTAACCATCGATCTTTTCAATCATAAACAACACTCACGAAGTCAAAATAATGAAATTCTCTTGATTTAAAAATAGATGCATCATCTATTTCTGTAAAGATATCACAGTTTATCCTATTTTTTCGATTTTGAAATATGAATATTCACTACTATCGTTCGACATAAAAGACACATTGTGATCATGAATGGTTTTTTCTTAGAATAGGGTAGATAGCAAAGTCAGACGAATCTATAATCATTAACAATTGTCTCTTCAAAGTTTTGATTCAATTTTCGTAAGGATGGCAATATCTTGTTATATTTTTCAAAACACTCTTGTATCTTGTTTCAGTAGTAATATTGCTAATAGTCATAAATGAAAACAAAAAGAGGCATTCAATGAATTAGAGAGCGCTTCTCCTCTGAATCAACAACTAGTGATCTTTTCAATAATTTCCCTGGAGCCATTTTTATAGATTTCTAAAGTTCATCTACTTTGTTTTATCACAAATTTATAATTGTTATTACACTTTCTACATTAGCACACATTATTTATCACACTCATGGTGTATTTCCACTATAAAAACTAATTTCAATTTCAAGCGTTTTCCGCCATGTTCAAACTTATTCTATCAAAACACAAATCGATCGTTTTAATTGATATTATGAATAGTTCATTATCGAATTTGTCTGTCTGATGTTGTTTTTAACTTACAGTTTGTACTGCTCTATTGCAGGGTATTTGGTAAAAATCGCAAGCACACTCATAACGTTGAGAAAATCCTCCACATGGACGTGATTCAGTTGACATTATGTTCGGATCTTGATAAAATTCATTTGATAAACGTAATAATTTATCATATTCATTCTCAGGTCGAATTTCCACACTACATGGAAAGTCAGAAAAAAAAAATTCATTTTTTCAGATTAAACTGAATTAGAAATACTTACATTGCTTGTAATCTATGAGGAAAAACAGCATGTAAACTTCGTACAAGTACAATTAGAAATGGTTGCAATGATGATTTATCATGAACACCATATAATGTATGGGCTTGTTTCTCATCAGTTTCTATCAAAATCTATAATTAAAAATAGATGAAAAAATTCATTTCCAAATACACAAACAAAACTAATAATTTACATGAGAATCAGTCACACGTTCAATTAATTTTATTGAAAGAATATTAAATTGTGATTCGATCTGAAAAGAATAATAATTTATTTTTAATTAATAACAAAATTAAGTTATACTTTAACAGGAATTTTAACCGAACATATATATACTCGAACGGCATCCATACACTAAGAAGAAGAAAAAACCGAAGCAAATAAATAAATAAACGCTTATTATTATTTTTTGTTTTTTACCAGAAGTCGTTCTTCCACCTTTTCCCCTTTAGTTCCATATCGAATACGACCATTAAAATAAAATGATGGACATTTGATTACAGTGCGAGCACTGCCTAGAAAAAAAAATGATCACGTTTGAAAAACTGTAAATAAACAATCATTCGGTCATACCGATTAATTCGGCGAAATCGTCTCGGTCATTCATCTATAAGTAATCGTTTAAGTAAAGAGTTGTAAAAAAATATAAATGTAACAGAACAAAATAGTCTAACATACACAAGCAACTTTACACCACATTGAAAAATACCATTCATGACATTTGAAGAAATAATGATTGGGCCATAGAAATAAACATCTTAAATTACAAAATAATCAATATAAATCCATATATACATGTATAAATGAGTATCTGATATGAAAACAGACTATTTACGTGATGCACTTCACCGATGATATAAAATAGATATTAAAAATACAGGTATATAAACACGCCAATCAACAAAACAAACGAAACAAGTGACAAACGAATCATGAGGCAGATAGGCAAAATAAAACAAAACAAAACATCTGGGAGATACGATGAATCATCAAACCACACCCATGATGTATCACAGCAGCGACACCTTTATTTATTAAATTCATTTTCCAACTTTTGACATCAATGACCTTTCTCAAGTTTATCAAAACATTTTTCATTAGAATTTTAATTACAAGTGTCATGTACATTGGCATGAAGATGCAGCACTTTTTTTTAATTTGACGATACACCCACAACGGTGGCTAACAGAGCAGCTCGAAACTCACATGTAGTCGTTTCCTATGCAAAAATTTCGAATCCTACAGATTCTACCCAAGAAAATATTGCCTAATTCAAGAGGCCATTAATTAGCTGTATAGCGAAATTTTCAATATCGAGAAAAAAATTATATTTCCGTAGATCCATTATTATGAACTAAATCACCATTTGAAAATACGAAAAAATAACGTTTGAATATTGTATACAGTTATTTACTCTTATTTTTCACAATATATATCCATATAGTTATCTGTTACAAAATAGCATACCCGTAAAATGAGTTTGTTTCTTTTTTTTCTTAAAATGAGAATTAGAACGTTCACTCACATCTGTTTTAATTATACACAGTTCCTAGAGACAAGCATTCACTTTAAACAATTAAAAATATGTCCGGCGAGAAAATGATAATTTGTATGTGACAAAATGTTTGAATGGAAATAAATAAATAATTATATTCTATTCTTTTGAATGTATCTCGAATCATTGGCGGACCACCACGAGGCAATTGGTGCCAATTGTCACACCCAGTGACGGAGTCAGGATGGATTCAGCCCTCTAGCGAGCTTTTAGAAAATGTACTTTATATATTAATATGTATTCTTGTTTGCAATTTAACGTTTCAACCAGTGTTGCCTGATATCAAAGTCGAAAATCAAAAAAAAACTCGAAAAAAACTCACAAAATCCGGAAGATCTGGCAACACTGTACCTGAAGTACAATTTTATAGGTTGCGTACACGCCCACAGTTTTTGGATGCTCGCGACACCCTTGGGGGCTGGGTTGAGTCGCCACTGGCCGCGCCTGAAAAATGATCAGTGTTTATATATACATACATTACAGTAAAAACATGACTTTCTGTTAAAAAAAATCGACATCATTTTTTGTTGCCACACCTCCATATGAGACACTTGCCCGCCAATGTCTCGAATACATGAGGACTCCGAAATTTGAAAAGCGTTTCTCACGATCAAGTATCCCTTAATATCTATGATAAATATAGATTATTATTCTTTTATGAAAATCATCTTTTGCAATTCATAAGCTGATAGTATTTTGACGATTATACTTGTGCCCTATATTATATTGTTTGAGAGTAAGAATTAAGCATTGGTGATAAAACATGTTCAGCATGTTATGCTTGTCTTCTTCTATTATTAAACTCAAATGGTGATGAATTCAAAATCAGCACATACGTAATAACTGAATTTTTGTCAGTAACACGGGGAATTTCAATTGTAATTGGTAGTTTTCATGAGTTAGTGTCAAATATTCTAGGAAATGACGCTAAAATACATATTTTGAACGTTTATTATTCTACGGAGAAAAGCCAATTTCATAAGACATTTAAAACTTGCTGTCCGAACATACTTCATGTAATAATAAATTGGGCTACACAGATGAATACTTCTATTAAAGTATTCAAATTATTCTTGTCGAGCACTCGAAATGTTGATGATTGTTCAAGGTCTCGAAAAGCAGAACGGAACAAATACAAAATGCGTATTTCAAATTGTAGGTTGCCATGTATGACCTATATATATATATTTTTTTTCCTTGAGTTTTGACCTTCTGTTATTGATGCATTTGAAACAAACATTTCAATTTTTCATGACCTATAAAATGATAAATCTGTTCATTCATTTCATGATAAAAAATTCTATTTGCAATCGATCTTTGTTCAGGTTTTTCTAATCATTAGTTAATATTTGTTGCACTTGTATAGTCAACAATGAACTTTGATCAATGTTAAGCTCTTTATACACAACGGAAAGAAATCTTTTTCTCTTTCTTTCGATGTTATAGTTTTTAATCGAATAATAATAATTGATTAGCTTCTAAAACATTTATTTTTAAAAAGGAATTTATTTTTATTTTGCATAATTATTTATCCGAAAATAATTCAAAATAAAACATGATTACTAGACTTGTTCGTTTTGTTCACGGTTTATTGGTTCTAAGACACTACTTGCTCCTAATAATCCAATACCAATATGTGAATAGTCTTTTGCATAGTTATATTTTGAATATATTTTCTCATGATTCGTATCAGAATTTGACGATGAATGCAATGGGTTTTGACGAATAGTAGCCAAAACATTTGGATCTTTTCGAAATTCAAAATAAGCATCCTCTGCCTCTTTAGCATGTTGTTCGCCATATTTAATCACATACACGGCCCATAACTGTTCTACTATTTCTTGTACGATAAAATCTGATGAATTTGCAGATAATATACGTATGAAAAAATATCCGTCGGATTCTAAATAGTAATGTAAAAAAGCATCAACAAGTGTGGTCTGTACATGATCGCCAACGCCACGTGTAGCGTGTTTAAAGTCAAAACGAAAACGTGGAATTTCTGATCGAGATGTACGTGCAAGACGAGAATGTATAAAATTATATTGTAGACTAGATGAGCCAATACGTACACACCATAAAATAAACGCATATATGTTACACATCAAGATAAAGACATACCAAATCCATAATAATGTGAATATTTGCTAGAATAAAATTATAATTAAGATTTCTCTGTATATGAATTCTACAATATTGTTCTATACTAATAACTCATACAAGGGATGGGACACGGTAAACTTTAATTTAGAGGATTGTACAGTTTTTGACGCGTTGCTTATTTTGTTTCAACAATTATGTTGAACAATAAATAATTTGAGAGCATAAGAAAGATGCTTGCTTCTTGAAATTTTTAAGAAAGATCATTTCTAGAGTAAGTCCACAGAGGAGCAATTGGGAAAAAACTAGAAGAATTTCTTTATCACTCCTCTGGCTTGAATTTTATGCACAATTTCAAAGATTTGTATTTTTTTCTTTCTACATTGATCGGCAGAGAAAAAAATGTAGAGAATGCGACACATCGTCACATTCTAGTCATCCCTTCAATATAAAATATTAGTAAGCTCCCAAACAAAGATGCATATCATACTTCCGTTTTGCGGATATTATCTAGATACAGGGGTTGAGTTAGAGACAATATTGTTTAGAAGATTTTTGATAGAGTCAACCGGATTTGGGACGGGACCGATGATTTGTTTTCGAATTTTGTTGAAAACAGAAGTTATTAAACACAAGAAAAATTGGAGAAGAAGAATCGTCTCGATTCGAAGTCATTATTCTAAAGTGCTTTTTTCTCATTGAAAATTGATTAACGATTGTATTAAGGAGCTGATTTAATAATTATTCAATAATAAAAAGAAAATCTATGTGTGAAATTTTTGTTTAATACCTGATTGAATAGATTCACAGTTAAAACACATTGAACGGTAATTCTTTGTAATGGTTCCCCACCGCGTAGTGGCTCCCGTACATGAAAATCACAGAATGTTTCTCTAGGAAAATATTTTGATTCTGGTTGATTAAGACCATATCGAAATAATTTAACACTTTCAAAACCAAATTTTAAAAAATTTGTACCAAGAAAAAGACTCAGTAACCATATTTGTAACAAAACATTCACTATATAGTACATCCTATTAAATACAAAAGGCAGAAAACAGTAATTTTTCTTTCCAGAGCAAAAACCTCGGTCGAAACTTTTCAACTTACTTAATAAATATATAGAGTGTAATAAAATAATTGCCTAAAAATTTTCCGGTCATAAAGCAAATTAATTGGAAAAGCTTTTTGAATAATGATGTTCGTCGATTTTCTGCATTGGTTTGTCGACGTGCATCATCAACATACATATCAATAGTATCAACAATATATTTTATTAATTGATCGCGATCATCAAAGTCATTCAGTGTTTTTGTTTCACCAGCTGCTTCAACTAAATCAAGAAGATCAATACCTGAGCGAACACTTAATGAACGCCAAAATAAACGTGGCAAATAAAAGAATAATGCCATTAATAAAATAATAAATGGCGTCCATTGATAATAGTTCAATACACGACTTTTCCTATAAAAGCATAAACATAACCACCGCATAATCATTTTGTTTTCTTTTAATTTCATCAAATTTATTCATATCTATTCTTTCGGAAGAGGAAAAAAAGCGTGTCAAATAACCTGTCGTGCATTGTACTTGGTATTGTTTCATTCTGGTCTAACCTGTATGTGCTCATGATAAAACAAAAATAGTTCGTATAATTAATATAAGCATCACGATAATTAGCTCGATTCCAACATGATATTAACGATGACATATCATCAGCTGTTAAGAGAGAGCCTGATATAACAGAGAGTATAAATAATCCATAAACAGTATATTTCCTATTCATACGATCAAAAAAGTCATCGTCCGATGGTCGATGGTGAACGACAAATGTCAAAAGAAATGAAAAGATGTATATAAAATGCTCCATTGTTCTTTTTATAATCTCAAAACTTTCCTTATGATGATAATACGACGAAGATAATATTCAGCAGTGAACAAGTAATGAAACATGTAAGAAAATGCACCAGATGGAACTTGTTTTCTGCTCTGTTACTCTTAAATTGATGAATTTTATCCATCGACAACATATATGTTAGCATCTATATGGCACATTGCAAAGAATTGATCAATTGGGACCTGAGAAAAGTGTCATAGGAAAGATAAAGAGAAAATGATGCCTACTAACAAACATTCCAAGGACAAGTTTTATGAAATAGTTAAGCAACAGCAACAGTAAGAACACATCATATTCTATAGATGAACGTGCCTAAAAATGTCTTTTTGTGTGTGTTCATCTGGTGACAACTAGACGACACATGCTCGCTAGAATGTTTAAGTTTACAAATTAAATAGCAACGATTTTCACCATCAATGTAGTCTTAATGGCATTTGAGGATTTTTTTATTTCCTATAGATATCAAATTAAATATTCGTCAATATCAATACAACATTGATACTGAATATTCATTGTTCGCAGTTAAATTTGATCGCTTGTGTCTATTGATTCATCGAAAAGAGTCCTTTTCTTTTCTTTTTTTTTTTTTATAGAGATTTGATTGTTAATTATAGTGCTAGTTAGAAAAATATTAGAGATAGAGAGAAAAAAGAATTTCTCGTTGCATGATTATAAATCAAAAATTTTTAGATTTTATTTCCAGCGTAGAATAGTTTATTACACACTTAGAGAAGCCTATCAACGATTTCGTTAAGTAATTATACAATAAAAAGAAACTTTTCAAGATTTGGGTAAAGCTTAATTATTATCATCAATAGAACGTGTAAATTAGTTTTTTCATAGAATACAATCTAGTTCTTTATTAGACTATGTACAAAAATAAATCAAATACTCGTACACCTTTGCAAGATTTTCAATACATAATAGTATATAAAATTGTAAAACTTCTTTTCGTTTGAGTGTCAAAAGACGGAGAAAAAACAACCGATTCGTTTGAGATCACTAAGGAGAATAACCAAAGTATTAGTTATGCTTTTAGTGTTTGTTTAAAGTAGTAGAAAATTGAAGTCTTAATTTCTAAAAGATATTTCTTGTTCAATTAACATTTACACTGAAACGTAGATATTTTCCTAGATCTTCGATTTTACTGCATTTATCCATTTCTTTCTAAACTGCGATTTTCCGACGAAACTGAAAATAAGCTTGTACAAAAATAAATATATTGAAGAACAATGTTCTTAAGACACTCATTTTTTTGTATCTATTTAGTATGCGTTGGATGTAGTAATTCACAGGAGAACTGAAGCGATAAAAAAACGGAGTTAAAGAAGGAAGGAAATAAATAACGATGATTGCAAAGTCATTTTATAAAGTGTTTAATCACTTTTCAGCTTTTCAAAGTACGCGAGAAAAAGTTAAAAATATTAGTTTACAACTGATGTAGAACTGTAGATTAAGGTATTTTGAATCGATACTAAGCAGAAACATTAAGTTCAAGTTTAGACCAAGAAAAATTGATCGCTAATCTCTTCCATTGCACACTCTATGTTACCGTTCTTTTCCTATAGAATTTATGACGCTATTATTCGTAAGAAAGTAATGCAAAAATCAAACATCTGAGAGCAGTCATTCAGCAGTACACGAATTAACTTTCTAAATTGTAATGTAAGTCGAAATCGAGTGACTGCTTCGGCTAACATTATATCTCAGTTACCAAAATATTCACAGTAGACACCAATGCTGTTGAATTAACTAATCATTACTCTAATCGTTTATTGAGAAACATTATCTTTTTTATTTTTTTATAGTTATCATCTTATTTATCGCTGGTTTCAATCATTTCTAGTTAGTTGAAATTCATTCAAGTTACATTTGCCTATTTTAGAAAATTTCCCTTTTCAATGTTTGCAAATGAGAAACTTCAGAAAAGTGATGGTGACTTCGAATCTTGAAATTTCTGAGCGCTTCTTAAACATGCAGAAACATAAGGAAAGCATTTTATCAAATTACTTTTCGAGCACTGATTTATATGAAGCGAGTATATAAGTAATGAAACCTAACCATATTCACAAAAATCTATTACTAACTCAAAAGAAAAATCATTTAGGGCTAAAGTAAAATAAACAATCATAGCTTTCATACATAAAAAGATAGTCGGTTGGTTCTTCGTTACATTGCTAAAATGTAAATATCTATATGCGTAAACCTCTCATCTTCTTGACTATAGAAGACAGATGTATATATATATAATTCATTGCTGTTTTAGCTGATAGCTAGCTTCTTCGTGATTCATTCTTGTATAGTACCGTATCGACGATGCCACTTGTCTATTATAATGTTTCGATAAAAGCGATCACTCCGTAAGCCATTCTAATTCATCGTGTGTCTTCCGATAGTTAGATCTATTATATAAGCACTGCTTCTTTCGGTCGTTGATACACGATTGCATGCATTGCCAACAACTTATTTTATCTTTTTGGGAATTTCCTTTTGAATTTCAAAAACATTTTTCTTATTCAAAACGTAATCTTGTACTTCAGCTTTGATGCGATATATGTAATTAGAGATTTTCAATATATTTGGCAGCAAGACTGATTTGATGTATGGGATGTGAATCCGTGATATTCCATTAGCAAAGAAGTTTCTGGGTTATGCCGAAGAATATGATCCATTGCGATTCTGAAGGAATTCTAAGATGATTTTCAAAATATGTTCTCTGTGCATCTCCTACTTTTATGAAAGCGCTAAAAATTAAAATTTCGATTGCGCTATTGAAGTTTAGTTTTTTATTGCTCACGAAAAGTAGGTTCATATGAGAAATATAAAAACAATAGTGTGAGAAAGTTTTTATCAAGAAATTCCTTTTCTTTACGTGAAATAGTTTATAAAATTAATATGAACAACTGGTAGAATGTTTTTCACTGTATTCGATGTCTAATATTTTTTTTTCAATTTTTCAATTAAGAGCAATATCATTATGTGTTTTTATTAGTTATGTTTAATTTCTTGTCTTTAATCTTTTAGTTTTATTGTCAGTAATGTTTCGGCAACGATTTTACCTTCGTCCCGCTTTCATATTTTTAGTCTAAGTCTAGAAGCAAAATACGTGTATGTCGATGCTTATAGATAGATGTTGGAAAACTTAATCAAATAGTAGGACGAAAGCAACATCGTTGCTGAAACATTTCTGAAAAGAAAACGGAAATTAACAGATCAAATGGAAGGGCGAGAATAATTAACAATAAATAACTAATTAAAACGAAAGGTTATTACCATAACATGTTTATCATATTTATGATGGATACATTCCTATGTCATTTGTGAATCTGATAACATCGCGATAATGTCTATGTCTATATTCAATTCATTATCTTTCGATAAAAAAATATTGAATTAGCGCATATTCAATAGTTGTAAGTGTGATTCGAAATAATGAAACAAATAAAAATAGTTCATTTTTATCAATAACCTATTCAGATTATTTAACAAGAGCTATATCAACTTTCCATTTCAATAATACGAATATCACGTATGGCGCTATTATCGTAGAAATCAATTGAATGCATCCTTTGTACATTTATCGGTCCAATTAGAATCTAACATAGAACTAACCATACGTCTGGCATTTTCGTAGTTATCGAATATCGGACAAACATGGATAAGGTCAATTTTTGGCTGCGATATTTTTAAAAACTGCTTATGTTTCGTAATTAGGATGAAACTTTTATTGCAGTGATTGTAACTTAATCTATGAAAAAACGGCCTTCATGTTCATTGATAAAAGTCTTTTTTTTTGAATTCTATTATTTCAATTTGTATGATATACGAAACTTCATTCTGATTCCAATTTTTCAATTAGAAAATACTTAATTGCATTGCAGAATACTATTTTTGCAGCCTATTAATCTCACGAGAACCCCTGAAATAAATTTATTTGTAGACAAAATTATGCTAACTACTAAAACCATACACAAAACTCAGTGAGAAGTCAAGTTTTTTTCATATAGCTTGTAAAAAAAGAAAACTAGCTACGAAAACATATTTTTGTCACCGTTGACGTTGGATTCTATGATAATGAAATGTCTACCTAGTGCATGAAAAAATTAATATTGGTGAACGTTCTTCGTGCTCTATCTGAGTATTAAATTAAAACAAAAGTAAAATTTGTTGATTGTGTCACTGTAGGAATTTTCTGAAATGTCTAATCCAGAATCTTATGAATTATCAGTTTTTGGGTCATTAGCATAGCATGTCTCTCAAGGCTTATTTTTCTCACTATTTATAATATGAATCTCAATATATTAAGAGACACAGACGGTTCTTGCATCTACTAAAATATAACTGGCTTGCTCAATAATTGGTTTGAAAGAATCATTCTTGTTAGGCATTCTTCATATGAAAGTGCTCTTGAAAACTTAGTGTCTATAACATTCTAAAATAGACTTTCTTGTCGGTCTCAAGGAACATAATCAACAACTTATTCGTTTAATTTGAGCCTAGGATAGAACCTGAACAGTTGTACCGATCATTATATTATATTTATTGGTAAGAAATTCTGTTTTTCTTATAATTATACCCCGGGAACTACGAAAACACATTTGTTTTTCTTTAGTCCCAATAGCTATTTAGGAGTCGGTTTGCAGCTGATGTTTTTGCATTGCTTTAATTGTGAATGTATATTTACATATGATTAAAAGTATTCAAGACTTTTCATCGAATGAATAGGCTACTCAAAGACTGCTGTGGGAAATCACTCTGTTTGAGAACATTACTATTTCTTATTCGCAACTCAATAGAAATCTACAGAAAAGAAAAACATTTTTCTTTCGATGACCCTGAGCTCTTGTCAATATGTACAATGAAAAATTTATTTTATTATGTAAAATCAAGACGAGCGAACTTGATATTTTAACATTGATTGACCTTATTGTATTCTCTCGATGAGGTATGTCTCGGATACAATTAATAGTGTTATCAACATCTGTCCTGTCATTTCAAAGTGTCTTACCGATCTTGAATATTTGTTGGTATTGTTTTATTTCTATCAACATAATAGGTTGATGAAATATAGCATATTTGATTTGTATAATCAACATACGGTTTAATATAATTTGCTCGACTCCAACATTCAATACGATCATCATCAAACTGTTTTGTTGCTGTTATTGTTGAGAAAAGAATAAGTAAAGCGACTGTATATTTATAATTCATTTTATCGAATCCATCATCGTCAGATCGCAGTGTTGATAGAAGTACTGTTGGGACAAACGTTATTATGTAGAGTACATCGACCATTATATTATTTCTTTATTAGCTACGGTTGATTTCTTATTGAAAAAGAATCATCTAAAATAGTATACAATAGATTTAAAAAAATGCTACGTGCTATTGCGTACTACATAACACTCTATGTTGAGTATCCACTCAAATTTCTATGAAAATCGGTGACAAAGAATGTATTCTTTTATGTTAGATGACACTGATACATAACATTTGACGAGAGTCGAATAAATATTATTTTACTCTTCTTAATGAAATATCAAAAAAGAAGAAAAAAATGAAAAATGCTACTCGCGGATATTTTTTTATTCGCATTATTAATTGGATGCGAAACATCTATTACCTAAGAATACGACTGACACGTATGCATGTAGTAGTAGTACTACCAACACCACCACCACGTTATTACTCCTTGTAGTTTACCATCGTTCTAATGCGTTTTTTTGTCCGTATGAGAAAAAAAGATGTTGCTGGAGAAAAGAAAATGCTTTACAGAATAAAAGAAAAAATTGCGTGTGAGAGCTGTGTTCCCCTCTCTATGACTTCGTACTATAACTTGTATTCATTCGGTGTATTTCTTGTTCGCGCTGTGCGAATAGCATATTCAGGGAAAAGAGAAGAAACACAAAAAGAAGGAGGAGTAACATACAAGAAGAGAACTGCAAATGTTAGTGACTTTGTGTGTAGGGTCAGTCTCCAATTAAAACTTGTCCATACTCAATCAAAAACGATTATGTTAAATAGAACTATAGAAACGTTAATCGTTTTGATCACAGTGCATTAGAAAAGAGGCCTATTTAAGATTCACTGATTCTTATTCTTTTTAATAGTCGATTTTCTAATGTAATTGAGTCTTTTTTTCTTTCTTAATCAAATATAAATCTTTACGTAGTAAACAAGAATCATAGTACTATTGAGAAAATGAATAAGTATCAAAAGCCTATAATAATCTTAACTCTATTAAGAGCATATAACAAAGAACGAATTTCAGCTTTATATAAAAATTCTAATCAATAACTATGATCAGCTTTCGTAAAATACACGATACTTTTTGTTCTTGAACAACCTATTGCCATAGAAAAGTAGTTCGTAACTAGACAGATACAATCATAAAAGCATGTGGATTTTGTTTTTGTATTCTTCTTGGCGCCCTTCCGTTCATTTCATCTTCATATAAGTCACAAGATTACGCAGCCCATCATGTTCCTGAAATGAGATATGATCATCCGTCTGACATGACAGTTTCTTCGATTGAGCCGTTCTTTTTGTCGGCTTATTTATTCTTTGGTCGTCGACCGCTAAAAGCATAAGTCTACGCAAGACATAATTTCTTGGTTTAATGGAAATGGCAAACAATGATATATATATATCACTTAGATATATAGGACTAATCTTTTTTGATGAGAAAAGAACGAGATGCTCAACTCTTGACTATCTAGTCTTCAATTGCATGCATTACTACACATAAGAGCTGATGTTTTAAGTATTAGTAAGGTAATAAAGCTTGAATTGATGAATCAGCCAAATTCTATTAATGGCAAAATCTATATCGAATGATCTTGAATATTCTATGCTTTCCAAAATTGATTCATATTTAATGATCGTATGAGATTCATGTTAAGTGAAAAACCAAACAACAAAAACTAAGTTACAACTGAAATTTCAAAGACGAAAAGAACAAGAAAAAACAAACACACGATAATACATACAAAAGAAAAGAAGGAAAAAAATCGCATTTATTGGTTTATTTATTAGAAAGAACGTACAATGTCACTGTGATCATCGTCATCGGCAAAGTCATTACTCGTTGTATCATCAATTAAACGTAATTGATAAGATGGAATCATTTCTTTTGGATGATGATGATGATGATGATGATGATGATTATGCTGGTTTGATGGTGAAGTACTTTCTGTCATCGATGAAAAACAGCCCGATGTTGATGAACGACATTCACCATTATCTGAACCTTCAAATGATATTGATGTTGGCGGTTCTATATGACTTAATACACAATCGAGAACATTACGAGCCTTAAGAAGATAAAATTTATATTTCAATAAATAAAAGTTAATGTTTCGTTGATTTTTACCGTTGTTGATGATGCTTCATTCGAAAACCATATTGATGGTTGTTCCTTATTTTCATCCATTATTATTTCATTCAAATGAGAATGAAGATCCGAAAAATTAATACGATCTTCAGGTATATATTGCCAACATGATAGCATGAGTTCAAATCTATTCGAAAACAAGCATATTATTAGACATATTGTAGCTATATAGAACTAGAAGCAGCTGCGTATCATCAAAACAATTTTTTGTCACGAATCAGACAATCGAGTTCTTTCGCGTGTATGACATAAATTTCATCGAGGAAAGAAAAAACAATTTATGATTTTTTTCTTTCTTAAATCTGCCTCTGATTTATACGAAAGATTTTGTTCGAAAAAAATTCAATTACATATATCGAGTAAGACATTTGAAATCTGCATGCGCAAACATTAGTTTATCATGACCTATACATCTTCTATTGAATTTATTAAGTTCAATTTGTGCCTATAAATAATCTGCTATTCACCAAATTTTGGTGTAACCGTTGCCACCAGTTTACTAATCAAGGACACATGACACATGAGGGAATAGGAGCTTTGTGATGAAAGAATCACCCGTTCTTATTTGGTTGCTCATGCTATAGTCAAATATGACAATATTGAAAAAACGTGCTCGCCATTAGTAATACAATAGAATTCATCATGCCTTTATCTAATAAGTCTGATACATGTTTTTTATTTGCATACTTACAAAGCCTGTGTACATTGAATAGGTTTTTCTAATGTGCCGCGTGTTGTTGTAATTAATGAAATAACTTGTTGGTTACTCATCGGCGAATATGGTACATGACCTAGTGTTATAATTTCCCAGAGAACAATACCAAATGACCTAGAATTTAAGATTATTTTGTTTTGATTTTTCGCTAAACTACACATACCAAATATCCGAGTTAGAAGTAAATATGGCATCAAGTAATGATTCTGGTGCCATCCATCGTACCGGTAAAAGAGCTTCACCTGTTTTTCTATAATAATCTTGTTGACTTAACATTCGGGCTAAACCAAAATCACCAATTTTTACAAGAACTTTTCCATCATTGATATCTTTTGATGACACGAGACAATTTCGAGCTGCTAAATCTCTAAAAAAAATACCCAAAAAATAAAATTTTCTTCTCAAGATTCATTTTTTTACCTATGAACATATGAATGTTGTTCAAGATAACAAGCACCGTCAGCTATTTGCCTTGCTATATCAAGACAATCATCATATGACAATTGACATTGATCATTATCTTTTGATGGTCTCGAACGTCGCAAATAGTTTTGTAAATCTCCTTGTTTCATTAATTCAATAACCAAAAATTGTGGTTGATAATCATTATGAAAGCAAACGCCCAATAAATGTATTATATGTTCATGATTAAATTGATTCATTATAATAGCTTCTTTAAGAAAATCAACACGTTGTGCTGAAGATGCTGAACTATGTAATGTCTATAACAAAAACAAAAACAAAAACGAAAGATGACTATATATTTAAATCGAATACTACTGAATTCTTACTTTAATTGCGACCGATTGATTATTCGTCATTAATCCAGCATAAACTTCGCCTAAAATATTTAAGATTTTTTATATTAAGAAAATTTTGTAAAAATTGAGATTAAACAAACCAAATGCTCCTTTGCCTATTAAACGATCAAGTTTAATCATAGCTCGTTCAATTTTAGGTAATTTTTTTATGTCAACACTAGTTGGTGTATGACTAAAAACATGTTTAATTCAAAATTTTATATATTTTTTTTCCAGAAATATCGCTTACTTCCATGTATAAAGTACATTATCTTTTAATGTATTACCAAATGTTAATGATCTTAGATGATCTAATTCTTTATCAGATATATCGCCATTTTGACCATACTTTTTTTTTAATTTTCCATAAAGTTTTTTACTACGCACTAAAATCAAAACAGATAGGATGAATTTGAAAAGAACCGAGATCTATTCACTTACGGTAGCACGCAAAAAATATAAAGCCAAAAAGTATAAGAAATAAAATTGAAATTAAAATCGTAATAATCACTATTTGATTATTTGAAGTTGAATGATAAATAGCTGAATACAAAAAAAGAGCTGTTAAGGAAGAATTTACTTATTTAAATAAAACTCACGATCAACACGAACATCCAATTGTGAATAATGTGTTTCTTGTCGTCCATATTGATTACCAACGTAAAGTCGAAAAGTTAAATTAGTTTGTTCTAACAATGTTTGTTTTAATTGATATTGTGTATTATTTCCTCGATAGATTAATGTCCAATTATCATTTGATCTAAACGAAAATAAAATCTATAGAGAATATCAAGGTCCTCTAACTCGCTTTCTCACAAATGATAGAATACTGTAAAGGACAATAAGTATCCGTGGCCTTTTCTCAATATACCGGGACATACTGTTATTAATACGTCTTGTTATCATAAAAGGAAAAAGGCATCGAAAATACGTTAAGATTTTGTTTTTATAGATTATAAACGTCACTTCATTAGTTTCTACATATACATTACGTTAATAATCGTTTATATCTCTATATATAAATTTTCGTTTTTGGGTTTTGTTTTTTCAATTATATACATGTAATATATGATGGCATGAAATTGAAGATATATAAAATTATTGCCAGAAGGATCCCCTTACTTTTCGATATAGGTCAATAATCTCTCTCTAAAAAACATATCCTGTCTTACATAACGACGAATGCATGTTTGGTGGATATGAATTATAAATTAATTTGAGATGTTCTCTTAACTATCAATAGAAGCTTTCATGAGATTCCTCTATGATATGAATCGATAATAATTCTGCAAAGCTTTTGAACGAAGAACAAGACAGAAACAAAAACAGAACATTGACTTACTTGGTAAATAATTCATAATAATAATCCGGACCAAGATAAGACATATTCGTTGATGGATCTGTCCATGTTAATGTTCTATTATTGTTATAGAACGATAATACCAAAGGAGAATCATCTGGTAAGCCACTTGATGTTTGAAATGGATAAAGTCGAGCTTGATCATGAAAAACAAATGATAACGATGATGATGTTGTAATTGGACATGTAGCCCGTACTGATAATGTATAGTTTTCCTCAGGTTGAAGCTTATCAAATACAATCGAACATTTGCCCTTGGTTATATCAGAAAGCGACGTATCTTTTTTATTTATATCACATTGGCCACGAGAGACAGCTTTCTAAAAATAAAAACATGAAGCTAAAACATTTGAAAAGCCAAAGAAAAGAGACAAGGAGTATACTAACTAAATCATTGTAAACAATAGCTTTAACTTCAATATAAGATAAACATAAATGATTTATGAATACACGCATTGATCGAGTTGATAAGGTTAGAAAATCGACAGTAATTGGTTGAGGATATTTTATCATAACTGGATGATCAATAATTGATTGTCTTCGATCGTTGGAATAAAATAATTGAATAGAAGTTGAATATTCAATAGAAGTATTGTTTTCATTTGGTAATTCAATAGAGAAAGCTATTGTTTTGCTTGCTATTCGACCGATACGAGAAATAACATTATTATCTAACGGTTTGACAATATGATGATATTTGTTTTGTTTTTCTATACACATAAAAACAATTATTTAATACAAAAGACAACAATGAAGTCGTGTGTTTTTTTTTCCAAGACTTACGATCTATTGTATATGAAAGAGTTATATTTCCGAGAATAGCTGTTCGACGGACATGTGAAGGTAATGTAACAATATACATATGTGTATGAGGGAAAATAAAAGATTCAATTTGTTCAACTGTTAAAAGATCATCATTTGATAGAGTTACAGCTAAAATGGAAAAAAGCCAGAAAAGTTCGCCTATGAAAATCAATGGTTTCTTTTCTTTTTTACTTTTTCGATTAGATAGTTCAAGTGTTTGAAAAATATATGTGGGCAAAATACGTAGAGATTTTTCATCAGAAACTTTTATTATTACTGAATAGTCATGATTTGAAAGTAATCGATCCGTATAGAAATTATTTGTTTGAATATCCTATATAATGCAAATAACAAATATGAAAACTTAATCAAACATGTTTGTTGTTTTTTCTACTTCAAATTTTTGTTCAATTTCATTTGTAAGTGTATTTGTTATCGTTGCTGAGACGTGAATTGTGGAACATTGTAAATTAGAAAATATATTTGTAAATTGAATATTTATCGACGAAGCTGTTAACTCGACATATTCTAATTGACCGAAGCCTTGCCGATGGATACTACATAATGATGACGATGATTGAATACGACTCCCTAAATTGATTAACAAGTTGTTTCTTTGAAGAACATGATGGAATCAATACCTGTTTGAATAAATTGTTCTTGGCTATGAACAATATGAAGGATGATAAGGATAACTGAATAGAAAGCAAAATTCAGAAAATACAGTTTTTGTTATATTAACTTTAAAAACTTACCGAAAAAAACAATACTACGACTCATCATTGGTCTTATTGTTAGCCTAAAACAAAATCATACAATATTTGATTAGCATGTTGTTCATGTCACTCACTCAATTCTTTTCTCTCTCTCTGCTGCTACTATTGCTCTTTTTGTACGGTACCATACATACACAAATTCATTTAATCGAGTAAGCGAAAGAGCTTCACTTCACCACTTATGACGATTATGAAACAATAGCGACACGATCGAACATATACGCATACTAAATCGACGCCACGTTCTCCCCCTATTTTCTTTTCTTCTTCTCTCTCTTTTTCTCTCTCGTCACTTTCGAGTGGAAATATATAAAGAGCCGTAAAACAAGTATTTATACACACCTTAAAAAATTTACTACCATCACCACCTAAATGTCTTCCACGTATTACTCTCTTATTCTTCATCTCTGCCTTTTTTTTTATTAGTTATAAAGATAATCAATTGCATATTGAGGATGATGCTACTAGTAGTAATACTAATGTTGTTGTTATATGCTTGTGTTTATCCACTACGCACTACTTCTTCTACGAATACGTCATTAACGCCTTTTTCAAGTACGCCGAACGACTGTTATCGTTGTTTTCTTTCTCTTCATTTACCAAGAAGATATGCAGCTCAGTTACATATTGTCTTTGAGAGCTCTTCATTAAGTAAAACCAACAATCTTGAAAAATGATTTCTACGATTGGATTTACGACATACAAGCAGTCTAATCATGACAATGAAACAAAAAATTAATACTAAAAGGTTTTCTTTCTAATTAACGAATAGTTTTTACAATTGATAAGATAGTGTAAATAAGACAGTGATGGATATAGTTGATGTACAACTATGCGTGTACGCAATAAGAAAAAGCCAATTAACAAGAAGAGAAAGACACCATCTGGTAATGTGCCAATGATGCGAACAGGAGGATCATGTTGTTATGATATACGAGAAAACAACAATTTTTTTATCATTCCCGAAAGCACGAAGATCAAGTGGAGAGAAAAAAAGAAAGAACATCAAGTCATTATCAATAATAAAAGAGTCACTAAAGCATAGTATAGTCTAGAACAGTTGTAATCTGAGATAGTAAACTAGCCTATTGAGCACATGTGTTTGCTTGTTTAGTAGACATCTTACTTATTACACAATACTTACAAGCTATATAAATGAAGAGTGACATGCACTAAAGTAGCTACAATGGGTTCCGTTAATATACTTTGACAAATACCAATGGTAGTACTGTAACTAACCCATCCATCATTCAATGCATTGACTGTTCATTGAGGGCTTCTCTTTTTCTTTATTTCTTTTATGACATAGCTATGTGTAAACAAGCCATGATGATCTGTATCTGTCTTTTGCCTACGTGGAAGTATATCAACATTGGAAAAAAGAAGAAGAAGAAGAAGCAGGAAGCTCAACCTTGGCACACATACAAAACCAGCAGTAGTGATGCCTAGTGGTACATAGATATTGATACAATCCTCATGTGTGACATTTTGTCAATTATAACATTCGTTACCGCTCAGAGCGCAGATCTATCTATGCAGACCTATTATAGGAGTACCTTTTTTTTCTTGTCTTGCTTTATTCTCTCTATTTTTTTTCTTTCGTCGTGATAATGAATGATCATTAACTATTGATCTTTGGCGAATTAAGGACATCAATTAAAGTTTTAGATAAGAAATCATCTACAGATGGGTTACGGTTTTATTCTTTTCATTGGAGCATAAGAAAACTGACGCAATTACCTTGAAAGATGTAGATCGATGATTGGAACAATGATATTAGCTAAACAAAGACACGGGTGTCAACATGCAATGCGAAAACGAAGTGTCACTGGATACAAAGATACGATACGGAGACAAATATGAAAGGAAGAAAATGATATAAAGCCAAACTCCGCCCGTTTGGGAAAGAAATAACTAAATCGATGTTTCCACAGGAGAGAACGAGAGACAAGACAGTTGCACTCGATCAACATCAATAAGAAAGAAATATAACAACTGCTCCTATTCTCCCTCTCTCTCTCTCTCTGCAGCTTCTTCTTTTTCTGTTTGTAGCATCTTCTAACTAACGAACTACCGGCATATGTGTATATATCAAAATGAGACGAAAGATTGATCAGTTTGAGTACACAGCATGATGTCTATAACTGATGATCATTATAAATCTAAGTTAGAAATCAAAACAGTTGGAATGGTGATCGAAAATCATCATTCCATTGTACTTATTAAGAGACAAAGAAAACAATTAAATGTTTATGAAGAGTAATGATGTATCAACATGTTGAAATAGTAATGATTTGCATAAATAAAAAACACTACTGATGTTTCTTTGATAGAACGGATAAAAGAATAAGAAATCGAAGAGTGTGTTTACTAGACTAGGTATATTTTATTTTATCGACATTTAAACAGTTTTTATGTAGGTATTCATCAATATTATTTTGAGACAGGAAAATGATTAAAGGGTGTGCTGAAAAATAATAAGTCAACAAAAGGAAATTAGTCTAATGAAAATAAAACGAACTATGAGTAAAAACTAGGAAAAATATTTTTTGTTTATCCTTAGCTCAAGTCTAAACATAAACAGCTTATTGAATAGCTAATATTTGTTTTGATTGTAATAGCATGTGATAGATGCTTCATCTGTTTCTATGTGAACAATCTTGATCACTTACATTGATATAATGGTTTTATCTTTTTGATATATCATATATGATACTTTTCTACGTGATGCTAATAGTTTTCTATAAGAAAAAAAAGAACCGACAGGGTACATTTCTTTTATACGGCAATTCTCAGTCTCATTTCGATCACATTTATTAGGTTTACTATGTTTATCACGATCATTATATCGTTTTATAGATCTTTACAAAAGGTTTATTTAATGGTATTTTAACGATTCAATTGACACTCTCTCGCAAGACTTTATTACACATTAAGAATCAAGGACAAGATCATTAACATGACGTTCTTTTTTTCTCTTCTATCTCATCATCATTCTTCTAGTGATTTATTACGGTGAAGTCTGATATCAGACAATTTTCTAAACGATTATCGTCGCGTTCTTTCGACAGGATTGTACTGGAGACAAAAACAGCTTCAACGGAACAAGAAAGATCATCCTGTCGAATTTTTTTAAAGAAAAATATGACGATTAGTAAAAAAAAAGGTCAGAAAAATGTTTTCGATTGGTATATATGTAAATGTAAGTATTATGCATTCATTACTACTATCACATCCGTATTGAAGAACTTGCGCCACCGACATAATGCAAATATTGACACTTCCTATCCAAACGTATAGTATGTATTGATTGGTAAAACCAAGAAAAGCTATACATACAACACAACGACGACGACGACAACGCAACTTGACAACTATATGAACAAAGCCTTCCGGAAATAAAAGAATTGTTGATGTAATGAAAAAATATAGATAAAAGAATTTTGTTTGTTATTTGATAAATATTTTAATAGGCTTAGTAAGACAATGGGTAGAGCATTACATCACAACATTTTAAGCACTATTTTATTAATTATTAAATAACGTTCTCATATCTATGGTTACAATAGATTTTTCTAATAGAAATCTGTACTTTTTTCTTCATCATAAAATCATCGATCAGAAACCGAAGGAAATACAAATGTTGAGTTACTTATCAAAGCTTCCTATTCGATTGACGGCACTCTTGTGATTATTAACAAACAACTTTGAGCTAGTATTTAAATTTCCAAAAAAATGAATGTGGAAACTTCGGATTTCATCCGAGAGTTATGTGTACTGAAAAAAGTGCATGGGACATATGAGTCATTCTAGAATGGCTGAACACCAAAATTATCATGAGAAACTAGGCAATTTGATTTCTGGATGCAGTTTTTGTGCATTTTGAGACGTTTTTCAGGCGATGTTTCGTTAGAAAGCTACGATTTAGTTCAAAACTAATATCAAATTCGGAATCAGCGTTAAAAACTGAGTAGATTTATATATGTTGTGGATAGTTCTGAGAAAAATTGTTTTTTTTGAAAAATCCCTGTACTCCCCCTCAGGGATGGTCTGATCAAAAATGACAATTTTTTCGATAACTCAGCCATTTCTTGACGGATCCTTTTCATCTTCGAACTCGACCGAGACACTGATGAGACAATTCTGCGCACAAAATTTCAGCTCAATCGAATGTAATTGTGAAGAATTATCGAATAAACGGACGGCCGGACACACTGACCGATTTTAGTAGTGTACTCACTTTTTGAGTACACAAAAAGAATATCCTAAGTAATAATGAAATGGTATCAACTAGAAATTTCGTAGAATTATCAGAATAAACATGATTCATCGATTTCATGTAAGTCTCTTTCTTAAAGATATATTTTATTGTATAAAAAAAACTTCAAAATTCATTTCTTATGAGATCAATCATAGATACATGGATTTGTAATGAAGCAACAAAAAAAAAGAATATTTTAATCAGGATCAAAAAGTCGTTGTGCAACATCATTTACAAGCCAATCAATGCCTTCGAGAAGATTTTGACCAGTTAATGCCGAACATGGCATCACTGTCCAATGATGTTTATGTATGGAGTCCAGTTCCAATAATGTACGGATTTCGTGTAATGAACATGCTCCAACAATATCTTGTTTATTAGCAAATACGAGAAGAGATGAGCCCATTAAACGTTCTTCTTTGAGTAGTTCTTGTAGTTCAGCCCGACATTCACCTAATCGCATTTTATCAACACTGTCAACAACCCAAATAATTGCTTCAGTCGCTTCAAAATAGTTGCGCCAATATGATCGAAGCGATTTTTGTCCGCCTACAAGAAATAAATAAATAATAAACAATCGACACAAGTTTTGAATTAATTCTCTGATCTCAAAACAAATTCAGGATTCTAATCTAACAGACGTTTTATTGTTTAAAGATGGACGCATCGGAAATTCGCATGCTTTTTAATCAATGATAGCATTCGTAAATTAGGCACGTGAAATATTGTTATCTATTTAGACCTATTGAGAGACTGCGTTTTCATGTATCAAACTAATTATCACTGGCTTAAAATTCATTAGATCAAGAAAGTGTAAGATATTTTTAGAATAAATAGAAAATCCCATAATATCTTATTAATTAAGATGATAAAAAAAAAAGCTACAACATAAAAAGTGCACTAAATCATCCAACATTACAAAAAAATCTACATGTAGCTATGTCGAATTATTCTAAAACAATCAACATATTAGTAAATCTCCCAACCTACCCACATCCCAAACATTAAGTACATAATCAGCATAATTAAATGTTTTTATATTAAAACCAAGCGTAGGCGCAACAGAATCGATTTCTTCACCATTGATTCTCGATAAAATAGTCGATTTTCCTGCATTATCAAGTCCAACAAGTAGTAAACGCATTTCTTTTTCTTTTCGACGTAATTTTTTCAATATGCTCAATAGAACCATGATGCCTCTTTTTTCCCGACAATGAATGTAATTGATCTACAGTCACACATACACACAGGTAGAAAGAAACGAAATTAAATAAAGGAAATATTTTCTTTTTTTCGCAAATGAAAAAAAAAAGGAAAAATCCCGATAAAAGACACAAAATTTTTCATTGAAAGAGAATAAAAAGAACAATAAAGAGAGAGAGAGAGAGAGAGAGAGAGAGAGAGAGATCGAATTACTGCCAATATTTTGATGAATGGAAGATAAAAGCCAATTAATATCTATCAGAAATAAATACACAATAGAATTATTTGTCTTGTCATTGATTATTAAATAAGCAAACCTGTAATAATTCGGCTTGAATGGTCCAGCTTTATTGATGCCGAGATATTTGCATTGATCATCACTTAATTCTGTTAAATGAGCATCGAATGCAGGTAAATGAAGACTCGCAACATATTCATCTATGAAAAAGCATTCATTTTGTTAATCAGAAAAATGAATTAAGACAAAAATTTATACCCATTTTTTTCGGTAATAAATAAACATCACATTTATATCGATTGGGTGGAGCATTAAAAAGTTCAATCAAAGCCAATGCCTAAGAATTGTTGTTTTATTTTCAAATAAAAATAAAGATATATATATTATCTATTTCTCATACTTGAGTTGCAGCTGTAATCGAAACAACAAATGACGGTACACTTGAACAGCATAAATTCATGATTCGACCCTAAATTAGATCAACAATCAATCTTGTATTCATTCAAAAAAAAAAGAAATAAACGTCATGGGTACCTCAGCCAATAATACAATTCTTTTCCCATTGGGCCAAATAACATGATCCACATTGGTTCGTACCCGTTCTACTTGTAAATCACTTGTTGATGAGTCACGTAAAAAGCTCTTATAACAAGAAAATATTAAATGTCAATAATATGATTAAGTAATCTTGCTATTCACGTACAACATCAATTTCTGTATTCGAATGTCCCATATTACAAACGATGGCACCATTTTTAAGTTTATCCAGTGAATCTCTTGTTATTGTATTCTTACTTCCCGATGCAGTAACAACAATATCGACTTGTTTAATAACTTCTTCAAGACGAACAATTTTGTATCCTTCCATACTAATAAATCAAAGCAAAGTCATACATCATCGAAATGTATTCATTTTAAATTCATTGTCATACCATGCTTGTAATGCGCATATAGGATCGACTTCTGTTATATAAACAAAACAACCCATACCTCGCAATGCTGAACAACATCCTTTACCAACTTCGCCTAATAAAAAATAAAAACATGCGACAAATGCTCATCATTGACAAAATTGTAATAGGATTCCCTGATGATTAAGAAATATTAGCAGAAAATGTCAACCGGATTTTTGTTTTTGTAAAAAAAATAGTTGATTAGATTCGCTTCTAATGGTTGACATTCTATGGGTTTCGAATTATGAAATCATTGAAATTTAGAATAACAATGCAAAATACATCAATTTATTTGAATGGCTACGAACGTTTCGTAGATGGTTATTTAGTACAAGTTTCAAGGTTTATTATTTTTAATTACTATGAATCAGGACCGATAACAATATTAACGTAGATTAGACAGACACAGATATTAGCTTTTGTGCTGATGTTCTATAAAAATGGAATATAGAACGCAAGTTTCTATATTGACGAACACCGTTATTATTAAGAAAATAGAATTTTTTTTAAAATTTTATAAGCGTTTGCCAGAAGAATGTTTGCATAGAACGAATGACGTGAGAAAAAAAAGAAAATTAAAATTCTACATATGAAAGACATTAACCAAAACGAGAAGTCCTTGAGAACATTACTGTGTAACTAGATATAGACGAAAGAACGAGCAAAGTACTTTATTCTAATTTCAAAGAAATGCGTATGTCTGTCTGCCTGAATCATAGACAAATGATGTGATAACCCTCATCGATAAAAAATTTGATCTCAAAATGGCAAAACAAATGTCATTTCCAAGGACTCATTGAATAATAAGTACTGAATGGAGAATGCTTTTTTTTGCAAAAACATTTTCGGTGGAATGGTGATATAGAAAGGTTAACATTAGTCCATTATGACTGAATCAATTCTGAATACCATATTAATCATATATTCGCGATAGACTAGACTTTGGCTGCTCGCTATTACACGTAAGAAAATTACATTCATCATAGGCAACAAAAGAAACCATAAAATATTGTTTTTGACTTTAAAAATCTGTCTTTTATATCATTATTTTAACGTGAAGCGAGAGGAAAAAATAACTTGTCAAGGTGAAGTAAATATACTAATGAAAAATTACATTGTTGTTATAGACTCTTATTTATAATGAAATTGAGAACGCCTAAACATAGTACTCAGTAATTTCCGCACCAAAATACAAATAAATCTGGGTGTGAAATTCACGATTCGTCGATGACAACAGTTATTCGTGTGTCGCTGAGAATATTTTGAATGAAGAGGATTCCGGATGTCCTTATTTTTGACACTCGATTAAACAAAATGACTTTAAAATCCATTGTTTTCTATAAACATGGAATGTTATTGCATACAAAGGAAATCTTCATCAAAAACAGACAAAGAATATGCTAACGTTCATCAAAATTTCACTGACTAGATATTTTTCAACGTTGACATGTGAGAATAGGATTTTCTCAATCGTGCCGTAAACCATAGGCATGAAATTCATTTATCTGAGGTATATGGCAAAGTTAGAAGGAAGCAGAGTAGTATGTTTTGCGTGCTATATGGTAATGATGGGATTTAAAACAATTCTGTCTTATAGACTATCAGGCGACGAGAGACAGGCGACGAGAGAGAGAGAGAGAGAGAAAGTCATAGTTCTTTTCCCTCTATTTATGGACATAGCAAAGCTGCTAGCTACTGTCAATTCCATTTCATTTGGATTGCATTTATTCTTAGAGATATGTCAGTGTCAAAAAATTGAAGAACTAAATTTTTAACCGAATTTCAGAACTTCTGGGAAATTTTTCTCGTTGAATAAAATTCTTCTTCGAAGAGGGCTCCGATCGATTTCTTATGATTAATGCAACAATGGCTAAGTTCTTTAGGGAAATTATTATGATTATTCAAAAATGAAGCAAAGAAAAAGAAACCAACGAACCATATCCACAAACGACAACTTGTTTTCCACCAAACATGATATCGGTACACCGTTTAATAGCATCGATAATCGATTCTCGACATAGATATAAATTGTCAAATTTCGTTTTTGTCACACTATCATTAACATTCATAGCTGGTGCAGTTAATGTTTGTGTACGACACATTTGATATAAACGATGAACGCCAGTAACTGATTCTTCAACAATACCTTTGATTGTTGAAAATAATGTTGTAAAGTGTTTATGACAATAGTGCGTCAGATCTCCTCCATCATCCAATATCATATTTGGCTGCCACCCTTGATCAACGCCAATTGCTTTTTTAATACACCACCAAAAATCATCATCCGTTTCTCCTTTCCATGCGAATATAGCAATTGATGCTTCTGCTAGTGCTGCAGCTACTTCATTCTATATGTGAATGTGAATACCATTACAGGGAAAAAAGAAAACGGAATTTATTTATAAACACTTACTTGAGTAGAAAATATATTACAAGCACACCATCGTACTTGCGCTCCCAAACGAGTTAATGTTTCGATTAGTACCTATTTATTGTTATAGACTCGATATAAGAAGACGAAAACAGTCAATACGTACTGCTGTTTGAGCTGTTATATGAGTACAACCAACAATTTTCGCTCCTTGTAAAGGTTTATCACTTTCAGCTCGACGACGCAATGCCATAAGGCCAGGCATTTCTATAAATTTAAAATAATGAATGCTTTTTTTCTCAGTATTTCCGATAGTCCATTAAATATTCTCAAGATACTTTCTTTAGCAGAAATCATCAGTTTTTTGCTTTTCCTTATTACATTATACTAAACATACAAAAACTTTCGACGCTTTGACTCTTTTCCCTCTATGATAGTATTTATAGCTTAACAGCTTGTGGCAAGTCTATTATGGTTTTATTACCAAATATAAAAAGCATTTTTCATTCTATGTAAAGGATAATGATGTATTTTTAGTTTTAATCGATATAATATTGAGAAAATCTACTCAACTTGATTATTTTTACAATTCATAAAATTAGCTATTTCCATAAATAATGAGTAGAGTTTCATTCTTTTTTTCTCTCATTTTAATTAGTAAATACACGAACCTTGTTCAGCAATTTCAATTTCACGTCGACCATAGGGTGCCTGTTTTATACGGCGAACAGCAAACTCACCGAAACCAGATGAATTTTTCTATATTAGATTGAAAAAAAACATACATAATAGATGAGTCGTAATAAATATAATTGAATCTTACATGTTTCATCTCTCGTATATCCGTACCAGCACCATCTTCACCATCGCTATCGGTATCACTAGCAGTTGCTGTAAAATAAAACAGAGAAAAGTTATCCAATAGGAATAGACATGTTGTTTTTTTGGATATATTATCTTCTAGGAATACAAATATTTCTTATTATTACTATTAGTCATCAAAGAGTATTCTATATTATATTCAAAATTCTCACAGTATTGCTTTTGATTCTCTACTTCATTGGATTCGTTTTCATCATTAGAACCAATTGATGGTAAACGTGGTCGTTGTTGACAAGATGATTGTTGTTTTTCGAGGCCCGATGGATGCCGTCGTATAAGATTCTTATCAATAAATTGTACTGATGGACGACGATTTCTACGGCATCGGGCCTTTTCAAGATCTGATAAAGCTTCTTGATCGGGTTCGTATTTAGAATTTGACATTTGTTCAGTCAGGAATATGATATGCAGTCAAAGTAAAAAGTAAATCGTTGAGAAGACAAAGACGATAATAACAAAAATATATAGGCACACAGATTGATCGAATAGCGGAAATGAAGAGAAGGGCGAATATGAAAGGAGGTGTTTGTGTTTTTTTGTATGTCGTTTTCTCTGCGTCTGGTAGAAAGACGAGAAATGAGAAACAAAAAATGATACGAGCATATAACTTGCATCATACATCTTTTCTTGGCCTGTTTTTTCCTATTCTTTGCTTTTCTTCTTTCTCTCTAATGCATTTAAAGGCATGATGATTGAAGGGGAAATAGTGGAGAGAAAATACGCTAAATAGAACTCACACACATCTTCCGAAGCATTAGTCGCAGAAGAAGAATCATCATCTGGTGCTATATGCGGTGTTGCTGCGAATTGAATAAATTTTTTATCAAGAAATTGAACAGAGCGACGACGAGTACGATATTGTTCTTCATTTGCATATGCTGGAGTGGCAGATTGGACTGAGATCGTTTCAACCGAATCAAGTTGTTCATTTTTTTCATCAGGATTTAGATTTGTAGTATCATTAATGGTACGCACTAGAATGCTACGACGAACTCCATCGGATGATTGGGAATGCGGACGTCGCGAATGATGATGTCCACCATGAGAATGAAGCGAAAATAAATGTTTAAACGACATATGTACGGTGATAGTTCTTTAATTTTGATGATTGTTTAAAAGAATCGAAGCAAATAAATAGTACGCAGTTTTATGCAAAAATAAATCTCATTTTTTTCTTACAAAACTAAGAACAATAATAAAAATAATGCAAATAAAACTCTTTTTCGTTCTTTCTATCTTAATGTTTCTCTCTTTTTTTGTTGTTGGATTATTCCGAGCGGATGAATACATCGATAATAATTCTGATTTTCTTTTACCAATATGGCAGCGCACTTGTACGATTTTCTTAATGTCCTTCGTATGAACTACAAAAAGCTACGTGTGTTTTGGAATAATAACTTTTGCGCGTTTAATATGTAAACACGTAAAAAGCTTAGGAACCTTTTTCCTATGCCAATATAAAAACAAACCAAAAATTCGTATTTCTTGGTGATTTTATGGGTTTTAAACTTGATTGGTCGATTATTCTTTCGATTTGTTGTTTTAATACTTACCTACTGGTTGTATTGTTACTGTTGGTGTGGGTTGTTCAACAGTTGAAAAACGTCTTTGAATGATATTAGAATTCGCACGTGATCGATAGTAATATGGTGTCAGCGAATCAACAGTTAATTCATTCGGACTTGTTTCTTTTTTTAACGGGTGATACATTGTTGTGACATTATTAAGATCAACATCGACCAACGAAGTTGAATAGATGCCTGGCACAAGTTTTGTTAAACCACTTTTATCCATAAGGATACGTTCCAGAATCAAATAAAAACCGTGTAGTAATACTTATGATGATCTGGTTATAAACAACAACCATCACGCAAACATTGGAATGAATGACATTCACCAGTCGCAATTTGTATTACATCAATCTCTCTTCACACTTTGCATTTTATCTTTCATCATCATTCCAACACAAAAAATCGAATGCCTACCATCATGGCATTATCTTTCTCATCCGTTCTGTTTCAAATATATATATTTATATATACAGACAGAAAAGGACGATCATGTTTTATGATGCACTTAACAACAAAAAAAAAGAGCTACGTTCTGGAATTCTCTATGCACCTATCGAGTTCTATTCTATTTTATATATTACACACTTACTTCCTTCAGACAAGACCGAACTTTGTGAATATGAATATTGCCGTCGTGTTGTTGGATCAAGACATATGCGATGCTAAAAAACAAAACGAAACAGTTCGATTATAGATTTCAAAGTCTTTGAAAAAGAAAGAAGACAATATGCAAAGGTAATTGTTTGAATATTGAAAGAAACAACATAACTTATATTCTCAGTCATAAAAATATCGTAACCTTTTAGCTTATAAAATAAAATCCGTAGTACATTGCTAATTGATAGAATTTTTTCATATGTGTGCGATTCGATCGATTAGAATAAGTTTTGATATCAATGAAAAATCAGTTCGTTTATTGAATAATGATTTTTTAAATATGTTTTCCAACATACTCTTTTTTTTCTATTTAAGTTTTTCTGATTTCTGCCTTGATGAAAATTTCATATACTTCTTCTAATTTATACATTTTACAGATGTTAAAAAATGCAAAATGTTTCAAGTATATGTAACGACCTATCTTTGTTCGAGATCTGGTGCCCTCCACAAAAATTAAAGTGAAGTGCCTGTACTCTTCAGGATTTTATACTGGCAACAGCTGATGATGATTTCGATATGATATAGATCAAACGTATTTTAAAGCCCTTCATCAACCCTTTAAAAACCATAGAAAAGTCATTTGGCATCAGGTAGTTTTCTCTAAAACTAGTCAGAATATGCAAATATATTCGACTATGAATAGAAGTTTTGTGTTGAAACATAAAGCTGAAGTTCATCGAACTGGCGGGCATGACAAATCAAAAATATATCGAAGCGGAACAATATTTTTATGCATATTTTTATATGATAATGGATTTTTAAACAGTTTCAGTTTATACAATATAAAATGTAAAGGTACCCAGAGTTTTCCTCTACTATGCTTACATATATATATATATATGGGTGAATCCATGGGGGCCATTCCACTTTTCTGGAAAAAATTTTTTTCAGTCGAAACTTCCGGTATGCTGTAGAAAACGTGTTTGATTAAAAAAAATATGATCCTGCTAGCGGAAAATATCGAGTTCTGGTTGATTTTTTCGGAACGACTATGGTTTATTGTCAGACAAAGGGAAAACGTCAGGAAAACACCTGAAACTTCTCTAAAAATATCTTTTTCAGAATTTTTCATGCTGAAAAATACGAAAGCTGCTTAGAAACACTTTAGATGGAAAAAAATTAGACCATTGAGTGTGGGTGTGGGTGTTGCTGTTCTAACTGCTTCACCCACACCCACACCCTCAAGCATTTCGATCAACACACATCAGGGCATTTACATTTAAATCAATTTCTTTTTTATGTCGATTTCAATGTACCAGATTTTGTGGAATGAAAGTTTAACAGTGATATTCAGCTCTTCAACACATCGGAAATTTTTCTTAGTTTCCTGAGGGTGTGTGGGTGTTGCTGTTCTAAGTGCTTCACCCACACCCACACCCACACCCTCATCCTGAACATCATTATCTTTATCACTAGTCTAATGAAAATCCTTCAAATAAATCAGTGTCACTCAGTATGATAAACGACAGTTATCGTTATTTTCAGAGGAAACGACTCAGAACTCAAGACTTCCAATAGGAATGGTCTAATTTTTTCCATCTCAAGCGTTTCTAAACAGCTTTCGTATTTTTCAGCATGAAAAAATCTGAAAAAGATATTTTAGAAAAGTTTCAGGTGTTTTCCTGACGTTTTCCCTTTGTCTGACAGTATACCATAGTCGTTCCGAAAAAATCAACCAGAACTCGATATTTTCCGCTAGCAGGATCATATTTTTTTTTCATCAAACGCATTTTCTACAGCATACCGGAAGTTTCGACTGAAAAAAATCTTTCCAGAAAAGTGGATGGGTCTCCATGGATTCCCCCATATGTCTCTAATTTTAGTGCTAATAGTAGTTTTTAGATTTTAATGCTTTCAAAAATAATCGTCTACATTCGAGTTTGACCTCAAATAAAATATTAGTACTTTGAATGAATAATTTAATATTAGTCAGTTTTGAACGTCAATTGTTATAGAAATAAAGAAGAACGTAGTAAATAAAAGATCAAGCAAAAATACTGCAATTATTTTTTAGTTTAAAAAACCCACTGCATTTTTTTGCGCAAACAAAAATTTCATTTAGAACAAAATCAACATATTTAAATAACTACTTATTTAACCGGTAAAATTGGTCGATTCAACAATTTTCGTTAATTTGCGCAGGAATTAGTGAAACTACTGATTCTCAGACCAATTATCATAAGAGCAACAGGAAGTTTTCGCACTTCTTTTATAGAGAGAAAAAATATAAGTTCATAAAATATAACACTTCTGACGAGAACTTGATGAGAGGATCTAGTTCAAATTGTAATAAAATGTCACTTTTTCTCCCGGAACAGAACTATTTTGTTTCATAGATTGTATCCAAATTGTTATAGTAATTAACTGTATCTTCGGATTAGTATTGTTTAGAACACTTGTTCATAGTCTAAAGCTTTTGTTTAGTGTTCGATTATTAACAAAGAAAAAGTATTGATGTAAAAGTATCAATAATTTTTCTATGTCGTAACACTATAATATTTCACAAGGAACACTTATTACTATTCATATGGCTTTTTCTGTTCATTTTAAAATTCAACGATAAGTTATTTTCTAGTAACATATATATATATATATTTAAGAGATTCGAATCTACTATCACTTAGCAAAGTCTTATTATATAGTTTATGATGGTTAGTGTACCTTTTCAACTTTATAGTCTGATATGAACAAATTTTTTGTACTAAGTTTAATCTCAACCGACAAATGCATTCATCAATTATGATTAGATCTAAAAAATGATACAATCTTCAATAGGAAGATTATTATCTATACGTGCTACCGTCAACATCAATTGACATAGATCAATGTCAGATTTGACATTTGGCTCACTAGGTATCCAACGAAGGAGGTAACTCCGTACTAAAACTCGACTTTATTTTCTCCACATCGACCTTTTACTTTAATTCATATTAATGGACTAGCGACCGAGGGGAAAATGTGATTATAGGGTGATAGAATCATTGGAATCAACAGAATCACTGAGATTCTTCAGTGAGTTCTAGTGGTTCCGGGATGATTCTACTGATCCCGGGTGATTCTACTGATTCCAAATGATTCTACTGATTTCGAGCGATTCCATCGATTCTAAATGATTCTGGTGATTCCAATGCTCTGGATTCAGTTGTTTTCATCTTGATTACAATTAGGTTTTCATTCTGAACACGAATCTGATATTGGTTTCTGTTTAGTCATAAAAAATCAAAGAAACAACAATTGATTTTATAGTACTGGAATCACACAGAATCAATGGAATCGCGGAATTATGGAATCAGCTTTTCCCCCCTTACTAGCGATGGCGATGAATGTAAACTTTCTATGACAAAAGAATGATTCGGTGGATGTTATGATCAATCAAACTCACCACTATGCTCAATGACTGGGAGAATTTTAATTGAATAGACGAATTAGATAACCTTACGAGAAGTCTCTCTAAAAGCTTTCTTAAATTCATACACTCAAATCAACTTTTAACGATACTAATAAGACTCCTATTGTTGTCCTCTCAACTAATCCAAGCGAACCTAAAGACGACGACATCAATCTATAGAGAAACTCGAGTCTTAATTCAAGTCTTCTACTTAATCCTATATTTCATCTTATTTTATTGTATATGTCAACATATAGTTTTATGTTAAAGGCGAAATAGTTCTATCATTACTCGTGCAAAAAAAAGGATATCGTATACTTAGCAATAGAATAGTAAGACGAAGAAAAAGCTATTTACGTTACTGTAAATATCCTTTACGATTTATGTATTCCTATTTTGTTACTATGAATAAAAATTTGCTGCTATCAGAAGCAAAAACAAATTATGGTATTTGTTAAATATTCAGAAAGTAATTTGATTTCTAACATCCAACATTAATCAAGGGAACAACAAATCTAATAAGTAGATTTCTCTTCTTTTCAAGACTGCAACATATATTCTTATCTCACTTTCGCGTCTTTTTATTCAGCATAATATAATTATTTATGTTATTTCTTCTTTTTTATTCTTATCTATTATAAGCAAAAAAACGAAGAAAAAGACAGAAAACGCCTTCAAAGAATGATTCAAGCTGATTGTGATTATTCTTATATTTTACTCATTTTCATTGATGATCATCAAATATGAATCACAATAGACGTCACAGTTTGAAACCATATGACACTTATATAAATCCTTGTGTTCTAGTACGTTCTTTTTTTTACATTTGATTGCACTACGACCTCCTTAAACCTTACAACTGGTTCGATAAGTATAAAAAATAAATTGAAAAAAGAAAAGAAAATTTTTTTTTTTTATGTCAAATGAAATCATTTGAAAGGAAGAACGATTATTGATGGTCGAAATAAATTGAATAAAAAGAAAAGCGTATCAAGAACTATTAAATTAGTTTACGAATCGACTCATGATGAATCAAAAGAGATTACAAACAAGCGGCGATCTTTGTTCGTGCTTATCCTCACCGATGCATACTCATGAATAATAAAAAAACTCTCGCGAAATAGTTAAAAGCTACGTTGAGACCATTAATATATGCTACTGTAGTAATAAGGACAAACTTTGAAGATGAAATAAGATCAACAGATCTTGTAAATATGTATATACACCCACCGAGTGTCGACCATTTTCATTATTGGGCATTGTTGTAATCGATGTTAAATCGTTCTCTGATTCTTCTGATTGTATGGAGCTTGGTGCGTCACGTCCATCGAGGCTCAACACTGGTAAAATACTATGCGATTTATTTTGAGGAAGAGGCGCTATTTGTGAAACGCTTGGAACATTAGGAAAATGTTTTGTTTCACTTGATGTACTGAGTGATGGTGTCGGGTTTTTTGCTGGCTTTCGCTTGTTCTTACTTGAACTTTTGAATCCAAACATATTGATTGTTTAAACTGAAATTGATTTGCTTTTTTCTGATATTTCTACAATATTAATGAACAGGCTTGTGGATTCGACATTTTTTGACTTGTATGATCATCATCACAATCCTATATATATATATATATATGCTTCTAACACAAACAAGCAGACGTAGAACATAGACACACGCGTTCGCTATGTCAACTCTTCTCGTTCTTGTTCTCCTCTCTATTTTCTGTGCTTTTGGTTTAGAACTGTCTGCTCAGCATGTATCATCAAACAGCGGACGAAAGCACGGCCGGCCGCTTTCTTGCTCGATGGGGACGAACGAGAAAAAAGAGAGAGAAATTGAGAGCGATAGAAAAGAACAAGAGAAATGTCGACATGAGGTCGTGTAAGAACTGCAAAGAGAGAGCGAGAGGAAAAAGACAGAACACACAACATACAGAGAACAATAGCTAAACGTTACGAGCATCATAGCTAAAATGGACCAAATCAATAGAATTTTATTCGCCGAACGGCTATTGCCTTGGTGTAGACTTTTTTTTACAAGTGCATATTTTCTTCATAAGACCCCAAACAGACCAAAAAAATAAAACAGAATTAAGCAACGTGATTGGTTAATTCACACTTAGGTCATCTTTTTGAGACGATTTAGTGGTTAATTCTGTTTTATCTTTTTGGTCTGTTTGGGGCCTAACTGTTGTTTCGATTATTTAAAACTCATCATTTAAAAAAACAGCTGCACATTTCATTGAAATTCAATGTATAAAATAAAACAAATATAATCAACTGTCATGCGTGTATGTGCACAGCTGATAAGACAACTTAAAAAAAGAGAACATATATGCATGCTTCGCCCTGACAGGTCGAGCAAATATTAAAACGAGAATAAACCAAAAAAAGGAAATCATCTGATGAAATAATTTCACGTTTGACGTATAACTTGCAACGTGAATAACAAGAATGAATAAAAATGAAAAAGATGAATAAGAAACACTGAATACTATTTTACCTCAGTTAAGGAAGTTTGTTTTGCTATTGTTTTTCGAGTTGATACTGCTTTTGTTGAATGTCTTGTTGGTGCCCGACGACGTATTTTAGCCAGTTCATTGTCTCCGTCGTGTTTCCTATCGATATCATCATTATCTTCTGAAACCAATCGTTGAAATTCAGTCATAGGTTGAGAAATTGGTTCGACGTCTTCGGATTGTAATTGATTCATTGTTCTATAACAAAGTAAAAAAGCAAAAATAATAAAAAACAAGTTCTCTGAAAAATAGAAAAAACACAAATCAATTTCCTCGCAATAAAATATTTTGTTTTATAGGCAAATAAAATTAGTCTTGCGAATATTGAGTAGCCTTGCGGTATATGTTTTTGTGAGAGACGGATAAACGCTTATTTAACGACTAGAATATGAAAGAAAAACAAAGCAAACGAGCAAAAAAACTGGTTTACTTAAGCATCGTAGGAAAAACAGCATTTTTTTCAAGCTTGGCTAATGAGAACAAATATAATACTAAGAGAAAGTATCATAGTCCATTGATGATGCCGATGGGCTTTTCTTCATAAAATCAGAACACTTAAATACACTGAATTTACTTATATTTCCCAAAAGCAACATTATTTCGATGACTATATATCTCAGCAGCTTTACTACGATATGACCCTATTAGAAAACGACAGGTCGCTAGTGTGTAAACCACTAGAAAAGAAAAATTAGAACGCTATGAGCGATAGAAATAAAACAATAGCGTGGGAGCCTAACCTATGAAACATGCAACTTTAGCAGAAAAAATAATCTAGTAAATAGCAACAGCAGAAGCATCCTTTTTTTGATCGTGAAGTTCTTAATTAAGCTAGATTTATTTGAAAGATGGATTTTCTTTTCTTTTTCATGTAACCTTATCGAAGTCTGCCAATGATATATTGTAAGCATAGCGCAGATGGGGAAAAAATAGAGTGCAAATAACAAAAAATATATATATTTATATGTTTGTAGTCCTATTTATCAAAGTCGCACATGTAAATGATTTTTCATCCAAGTATTCGTCTTATGGTGCTGAAGAAGCCAAAGAAAAGAGTCCAGTTTTAACTAGACTCATTTCATCTTCGTCCAATTTTCCTACAAAAGTGATAGCAATTACTTTGATGATGATGTTTTTGTTTCGTTTTAATTTTTTTCTCTTTTACAAATTAATGAATATGTTTTACCTCGTTGATTGCACTCCCGAAAAAAGGTAACTACAGCTTGTTCGACTAGTCGACTATGAGCATGAATAGTATTATTCTGATTGCTATTTATATCCATCATTTCGTCCACTGGAAATTTTCGTATAGAAAAAAAAGAGGAATATCTTACGTAAAATTAAAAAATATATAAAGTGTAATTCATCGTACGTTCACTTGAAAGCGTATTCGCATCATATGCTGTTGAACTTCTGCTTTTATTATCTAGATTGAAGAAGAAGAAGAAAACAAAATAACTATTTAGTCATTACGACAGTTTTATTTTAATGGGTACCTGCAGAAAAATTTCGAGCGACAAGTAATTGTGCAGTCATACGTTGAGCCCGATCAGTTTTTATTAAAGCAAATAAGCGTGCATGTAAATCCTGAATAGAAATAAAGTCCACTTTATATTTATTTTGCAAATATATGTTTCCGAAAAATATGTTGATTTGTTCGATGCAAGAAAAATATGCTACAGTTACCAATTAAATGTTCTTTTTTTATCAGGAAAAATAACTTGCAATAAACAAATACTTTAACAGCAAATATGTTGTTTTTTTTTGTATATAAAAACTCGTCGATCATCATTTATATTAGACAGATGATAGTTATACATAAAAAGACATTCGTAGCAATAATAAAAAAAGAGAAAATCTAGGCAAGTCATGAATTTCAAATGAATTCATTTTATTAATAAAAAAATTTGACATATGATCACAATGATCTACCTAAACCTTCAAACCAGACGGTAAAATAAACAAAGCTTGCAAAAGTCTGAATCGCTTAAGTGCCTCGTTCAAATTGCAATACTAAATAAATATTTCATATACAATTAGGATGATAGCTGAATGCCATAATTAGATGAAGGAAATTTGTTGAAGTCATTATTCGGTATAGATAAAGGCGCTAAGTGTGTTCATTAAAGAGCCTACATTAATTTAAGTGAAGAACAAAGACAAGAAAACTAAAACTAGAGTTCATTTAATATTGCAAAGACCGTTCATAGAGACGCCTACTAGTATAGAAAATAATTTCAAAAGCACCGATTCTCTTCAAGAAGATTTGTTTTTACTCAAATTTTTATATGTTTTTCGTTATAGATTTGACAATATGTAAGAAGAAAGGTCAAATTTCATATAGGAACAATGTTCTTTTGTTTTACTGAAAGTACGATTACTATCTCTCGTTGTTGTTCACTTCAACATAATTATTTTTGTAATACTTCGAATTTCCCACGATACATATTTTCGCCTGACACACCACTTAATTCTTATTGTTTTTTTAGCATGAAAATATTTTACTCATAAGTTCATGCTCGCTACTTTTGTCTTTCACTCTGTAAATAAACTTCTACTACATCAGTCCTTTCATGATTATCAGCGTTTTTCCCTACTGACTGTTATTGAGTTTTAATAAGATGCATCGCGTAGATATCAGTTATCGTCGTGCATATATATAGTCATGTACGACAACAAAAAACGGATAAAAATGACACAGCTAGAATAATAGATAACGTGTTTTCTCCAATCGTATAGTGTTACTCGGCTCTGGTACCTTCCGGCCGGAACTCATGGGAAATCTTTCGTTTCCGACAGGAAGATTCCCGGTTAACGGTAGAAACTTCGCTACAGGAATATTAAGCGACTAGTTTTATTTGATTTCTACTACAACTGAAAACAATTCGACAATGCAATCTCGTTATTGAATTCTTGCTTTTATGCTACTATTATTTTCCTATGCTATAAGATTCGTCATGGGAACCATTTATCTGTATTTAGAACATTCATATTTTCCTCCGGCTACTAGAATGACGTTGTCATTTGACACAGATTCCTTTGCAAATCAATACTAAGAGTTTGGTGCCATTAACGATCAGACATATCATCTCATGTTTCTGTTACACTACATTCTGGCTATCGCATTCTATGTCTTCTAAAGACTTCGAAAATCGAGATTAGAAGCCTAGTTTCTGTATTACTACTAAGTCAAAATCCACTGTGTAACATGTTGAAATCAGTTAGCGCGATGAGCTCTACGCAAGTAAGAAATGCACTCCAACATTCTACCAGCATGAACTGCACTGCGAACTAATGATGTCAACAAAGAAACATGATGATAGAGACCAAATATTGTCTGTCATAAAATGAAGTAACAACAACTGACAATACGATTACTCAATCAACACATCTGGTTGCAATGAAAATCTTATCAAATCAATGGACTCCATATTTCAAACACATGCTGACAAGATTCGATTAGCTCTTTTGTCTTCGAACAATGTTCATCAGATCGAATTTAGATTGTGCATTAATGAAAAAGCATCTGAACTTTGTTCTGATTAAATTTTCCTATTTGACAAAAAAGAATCCGATTTATTTTTCTCATACACTCATCCTATTCTATTCGAACGCACTAATGAAAAAAATATTTTAGTTGTAATCAAATATTGTTTTCTTTTACCCCATTCGTATTTGGTAACATAAAAATAAGTTGTTCTTTGACTGTATATGATTTTGGTTCATCATCTAATTCTAGAAAGAAAAAAGAAATTTGACTAAATTAATTATTTTCTCCCAAGATTTCTAACCCAAAATAATTCGTGTAACAAATTCTTCCGTTAATATAAGAATATTTTGATCGATTGCAGCAACAAATCTATCAAATGGCATAACACGATATGATAAATCAAGTAATGTTCGTTGAAGTTCTAACAGACCAACAAAGAAACCAAGAACGATTTATTAGAAGAAAAAACAATCATCTACCTTCGGTCGGTGAAAAACCAAGTTCATCCATAGCTAAATATAACTTTTCAATTACTACCAAAAGTGGTCTATATTTTCCCGATGATTCTCTAAAAGAAAAAGGAGTATGTAGCATAGGATTTTTTCAAATAAAACATGCCCGTATTCTTCAGTCACTGGTAGACAATCCGTTGTAGCTAGAGTATCACGCTACTTTTGAATATAACGGGTGTTCCATAATGAATGGCCAGCTCAGTGTTTTCTGAATAGCTCCTTCATATTTTATTCTCTAGGCTTAAATTCCTCCACAAAGATCCGCCATTCAATTCTCTACAAGACTTGTATTACAAGCTTTTCTGCCGAAAGGTAAGTGAAATTTTTTTTAGAAAGGAATACTAAACACGTATGAAAAGATCGACTTTCCAAGTCATTTTTTTAATAAACTTCGGAATATTTTTCACGGTTACATACACAATGAAACCAAAGTGAAGGTGTTTCTGAGTACTTTGAAGTGTGCTCTTTCTCTACATGTAGCTCAAAGTCCGTTGAAATCGTATTGAAGATCATAAAAATCTTATTCAAAATGGCTAAAATACAATATTTGTCGCCACCTGAATTGAATAAAATAATTAAAGGCTACGTTTCCTCTCCGAATCTGATATAGTAGTCATTTTCCACCAAAATGAAAACAGCTCGAACCCAAACGATGCTATTTGGACTTAGTTATGCCTCCTTTTTCAGGAGTACCGAAACCGCCGTTTGAAAAAGCTAAATTCTCGAAACTTTGAAAGAAAAGATGCACGTAGTACCCCGTAAGGATGAGTGCTGAAATTTTCTAATTATGATCTATCAATCGAGCTTTTCAAGGGCTACCAAATTACTATATTGTTTATTTTGTGTTTCGTCAGTGGCTAACGAAAATCTCTGAAAAAACTATTTTTCAGCTTTGAGAGTTGATCTTTGTATACGGGTTGAATATTCCCTTATAAGAATTTTTCTCTTAGCTTTGAACAAAAAAAACTTATAACACAAATCTTGTAGAGAATTGAATGGCGTATCTTCGGAGGAAACGTTAAATCTAGTGAATAAAAAATGAAGGAGCTATTCAGAGAACATTGAGCTGGCCATTCATTATGGAACACTCGTTATATCTTCAGAATTTCATTTTAATATTAAATTAACTGATGGTTACAAAATCATTATGTTTATGTATATAGAGATGATTTTTGTAAACAGAACGACGCCATTGGAAAAGTATTTTGAATTTCATCGACAATACAGATTTGTACATTTCAGAAGTGTAATTTTAGAAGTTTTGAAACAACATTAGTTTAAAAGTAAATTCTGACTGCGAAACCAGAGAGAGTGAAACCTTATGAGTCGAACCAGGTGTCTTAAAGCGATAGAAAAATCAATCAATATGAGCCGCGTTGATTTTTGCATTATATGAATAGAAAAAAAATTGCATATTTTCATACTCAGTATCGATTAATCCTTGTGTTCGCTTGAAATTTGCAAGACCAGTAAATAATTCAATTAAACCATTGCATTGATTTTGCTGAAATTCAAAAGAAGAAAATACCCTAGAAACATTGAATAATTGTAATCCATACTGTAGCTTGAACGTATTCAAATGCAAGTTCTTTAACTCGTCCTTGTTCCCAAGTCGGGTGAAGTTGTTGAATTTCTCGTGAAACGCCATTGAAAAGCTGAAACAAAACCATAAAATAAATAGAATCATATTTTTTCTCTCTTCTTACATATTTGTTTTTTGCATCTAATAATATAAAAGATTTAGAATGTTCATTTGTATTACGATCGGGTGTTGTTGGCAATGTTGAACTGACAAAAAAAGAAAAGAAAAGAATAGTTTTCTTTGAAGAATTTAAGAAAAATATTGAACCGTTTCATTCCAAATGAAAAGCGTCCGGTGCCTGGTGATCCGCGTTCTGGTAATGGTGCTGGTGTTGCAGCTGCAATATCATTTTCCTCCATGTTTGTCATTATTGGATGATAGTATGACAATTTATGACGATATTTACGAGCAAGATCAAATGAGGATCGAAGTTTATCATGATATTCTTTATCAATATTTGTTATACCAGTATGTTGCGGGCCATTTTCGCGATGATGAGCAAATGAATGAATTGATACCTATGAAATTCTATTTGCTAGATTGATTTTATTTGAGTGTAGTTTACTTCTGTATTATTTGTATGACGCTGACTGACTGTTGTTGCAGGAAAAGCCAAGACATATTTATTGTGATGAATTCGTTTTGAAAGACGCATGAAGATTAATGCTAAAGTTAGAAAACAAATGTACAAATACAAAAATAAGCTTTTCTATCTAAATGATAGTTTTTATAGTAAAGTTTTTAATAGTAGTAGTATTCTAGAATAGCTTTCGGCTATGATTGGATTCTCTGTCGATTTCTTTCTATGAAATTCTCCATATGAATGTCTTGACACCAGAAGTATCAACAATATTATTATCTCTTTGTCTAATCTAATTTTGGTAGGAAAATTTTCACTGTCGAATAAATGATTGCGAAAAACAAATTTATGAAACAATGTTGAACTACAATTTCTGTGCCGAAAACACACATTTTCGAGTCATTTTACAACAGACAAGAGAAAATCAGCGTTTTATCCAGGCTTTCTTTTACGTGGAGCGATATAAAAACTGCAGGTGGGCGACTTTAGAAACTTCATAAGGATCTATTCAATTTTCGGCGCTTAGCTTCTAGCGCACTAAATAAAATACTCGAAAGTAAAATCATACTTTATTATGTACGCAACGTATTTCGATTTCCTTAACAATAGGCTGTAATTACGCTCGAATTCATTTATATTCAAGAGATAAATAAAAATATTTTTGTTTGTCTATATGGAAGTACATTTCTTCATTTTTCTTTCACTTATTTTTTCAGAAGTGGTTTACTACGCATAAGTTTTGTATGACTAGACTGGTGTCATAAAAATTTAACAATTCATTTCCAACATAATATTAATTATCTCCTTAAAAAAGGTAACTTACCAGTAAGAATTTCTTTGATATACGCTTTTGTATTCAAATCATCGTACATAACGAATAAAATATGGTGCAGTATTTCTGCTACAATAGCATTATTATTAGCGGCTACTACTCCATAAGCAATAATTGACTCCACTGTAACTGGTGAAAGTGTTCGAATGAGTTCATCAGGATTTATTTTAATCGTGTACGTAGAAATATTTCTCTTTTCATAGAGCAACGTTGATGTTTTCGTAAAAAGTCCACGTTGTGTTGTATATTTTGTATCATATGGTAAACTATTTGAATCATAAGGAATAAAAAGATGATTAAGAAAATTTAATTGAACGTTAAAATTAAGTAAATGAATAAATTCGCCGCGTAAAGCAGCAAAAACATAATCTCCATCTAAATATAAAGTTCATACATAACTTATAAGAATTTAAAAAGAAAAACAGAGTCTCAAATTTACCAATGAGACCAAAATGAACTCGACGAGATTGAAATATTTCCCAATGCCCTTGCTGTAATGATTTCGATAGATAAAGACTTCGACCTGAAAAGATATTTATTTAGTTTCCAGAAAAAAAAACAACAATAAATCGATTGTTGAACAGACCATGGCCAAGTGAAACAACTGCGTATTCAACTTTTTGACTTTCTTCCTTGAAAAAAAGGATTTTTACTATGAAATATTCAATATTAAAACATTTATTTTACTTTCATTGTTGATTGCCAACAAAGAAAAAGACTTGTCTCACTGGAAAGTATTTCGAAAATCAATTGGCTTGATGCAGGTTCTAAAAATGAATTCTATATATTTTAACAAAAACTAAAGTGGGTGCAACAAGTTTAGAGACGACGTATTTTTGACACTTTTCCTAAACACTCTAAGCTAGAATTAGGCAGAGAAAGGTCTAAGTAGATGAGAAAAATTTCCTAGCACGAGAAATAGTTTTAAATAATAACATATCTCACAACTCTTTATGATCTCTATTGATGTATATACGAGCTCAGCGTGCGATATATACTGCTTATAGGTCTATTATTTTTATTGAAGAAATATCTTCTGTATTAGATGAGTTTGTATGCAAAACTGTGTCAATAGAATCGAGAGTACGGGAGTTAAAATTCCTGATATAGCAAATGGTGTTTAACCAAATACGATAACAGTAACTTAACAAGTACCTCTACTCACGATAGATCAGTTTCATGAATTAGATATTTACCCGGTAGTTTAAAATCGAAATCAATTTTCATCTAGAATTAAAGAATATTAAATTTGATTCATAGAGAAATCGACTTACAATATTATCGAATTGGCCTCTAGCATTTATGGTAAAAGCTTTATAGACCAAGGCATCAAATTCGGTTGTTGGCGTTGCTTTTATTAATCCTGGCTGACGTGTTTGTATGACGTGTAATCGTTGTTGAATTGTATCCCATTGATAATAAATGCAGTTGCTTATTTGTGCATCTCTATCAACAACATAGGCTTTATCCTATTAAATTGAAATAAAAAACAAACATTTTTTTCCTCCAATCTGTATATAACATACCAAAGCATTGCCACTATTAGGCATTCGAAATAGAGTGACGACTAAATAAAATAAAAATATTACCTATGATTTTTTTTTTGTTCTAAATTAATTTCAAACCATCACGATTAAGTAACAAAATAACATCGTTAGGTGCGAAATAGGCTCGGATTGAACTGGAACGTGGAAATTTAAGTGAAAATAAACGTCCTGAGTTTGATGAACCAATTTCAGCGACAAATACATCAAAAGCATATGATTCTGTAAAGACAAAAACAATCATATTAACGAGTCTGTTCCTTTTAGTGATAAATCGAAGTTAAGCACATAGCCCGAACCCAAACGAACTGAGTATCTTGAAAAGAGCTAGCAGTCGAATCAGATTAATTCTGAGATGTCTTACTTTCACAATATTTTTTTTCAGTGCACGCCACCGTTTCTTTAGGGTGAAATGCTTTTCGACTACTAAATCGCACGAGAAGTTATGCCCGTGAAATTCTGTTTCTATACAAAGTTTCAAGTAGACATCATCAACAGAATTTACTGGTGAAGAGATTATGACATTTGTTTTTAAGATAATACTGTAAACGTAAAACATCTCTGCAATAATCAGATAAGATCGTGAGATCTGTTTATAATTGTATATATATTCTCAGCTAAATAGCCATTGATCAGTTAGAGGAATTTCCTCTTGCGAACAATTTCCCAAAAAAATATTATCATTTGAACAATTTATCACAGCTAACCTGAACGTGTTACAAAGCCTATATTAGTATATTAGATATTGTTTTGGCAAACAAAAATATACAATCGAATAGAAAATACATTAACTTACAACATAATGATCGTGATGCATTAATACTGGCATGTGTGATTTTGACGCATGATGGATGGCGATGATAGATCTTGCAAAAATGATAATAGAATAAAATTCAATTTCATATTTATTAAATTGAAAAATAATTACTTTTTGATCACCGTCCATTAAGTCAACACCGCCGATGATTGATCGTGGAGTCGATGAATTCTATTTTTTATAAAATACTAGTAAATAAATTGGAAGAAAACAAAAACACTCGTTACTCGAGAAAGAGTTGTCGCAGCAAACAATAAAATACAGCCTTGGTCCAAGCCAAGTATGGATACATTATCCATATCATTGGTAGATATACCTTTAAAACAAAACAAAAATTCCAATTAACTAAATGAATGTAGATAATTACTATACGTATACTTTTTTCTAATTGTTTTACTGCAAGAAGAACCATTTTTAATAACCTATTATCAGTAACTCAAATGCAAGTAAATGGACGCGTTGTTGTTTTCGTCACCAATGAATCATACCACACCTTTATTGACTGGCTTCTAGTTTTCGTTGATATGCCAACACTTCTACAGATGTCACACACATGCTTCTAAGATTTAAATCAAAGAAAATGATGCAATCAAGAACAGAGTTAACACTTGCATTCAAATATAAACTTAGAAGAATAGGAGTTGTTTGCTGCACCTAAAAAAACGTTTCCGATGTTGAATGTAATAGTGTGAAAAAATGAGCATAGTAATCATTTCTATTTTTATTTTATCAAAAAAAAAGAAAAAAACTAATCTTCTGGTTTTTGCATATGCATAACGAATCGTAAGATAATGATAATTACGAAAATCTTCAAAAGAAATATCGATCCGTTTTTATTTACACATTCATTGTGTGATAGTAATAAAATAAAGATATTTACAATTTATGTAATTTAAAAAACTAATAAAAAATTGAATATGAAATACTTAACCAATGAAAGAATTTTTATATTAGAAAAAAACTTTTCTATGATATTCGACAAATTTCTAACTATGATAAAATGCAATAATCGATTTCGTAATTTCAAATTAGAAAAGAATATTGCATCTAACATATACGTAATTAAGGATATATATAGCAGAACATATTCTTGAAAACATTTTCATCTGTATTCATGGCGGAATATCTGTTTACAATAAATTCACATTGTTTACGAGGGATCTATATATTTAATGACTAATTTAAACATCTCAGGATTATAATTAGTTTAGAGAAAAATATTCACATCAATAAACTCCAACGATAAACGATTGAAATCTTTTATTTTTTATTTTTCAAAATTATTTATGAGATATTCGGTTTGTCTCAATAGAGAAATCTTCGATATGTTAAGAACGGCATCATAAACATAGGAACTAAAATCAATATTGAAGAAAAACTGTTTGATTAATATATATATATATCTAGAAACTAGTATTCATTCGAAATCTAAATGTAAGATCTTCGTTCATTACTTTGTTCTAGGATAATGATTAAAACATTTGAATACAAACAGACAAACAAAATACAGATTTTATTATTTATCTTCTCTTTTATCCTACTCGTTTCGTTTCGAGATTATACCATTTACTATTGCAAAATTTATATAATGCTATTTTATTTTACTTCTCCATGTTAATTATATTGATATATTGTACTATAAAGCACTCCGTGTACATGTAAGCATTGATCGTAGACAAATATAAGTATTCAAGTTTATGGCATCGAATCTATTTTATGGATAAATAAAGGATATAGTTTCGAAGCGAATAATATATTTAGCTGAGTTTAGCAATAATAAAAGATTATTCTCCATAATTTGATTTTCGTTTCATAATAAAATATTGTCAAAAAATGGTTATCTTGAACTACGAAGAATCATAACAACAATTTCGTTCGATACTTAACCTAGTTATCATTAATAATATTGGCTGTTTCTTTTCTTTCTTATGCTTAATGGTAAATTAATGTTCTGTCATGATTGAATAAAATAAAAAGTAGAAAAAAACGGATAGAAGCACTCGCTATTCACATTTATATTACGTCTCTACTTTTCTTCCTAAAAGAAAGGAATATCGCTAGTCGACAACGTACAGACATTGATCTTTAATATGAAAGAACTTTCATCTGCAATTATTTTGATTAGCTGTGCATCTCTTGTCGATGGTTCACCATCTTCATCATCTTCATCATCTTCATCATCAAATACAACAGTTGATCGACCTCATTTTCCGATTGTTCAAGTTACATTTGAACATGTTTCCAATGTATTTGGCATATGCCTTTGGATTCTACTTGGTATTTTAGCTAAAATTGGTATAACAGAAAAGAATATTTATTTCAATCTATAATTTTCATTTTTTTTGCACTAGTATTTCATTTATCACATCGTTTAACAAAAAAGTTTCCTGAAAATTGTCTGCTGATTATTTTGGGCATTATTGTTGGTATTCTTTTATATGTAACACATCTTGAAGAAGAAAAACGAATTTACATACTCAATAGTGATATGTTTTTTTTATTTTTACTACCACCGATTGTTCTTGAAACAGGCTATTTTTTACCTAAACGAGCTTTTTTTGATAATATTGGAACAATACTTTTATTGGCGGTACTCAATAAAATTTTTAATACAATGTGTATTGGTTTAACAATATGGGCATTCGGAAAAACAATGTTCTATGGTGGTACAGATTTTGCATTACTTGAATGTCTTCTTTTTGCGTCATTTATTACTGCTGTTGATCCAATAGCTGTATTAGCAACGTTTGTGGAAATTCGTGTGAATGATACATTATATATTGTTGTCTTTGGAGAATCCCTTTTCAATGATGCTGTTTCCATTGTAAGCGAGAAATATCGTAGGAATCTTTGTTTAGTAGTGTATCACTAGTTAAACATAACATTTGAGTTTTCATAGTCACACAAGGAGTTGACGAGTATTTTTCTAGCAAATAAAATTTAAACAGAAGTTCTTATCATATAACTGCAAGTCGAAATCTATTGATTCATTTTTTTTAATTTGTTGTAAGGTACTCTATCGAATGTTCGCAAGTTTTCTAACTATTGGCCAAAACAATTTAACTGCAGACGATTTTATTCTTGGCTTTGTATCTTTTTTTGTTGTAACTATTGGTGGTGTTCTTATTGGTATTGCTTTTGGTTTTATGGCTGTTTTTATGACAAAATTTACCGAACGAACACCAGTACTTGAACCACTCATTGTATTTGTTTATGCGTATATCGCTTATATCATTGCTGAAATGACTGGACTATCTGGCATTCTAGCGTAAGTTTTATTTTCAGTCAAAACTCTTTCATTTTTGTTTCTTTCCTTATTTGATATTTAGCATAACGATATGTGGAATGGTAAGTATGAAAATATGAGTTTTGTTATTTTACTATAATTTATTTAAGATGGTAAAACAATATGTTGAATATAATATAACAAAAAAATCGATGGCAACTATTGAATATGTTCTTAAAATGGCTTCAACTGTAATGGAAACAATTATATTTATGTTTATGGGTTTAACTACTGTATCTGAACAGCAAACATGGAATACAGGTTTTGTTATTGTTACTCTACTATCGTGCCTAATATATCGAGCTATTGGTTTGTAAAAATAAGAACATACTTAGATTTTGTTTGTTAACATTTCAATGAAAATGTTCTTTTTTTCTATGGTTAACAGGTGTTGCTATATTTGCTAATCTGGCTAATCTTCGACGTCTACTTGAATTGACACGAATTGATATGTTAATTATGTCTTATGGTGGTCTTCGTGGTGCACTTGCATTTGCACTTGCACTTGTCTTAGATGAAAGATTAGTACCGAGAAAAAAAGAATTTATAACAGCCGCTACTGTTGTTGTTCTATTCACTGTTTTTGTACAAGTATACTAAATTAAAAACATTGAAGAAGAGCAATTTTTTTTAAAATTTTTCTTAGGGTACAACATTGGGCCCGTTAGTTAAATTACTTAATGTACGGCGAAAACAAATCGAAGAGCCAACAATGAGTGCAACGTTAACCAATCGTGTAAGTTTAAACGAAAACAACAGTAATTAGATAAATAAATAAATTCATTCGTTCATTATTATTTGGTTTTCACAAGATGATGGATCATGTTATGACTTGTCTTGAAGATATTGCAGGTATAACTGGTGCAAATTCTCTTCGTAATAAGTAAGAATTAAAACGGAAAATCTAACCCGAGACTAAAATATTTATAATTACTTTTAGATATAGTAAATTTGATCAAAATTACATGAAAAAATGGCTATTACGTGAACAACCCGAAGAAAAACTTGATTTACGTTTATGGCAAACATTTCGTAATATTGATTTGCAAACAGCTATTAAATTACACGAAGAACAGCCGGCTACAAAACCCACAACAACAAGTCAATCACAGGCTCAAATTCCAGTTATTGAATTTTCGCCGTCTAGTAGTCGGCACACAAGCGTTTCATCGATTGTGTTTGTATTTTTCATTTCACACTTTCCCATGTTGTCATGCTTCTTTTATTAGTATAAATAAACATGGAGATGCTGCAAGATTGTCATCATCAGATTCACCATTATTATCATTAACAAAACCTGCTGACATAAAAAATTTTCTTCAATCCAAAATGTTTGATGTCCATCGACGAGTATGAATAGATTTGAATTAAATTGTTTATTTTTTTATTTTGTTTGAGGCAACAATTCATGTACGAAGTCAAGATGAAATAGAAAGAGACGAAGATCTTGATTCGACTATAATACATATTCTACAACCATCATCGATGTTTGAATCGCGGAACTCGGCGACAGAGCAACCAGTGGAAAGTTCAACAAGACAAAGAAAAAATCGAAATGGTTAGAATATAGAAATTCTTTCTCATTAGCGATGAATTTTTGTTCTCTGTAGCTTCAACAGCAGCAATTCAATCATCATCGGAAGATGGAGAAAAAAGCCGTTTTTAATTTAAAACAAATCACCGTTTTGTGTTTAAGTACAAAAAATAATATGAACTTCGAATGAACTATTTGTTCATGTTTTTGGGTACTTTAGAAACGACTGATTCAAATTAGAATCTTTTACTATTGCTGAATATATGCTTACAACTGCCTTGTTCGATAAGAGCAACCAGTAATCATCAAGTTTTTGTTGAGAAGGTTCGCGCAAACACACAAAGCAGAGAAGCCGAAACTGAATCGAATATTTCCAGGCACATAACGTGCATGAAGACTGTAGTCTTTAATTATATGTTGATACAGTCATCGACAAGGTTTTAATGATTGATTAGCATAAAAGGTGACGGGTATAGAAAAAAATACAGCAGTTATTGTCTCGATCACTCGACTTTTCTTCGCCATAGCTATGTCGAAATTGAATAAACCTTTTTTCACACCTAACAAAATCAACAACTATCATCGAATATTCCTTATTGGATCACGATATTCATATTCGGGTACTATCTAATAATTATTAGATCATCAGCTGTTCGCTCACTTGGCAGTATTCCTTAGGAAAGATTTGAAAAACAAAATAAGGATATGCTTGATTTTGTATAATGCAACATTTAAATTGGCACACGCATTCTATGGTGTCTAATATAGTTGATAGGTAACTATCCATCAACAAAAATGGACATTACGAAAAAATCAACCGTGCCAAAAATGATTTCGTTTAATTTTTCATTCCAATTGAAAATTATGAGATTTAAAATGAGAAAAAAAATTCTTTTTCAATACGATTGATCTCAAAACGAAAAGGACACCTTTACAATTAAGATTTGTGGACTTGAGCCAAAACATAAAAAATTCTCTTTAAAATTTCTACAACGTTCCAATAGGAAAATCTGAATGGAAACGCAATGATACCGATGAATTTCGTGAGAAATAGTCATTTTGCAGTCGGTTTATGTCCTAGTAAAAATAGAGATACATTAGACATTTGCTCATCATCGAAAAAATGAAAGACTCTAAACAACAGTTCATATCTGCAGATTGATATTTTGACATCAGTCTTCTTATCTAGCTAATAAACGATAGCAGATTAATTGGAGATATCAGCTGTCGGATAGCGGTATGCCAGCGTTCTGGAGAACATGACGATATTTGTCACGATATACGAGTCATCTCTTAGTTCATACGCAGATTTTCGTGCCATATATTAGATGTATCATAGTCTCATTCTTGTTTTCACTTTGTTGTTTTCTAAAGAATTAGCGCAAGGTTATTCTAGTTTTTGATAGATCACCCGAAATCAATCATATTCAGTATGACAAAATTCAAGGCTTATATTTAATATTAAGATAAAGAACTTTTTATGGACGAAGCAAACCCATCCATCAAAATGCCTTTAATCAATATTCTTGTTCTCATTCTCCAAGAAGGCTAATTATTCTGCCAATTTAATAAATACTATATTTCATCTATTATCAGAAAATGCTTTACTTGTTCTCAAATTACTTTACGTCAATATCCTGATCTTAATTGAATATCTTTCTACATATGTTATTGGTAATTATTAGATAACAGTTCATGTCTGCGTATGTGTATTTATTTGTTTGTTATTATAATCTAATCGAGAAATAGACAATAAATAAATCATTATGTATGACCTCGATTACAATGTTATCTATGTTATTAATCTCGAAATAGGTACATGAGGATCAAGCGTTCGCATTATATGTTTAGTTTTTAAATATTGATCGATTTGATTTGTTGTTATTTCGTCTGTAGCAAATAAGACATGTTAAAATCAAAATGTAATACAATTCTATATACGGATATGCCAATAACAAAAAGAAAAAGAAAACAAAAAGAAAAAGAATACACTTGATACCGAATTTCTGTTCACAAGTTAGAAAATATGTACACAAATGAGAGAGTATAGGATATGTGAGTGTATATGAACGTCTGAAATTGACTAGATGAACACGCTTGCAAACTCTGTGATGTTTTTATTTTTCATACAGTACTTGTTTTCGACTGAGAAAGAAGTGAAAATGAATTAGTTGTAGTCATATTCGAACTCGCAGTATTATTATCATGATTATCGTTGTTGTTATTATTATTATTATTATTGTTGTTGTTAGTATTGGCGTTTTCGTGAATAGTTTCAGTTATGGATGAATTCCATACCGGACAATCATTGACAATAGTTGGTTGGTGTTCATCTTCATCAATATCGAATAGTTCATCTGTTTCATCGAACATAGGAGCTGGTCGTCGACCAACAACTAGACTTAATTCATCTGCAGATGAAGCTAGTAATGGTACTACTTGACCACATTCCATGCGTGTTACATCTGTATTATTTACCTATAGAAACAAAACAAAAGAAAAATTACGTATTCAAATGATTCAGTTTTTCAATTGTTAACATTTGACATACTTTATAAATTCTCATCATTGGTACTAATGTCCCTTCTAATTCAGCTGGCCCATTGGGACGTATTTTATTAACATAAACTCCAGTACCATAAAGTCGATCGGATATTGAAAAACCAAAGTCAAGTACGCGTTTATCGCGTCTAAGTATTAATGTAATTGTATCGTGCTTTGGTCGATTTGTTGATGCCGAACAATTATCATATTTAGTATCGTAAATATTCATATTATTTTTTAAAGGTTTTTCATTTAATACTGTTGAAAATTTATGTTCATTTCCATTCATACTATCTCCAGTATCTGAATGACGTATGGCTTCAAGCGGACGACCATTTGTTGGTGGTGTTCGAAATCCCGAGGTAGGTGTTGTAATACCTGTTGAACGACTCGAATGTATGGTGATTGGTATCGAATGTGTTTGATGAGGTTTGAGAACAAAATCGCCTTGATAAAACGAAAACGAAACATTATAATTAAAGTCATTATTTAATTCATGGAAAAATCATAACCTTCAGTTTTATTGCTTATTTAAACAAAACGACTCACAAGGTTAGATAAAAAAAATCACTTGTTCATTTGTTTCTTACTTACTTCGTGACAAGTGATGTGTTGTTGGAGTATCTTGATAATTTGAATGTTGCTGATGGTCATTAACAATAATGTCTTTTGTCAATTCGCAATTGTCACTGAAACGATGATCTGCATTTGAACCATCCCACGATTCCATAGCCGAATCAACTGATGGAGTATATTCATCGGGATGATGATGATGATGATGAAATGAACGTGCTAATTCTGTAGAAGAGGGAAAAGAACGAAATTATAAACTTTATTTTTCGATTGAAATACTTTGTTGTGGATGGATTGTTCGAGAGATTTTTAATGTTATTTCATCACTACTTGCTTGCAATAATTTAATGGCTTCATTAAGACCTTTGCCACGTAGACTAATATCATTGATCGCTAATATTCGATCACCGATATGAATTGCATTTGTTCTACAGGGAATTAATTGTTAATTATAGCAGAAATTTTTAGTTTTTGGAAAACTTACTTATCTGCTAAGCCACCTTCACATAAATCTGAAACAACAATAGGCTCAAATATATCTTCGCTACCCGATATTGTTAAACCAAGTGGACCACTAAGAAAATAAATTAGACTATTTTCTTTTCCTTTTTCGTTTCTTTGATTTTACCCTTGTCGAATTAATTGTACTTTATAAACAACAACATTTTCCGAAAGATTATCTTCAGCATAGATATCGTCCTTTTTTATTTTCAATCTTACGATATCATCACAATTTTTTAATAATAAAATAATTTCATTTAAACTTTTTCCACGTAACGAATGTGTATCAATCGATAGTAAACGATCGCCTGATTGAATCATTCCACAACGATAAGCAATACTGCCACGTTTAACATCATTTATTATTGGAACTTCATCAGTTCGTGCTAAACGTGGATCTTCAAAAATAATGATTTATAAAATTTGAAAAGATTGATAGATAAAATGAATAAATACGTACAAGTTACTGACAGGCCAAGATCAAGATTTTTTCGTAGAATTTTTACTTGACATGTACCAGACGAAAGCATGACAGAATCTAATCGAAAAGAAAATGTTTTCAATGACTAACAATTAAGACAATAAATACCAGCAACATCAAATTCAATTTCAAAATGCATTCGATTATTTGATTCTTTGATTATTGTTCGAGCGTCTTCTAATGTCATGCCTTCTAATTGTTGACCATTGATAGAAAGAATACGATCGCCTGGTTGAAGTATACCCGATCTAAATCGAAATAAATCAATGCGATATTTCTCAATAAAACTCTCTATTGTAAACATTGTAATCAAATGTTTTAGTTATATCATTGTCTATTACTCTTAATGTTATCAAAATAAGAGAAGAACGCTTAAGGAATTCTTCATTATTTGACATGTTTATTTTCTTCTGATTATCTAATAATACCTTTCGGCGACGCCACCTGGTTCCAAATATCCGATGATAGGTGGTTGCATTAATATATCCGATGCAAATGAAGCACCTTGTAGTGTAAAACCGAAGTTACCCACTGCATCACCATCAGTATTCGTTTCATTTTGCGATGGCGACGACGATGATGATGAATCAAGTTGAAGTATGCATTCCATTATTTCTGTATGACACATTTGATTTCCCATTACCGTTTGATAACATGAATTCAATGAACCTATTGAAAATGAACACAAAACGAATTGCATATGATTTCTTTTTCTTACGTATATTAAGTACGAGATTAATATGGGTGAAGTAAAAGAATAACAAATAATAATTGAAAAGGAATCGGACCTGGTTGGTGGTAAGCAGGTAAATGCATAGCTAAAATAGATTTTCCTATTCGAAGCTAGGCAAAAACAAAAGTTGATTGAGTAGCAATGCGAATGATATAGGCACACAAAATGAATTTACGGCATAATTATTGTTATTATGAATAAATTAACCGTCACAACAAAGGCAAAAAACAACAAGAACTTTCATGGTTTATTCCTGTGCATTGCTGACATTAAATCTCTTCTTCACCATTTACCTAACTCACGAAGATTATACATCTTCATCACCGATGGAGAAGTCGTGTTGTTTGCAGTAGAGGATATTTTATCCAATGATCTAAGACCTACACATATGGACGAGAGGAATTTGAAATGTTAATATGGTTTTTATAAAAGAAATTCAAGCTTTTTATTCATTTCATTCTTTTCTTTTTCTACAAAGTTTAAATGATAATAAAAAGAAACGTTCCCTTACTAATTGAATTATGGCGTGTTTTATTAATTGCTCTTTTTGCTATATTTTGATAGCTATTTTTCATAGTCCAATTTGTATTATTGATCGATGGCGCACGATAAAATGTTTGACGATTATGTTCATTTAATGAAATTCGATTTGGTGATGGTTGAACACGTATTTCATTTGATTGTTCAAGAATTATATTCGATGGAGTAACTTCAATTCGACAAAAGTCGCCTGTACACGAACGTAACACTGTATTCGCGTCGAATAGTGAGATGCTATCGAATGGTTTTTGATCAATTGCATTTATTTGATCGCCACAATGAAGAGCACCACAACTAGATTTATTGCCAAGATAAGAATCTAATAAAAATCATTTTTATCTTACCGATCAGCAATACTTGCTGGTTTAACAACGTCAATGACAATAATTGAACGATTGCCCCGTACCCACTTTTGTGTTAGGCTTATACCAATAGTTGAACCAGGTGATTTTTCAATTTCAATTAATAGCGGACCAGTAGCATGTTTAACACTGTCTAAAAGTTGTATTCAAAGATATATATTTGATTTTGATCTTACATCGATCGATATCAATAAAAATCAATCAAAAAGAAACCAAAGGAGAAGAAACGAAAAAGAAAAGGCAAACGTATCTTACCAACAATAGCCACATCATATTCAATAAGAAATAATGTTGTACCTCGACATTGTCTCATAAGATTATATGCATCTTGTAATGTAGCTCCGCCAACATTAATACCATTTATAGCTAAGACTCGATCACCAATTTTAATCGTTCCTTCTCTAGATCATTATGAAAACAGAAAAAAAAATATATGTATATATAAAATGAGAATAAACTTTATTTGTTAACCACATATTAAAGGGCTTACTTATCAGCTGGTCCTTGTGGACGTATCTTTGTAATAATAAGTGGTCTTGCTTTGGCCTTGTCATCTGAACCGCCACCTCGCAAAATAAAACCATAACTTTGTCCTTCTTTTTCCAATTGAATCTGAATCGTTTTTGTATGTACTGTATTAATTGCATGTATGGCTACATATAATTATATTCAAATAAAATTTTACATAAAAGACTCAAAAGAATCAAATAGAAAAAGAAAAAGAATTTGTTATGCTTACGCCATTTAGGTAAATCATATTCAATATCTAAGGTTAATTGGTCTCCGACTTGTTTAATTAAATCTATAACTTGTTCATGTTTAAGGCCGGCTGTTTTAATGCCATTGATAGCAAGTAGAACATCACCAATTTCTAAGACATCCGATTTTTGTGCTACAGAACCTGGCTTAAGTTGAGCTACTTTGGGTTTACTATCTTTATCAATGCCGCCTGATATGGTTAAACCAAGTGGAGTACCTTCCTTTTTAATTAATTCAACTGTTGTTCGTCCTCGACTAGCTAAAATTAGAAGGAAAGAAAGACAATGATGGGATCAAGACACAAGATAAGATAGAATAAAAGTCATTTTTTTTAATGCATACCACGTGTAGAAAGTAATGGACTAGGCGCAGTCCACTTACACATTGTCATCGCTCGTTTAAGATCTCGAGATAAGCTAGTACTTGCATTGCTCATCCCTACTTCTTTTCTTTTTTCTTTTTGTTTTATTAATAGGAATACGTATACAGGTGCGATGCGGCAAATGATTGTAAGCGCGTTCAATTCACGATTGTAAGACAAAGAAAAGAACAAGTGTCACTTCACTCTTCCCTCTCTTGTCTTTCTGCACTGGCATCGAGTGTTTTCTTTTACCCTCCCATTTTTCTCTCATTTTTTTCTCGCTCTCCCTGTCTCTCTCTCTTTTCTTGCCTTTGAACTCTGTCATTGCACGTACATATACCACTGTGTTCGATAATATACTCCTTCCGTACTGGTTTATGCACGCCGTGCCATACCATTACTATTACAGTTCTGTACTATACCTCATCATCAAGTATTGCCATCATCAGCATCATCGTCATCATCATGGTCGGCAACCGTATATACAAAAATTGTGTTTGTACATATGCAGCGGCACGCAAGCGCTGATTGAAGAGGGAAACGGGCTGATCTTTTGACTATATTACATATGCATATACATAGATGCACATAAAACAGAGTCATCACATCAAATCATGATCAATCGATTCAAGAAGCTAAAATAATTATATCACCGAAGTTTCATGGTGTGCTTCTTTTTTCTCTCGGTCAGACGTTATCGAGTTTCTGATAAGATACTGATTAATCTAATCACAAATTTACGAAGATTAATACTATAAGTTATCTAGTTTCTTGTATGTCTATCATATTTATTATTATTATTACGATTATTATTCTTCTTGTCAACCTTCGTCTGAGTGGTTTGACTGTTTCACACGTCTGCAAACAAATCTTTTATTTTTTTTCTTGAGTTTATTTTGGTTTCAATTTTAAATTACCTATTAATTGAACACTATCGAACGCTTATTGTTAAACCTTAAAATTGTCACATTATTACTGATGCACTCGAAAATTTCAAGTTTTAAAGTAAATCGAATAGAAGAAAAAGCAAAAAGGTTTCAAATTAATATACGAATCAAAGGCATTACATTAGAATAAAGAAAAGATATGCGAAATGTCATATGTATATGCGTTATAATCAAAGTTCTAAGCTCTATTTCTTTTTAACGCGTTGATCTATTTCATTCTATTTACTAACGGATTTATATTATATCTAAGAAACGTCTTTATTGACGTGTCAACAGTTGAACAATACAGATCGACTCACTTTTTTGGGTAGGATTGGTTTTACATATTATTTTCCAATCACCCTTCTTTTTAATTTTCGTCGTCGATGACGAGTTCCTTGTTGAACCACATAACATATTTAAATTAAGCACCATTTACCAAAATGTAGTTGATATATGATATGACAGTGACGACAATGAATGAAGAAAAAAAGTTTGATGTCTTTTAGTACTTATGCATGATGCTGATAGATTGATCAATATCAATATTCATTGAGCGCAACGATGAGAGGAGACGAGTAAGTACGAATGAGAACAAGAACAAAAATGAAGAAGAACAAAAAGGCGGAGTAAAGGTCATTGTCAACACAATCTTCGCCTATAGTATGTTAAGGTATGACTGAATGAATGAATAGAAAAATCGAAAAAAATAATAAGAAATGAAGAAGAAAGAAGCCGATTTGTGTATGTATATGTATATTGTATGCGCTTCTTGTCTCTCAGTTTGAGAGTCCTTCGACAATCGTGATCAATCGGCGAAACAATAACCAAGACATTGCTTGCACCTTGTTTCTGTAACTAATTGAAATGAACAACAATATTCGTCTACGTTGTTGTTAACCACGATGATAAGCGTTTTTTCGACCAAAAAAAAGTAGTTACTCTATCGTCAAACGTTGATTACTAAAAGTGACAGAACCTACAACAAATGTTTATTTCTCTTCTGTTTTTGTCTGTTATTATTTCAATCTATACATAGAGAAGACATATACAAACGTTTTAAACCACCCACAGACAAAACAACAAGAAAGAAACAGAAAATTGTGCGTCTCTCGGTAAATGCTGTGCCCATGGAGTATAAAACGCATGCGTTAGATACGGTACAGTTGATGTTGTCGTTTTCTATATTTATCAATGCTGAAGATGAATCATTGTCACAACTACTTTGTAATGGAACATTAGGTTAGCAATCAGAAAAGGAAAAAAAGATAAGCAAAAAAAAGCTGTTGCATGTACTTTTTTGTATACAATCTACTGTCTACGATGACATGTTAGAGATAATAACTATTGGCACTTGTCTAACATTGTAAACAACTTCAATAATAAACAATGCCAATGAAACATTACATAACAAAGATGCTAATCATTCTCTACAACACTAGAAAGAACTTGGTTGTATCTGTTTACTATATATTCGTTTGGATAGATAATCTTATCTGTTCAATTCAGCCGGTATTTCTTTTTCTTTCTCGCTCTTAATCTAAGACATACTCGATTATTATGAAATAAACTTTTCTTTTTCTTTTTTTCTACATTCATTCTATTCACATACAAGCCATTCAGCATGCTAGTAATGTCAAAGAAAATTACTAACTAAAAAAAACAAATAAGCGAATTTGCTCTTCATAGGTATAAATACGCATATAATAAAATATTTCATGTATGTTTGTATGTATGTATGTATAGCTCTTTTAAGAATGAAAAAAAAGTAAGGTTTTACAAATAACTCATGGCATTTTGTTTTATGTGAAATGTACTTATGCCGATAAAAAGAAACAAAAATGTAAACAATAGGTCGCTTCGATTCTAAAACTCACCGAAATCACCAAGAGTAGTAAGAATCGTACTTTTACCATTACCAATATTTCCAGCGGCTGTACGTCGTCTATGTTGCTGATTTGAAGTGGTACAAGTACGTAACCATAGAAATGGTAATGAACGGTATTTAGCCAAATTATATTCCAATGGAGACAAACGACAAGAACTATTTGGTGCAGCAGTGTTAATTGGTGTTACCATAGCAAACGATGCCGATGGCTCAAGTTTAGCTAAACGATGACTCCAACTCATTGTTTAATTAGTTTTCTATTAGATAATCTAAGTAATAAGTATTACATATAAACATATTGTACATATGAAGATCATGTCGAATATAAATTACAACTATGAATATATATAAGAAACTGTGCTTCTAGGCACTGACACCATTCCATATATCTTGTCGTATCTCGTTGAAGGTTAGCACTGCTAGTAGCATAACACAACTGCCAGCACATGTGCTGACTACATCATCGCTGTTATGATCAGCAGTAAATCGCATCATAATTATGATGTGAGATCAAGTAGTGAGAAGATGTTAAGAATGTAAGAACGCCTGATAGTATCCATGCACGTCTTTCATTTTATTCTCCCTATCATCAACCGGATCCTTATAACATGTACAAATAGACATTAGAACTAAGAGACGAAGTAGAAACAAGAAAAAAAACAGCAAAATCACACTCACAGACGAGTGGTGCGAATGAGACAAAAAAAAAAGAAGAGTAGATACGTGAAAATAAATCATTCACTATACTACTAGCATACCATGGAGGCGGCATAAACCATGAAAAATGACGATGTATAGAGAAGCGAATGGGGAGAGAGAGAGAGAGAGAGAGAGGGTAATGTTCGTCTAATTTTCATCCTTGCCTTTTCTTCCTCATGTCATGAAGGTTGTGATAAAAGCAAGGTGCCAATGGACCACTAACTCGACTAATTGAACATCAATCATTTTAGAAGTGCTATCGATTGTTCGCCAAATTTGTTTTACACGAACACATAAAGTTATATCTGCTGATGTATAGCCTTCGTTTTTTCTTATCTACTTTCACCAATCCATCTTAGTGTCGATTATCGCTCGAGATATGGAAGCTTACGCATTTCTTTCTTCTGGTTCTTTCAAAAAAACAATAATATTAACTGAAATAACGAATATCTTTATCAGCTGTTGCCGACTAGCATGTAGTTTTTTATTTTTCTTTAGAACCGATGATGCTTTCGTATCATCTGTATTTGTTTTTAGATAATACTAAAGATTATTAAGAAAATGACAGCAAAAAAAAGAGAAAAGCGAATGGACGAATCGGACTGCACTTACTAATCGATGTATGATGATAATATCGTTGTTTTTGTTCTCGACGATTTATTACTGATGAACTTGAAGGTAAACTATGAATATCAATAGTCGAGACTGCTATTGGATTATTTTTTAATACATAAATAAGATAAATTAATTATTTTACTATTAATTATTTAATCAATAAATATTCCTTTGGGAAAAGAATGACGGTTATTTATTACACTTTCATGAATAGAAATTGATGAGAACGACAAAATTTAAAAAAAATTAGCGGCGATAGAGTTAATCAACTAGTATTTGATAAGACTTAAACTAGAGTGATGATCAATTCAGTTATTTATATATTTCTACTATGATAATCCTTATGGTATATATATATATATACACACACACATAAGCATAATGTCGCTTTCTCTGTTCTTTTCGTGTTTTTTTTTATTGAAACCTTATTGTATTGCCAAATATTATCTGTCAACAAAAAGTTAACACTTAGACAACTAACAAAATCAATCCTGAATGATATTAAATAAATAATAACCGATTTTAGACTCTATATATATATATTATTATTATTATCACACAAAAATAAAAATAAAAATTTACCTGTATATTGAGGATCAGTCGATAATGATGTGGATTCAATTTTGTTTGTTTCATTTGTTGATATTGACGGATGTGGACCATCTTCACTTTTTAAACAGTTTATTTTCCAACTAGGCATTAAGATTGATTTATATGGAGAAGAAAAGTAGTTTCTTTTTATATCTTTTCTAGATTCTATTTGACAAATAACACAATCGACCAGCTATTACCACCATTCGTCAACGCAAACCATAGCGGTTACAGTGTGCGCTGTTGATATAGAAAGAAGTAAAACGAGAAGTTGTGACGATGACAGCGACGTAGTATGGTCTAATGTATACATCGCTTGCTGTGTTATGCGCGCGTGTGTATGTGCAAAAAAGGCCAGTTGATGTCGCGCCAATGTTTGATGGATAGAAAAGGAGTTACGACAAGCTTATATATATTGTATATGCACGAAATGTATGTACAACAATTTGATGTTGTCTATGAAGCTTATACGAGTGTGTGTGTGTGTGTTGTATGCCGAAATATCAAACCAATATTCATATACAATAGCTTGATGTATACGTATGTCTATATCTCTTCGGTTTCTTTTTTTTGCGAATACAACACTACTACGAGTACGAACAATAATCAAATGAATTTAAAATTGACGATGACGCAAAGAAGGAAGAAGGAAAAAAAGAAGAAAAAAACGCGACAAGAAAAAGAATAGTATGATTGTCAATGGTTAGATCAAGACTGTAATGAGAATGACGGAAGCCGTTCTAGATTAACATTAAGAAAGCGACCGAAATTTTTGTTTCCTGATGTTTAAAACCGATCAAAAGAAATGATTCACGAATTTTTCTAGTTCAACTTATGCACATAAGTATATGAGAGGAAAAAAAACTAAATCTAGACATACTGATCGGCGTGACAGACAATACGTTTGATTTGATATTGAATCAAGATAAAGTATCCATAAAAATATGTCTTCTTTTCTTTTTTTCAAGATCAAGTCTAGTAATGAAGACATTTGGTTTTATTTGTGTAGACAGAGCGAAAAGATTGATTAAGAAATTCGATTAAATTATTCGTTTAAAATTGCATAATCAAGAAGGTTTTCGAGATGATTACGAAACCTACGTGTCATTTTGGTTCAGCCAAGGTTTTAGATATTAACTATTCGACGTACGAAAAAGAAATGCAACAAAAAGAAAAGACTTTTGATATTCGCCCGATTGGTATTTGTATAGAAAAATTTCTACTCTTAACACAAGATGGCTCCCTAAAATGAATACTATTTCTTAGAAGAAAATGTTCGTCACATGTTAATCAAACATACGAGCCGATGTTTTCAATGCTAGCAAATTAGTACCAAACGTTTCTTTTCAAAAGAAAAACGAACAAATCTACTCGGTTGAAGTAAAAATTTTAAAATGTGTATATACTAACCCTTGATCATAGTGACATTCGAATAAAGAAACAATACATTTACATCTGTAATGAGAAATAAACAGTAGGAATTGTTTTTGTTAATCCCTATATCTCGCACAATTGTCGTTTGATCTTAATGTTATACTCTAGGATACGTGCTGTATTAATGAATGTAACTTGAAAGTTATTGTCATCAATATAACAGAAGTAATTAAGTGAAATATTTTGAATATCTTGATTGTTTTCATAAGCAATAGAAGATCGCACGTTTAGTCTCATGCCACAACATATCTTTCGAAGTAATATGTTTTTCTTATGAATAGAAATAATCTGAATGTATTTATTTAGTTACAAGAAAAATAACTTCTTTTTTTAGTCAAAATGCAGCAGAGACCAACAGATTTATCATCATTAGAACGGCATAGAAATATGTTACTTTGGTCATTAAATCAAACTCAAAGGGAATAATTTATGCCTATAGATTCATTAGCAATTTGACTGTTTAAGTTATTAATGGAGATCTTCTGAAAGTTATATTTTATAGAACCTCAACTATAGTAAGAAGATGAAAATATTGAATTCATAATTACTATTATTTTGTCAAAATGGAGTAAGGAGGAATAACAAATAAAAGGAAATAGAATTGTTCTTGCACTTTCGACAATCACATGTTAAGCTTTGAATCAAATGGCTAAGTTGTGATTATTTGATTTGAAATCCAAGACGTTGAAAAAAAATCAAATGGATCAAATGTATATATCATATGTATATAAAGATTAAGAAATTTCATTTTTATTTACAAATGCTGTCATTCATTACAGATCAAGTTGGTCTCGTATCATCGAAGTATTAAGTATATTGTATTCCTTTACCAGCTTCGTCGACATCCTGTTTCGTTCCAACAGTCTGATTATTGTAAGATAGAGGCAACAGAACATTAGTATAATTGCTCTAGTAATCTTACTGAAACATTCAGGTGATGACTAACAATGCGACTTATTTTGTAGTAACATGTTCATGCCGTTGAATGTATAATAGATTTTTTAATGCATCAATAGCTGAATGTAAGTTCAAAGTAGAGACAGCAATATTTACATAAAGTCAATGGTGTCAGCTCTTCAATCTGTTGTTTATTCGGCGATCATTGAAATTGTCATAATTTCATGAGTGTGTCTTATGAGAAAAGTTTCATTAGTAATCAAACTTTTTAATAAGTAATTGAACAAACCAGATGAATGCATTTTTTACAATACTAGGATATTTCTTCGAACCAATATGGAAATGATTCACTTTTGAAAAAAGAGCGAAAAGATAAATATCTATCTATTGCTCACTGTTCTTTTACGTATATTTCAGTGGGAGAGGGAGAGAGAGAGAGAATTTTGTGTATTTTATAAAGTATTTATTAAAAAGAGAAACCAAAAAAAGAATTGGTTACTCAATATTCTAGATGTAAATGTTTGTCTACTTGAAAAGTTGAGGATTCTATTGTTGTAAGAAATGCATTTTCCACTAGAATCTCTTTCTACAGTAAAAATACAATATGATGAAAATCTATTTAAGACTTTTCAATTTCCTCTCATAAAAATAGAGATAGTAGGATGATTTCTGCTTGATTTAGTTGCATTTTCTGCTAAAGAAAAAAAAACAATTTTTTCTGGACTTTTTGTTGGTAGTGAAAAAAATTATTTGATTGAAAACTGCTTATGTAATTTCAATCTCCTTTTTATAACAGTAAAAATAATAGGATAATTTTCATATATACACTTCACATTACGGTATGGGGGTAGATCAGCGAAAAAAATTTTAGCGAAAGTTTTTGAGAGAATGCAAAATAGCGAAGAAAAACAGCGAAAAATGTTTGAGCGAAGAGATATTCGCTGAAAATGTTTTTCGCTGTTATAATTTTTGCGCTTGTTTTTTCGCTGAAAATACATTTCACTATTTTTATTTTCGCTCAATGGACACCATATCGTACAATGCAAATGGCTTGTTAATGTTGGGACTGTTTCCCTCCGGTAAACAAGATTTCTTCATTAAAATTGAAAAAAATCTATCATAAAAAATGGACTAATTAAGACAGTGTCGACAACAAAAGAAGAAAAATACGTTACAATCATTTTTAATTCGATGACGTAATGGTTGTTATGGATCATAAAAACAAAAATCGAAAAAAGCACGTTTTTATCGAGTTAATTATTCATTACAATGATAAATAGAACAGAAAAAATACGTATCTACGTATTTGTTGTTTATGCACGAAAAGAGCATTAAATGCCTTTAAGTGATGTGGATAGTTTTCGTCGTCGTTGCTCACTCGGATTGCCAATAGATAAAGTTGACTTTATTCTTTATATGTATAATGAATCGTCATTCGAAGAGCGACACTATCAATTCGTTGGTGAACTTTTAAATTTCTTAGAAACTCAAAGTGAAAATGACAATCAATCGAAAGAGAAATATTGTTGGATTGAAGTTATTAATGGTAGTTCAATTGATCTTCCAAATAATATAAAAATTCTTTGCGAATATTTTAATATACATTCGTTAACTGTGGAACATATAACAACATTAGCACCATATATGACGTTAAATTTATTTCATGATACTGGCGCTTTACATCTTGTAATGAAAATGTTAACATGGAATGGCGAACGTGTACAACAACAGCAAATATCATTCTATTTAAAGTGTTCACAAAATTTATTAATTACTTTTCAAGACCAACCTAGAGACGATATTGAACCGTTTTTTCAAATAATTCGTAATCGTCTTCGACAACAACGAAGTAACGATGGAAATCATCCGCATCATAAACATAATCGTTTAAGAGAACTGAACGTTGATTATCTACTGTATTGTCTACTTGATGATATTATTGACAGGTATTCGCATGTACAGTATTTTCCCATAGAAAATTACTAAATTAAATTATATAGAAATATTTTTTTACTTTAAAAAATATGAAAGTGTGGAAGCTCAAGATATAATTAGTATGGGATCTTGATATATTACTATAAGTATTTCAAAATTTTTTTCTTTAAACTTCTTGAACAATCGACATTCTCAAACATGCAGTCCTAATATTATCTAGTGATACTTGTGCACGCTTTCATGCTGATATCTCGATCAGCTTTTTGTAGACATTCACATGTATGTTGGTCGTACTTAGTTAGTATAATGCTTCATTCTAAAAATTTAACTTGAAATGTATACTTAGAAATGCGTAAAAATAATCGTCCTTTTATATATCAGGGCCCTAATATTTAAGTTTTTGAAGAGTCTCGTATATGGATAGATATAATAATTATAGCTGACATAAGCTCGTATAAATAGTGAATCTTACTAATTTATTAGTAGTACATTTTATTTGTTGCATATAATATAAAGATTCTTATTTGGCAATTGTTTATACATAAATTGAATAAAAAGTATCAGTTTAAGATTCCTACTCGAGGATACTATGCTTATTAATTCGAGAGATTCCATTCATTAGCTTAACTTCGATGCTCGTAAAACTCCGTATTGAATGGCTTATGTGCTCGACGTGTTATCGACGCTTTTATTAAAACAATAGATCGAATACTAACGTGTCCTCTTTCATTTAGATACATGTTTGTCATGGAAGTCGTAGCTAATCGTATTAATGAGTTCGATGAACTGCTGATGTCGGACACGCAATCAAGATCATTAACAACACTTCATTCAATATTTAACGTTAAACATGATTTACTTCATTCACGTATGTTACTAAATCCATTAAAAGAAATAATATATCATTTACAACGAACAAGATGTGATGATTATGATCCAATATTTCCTCTCGTCGAACCAACAATCCGACCTGGTAAGAAACATCATATAGTTCGCCGGCCAGTACCAACAGTATGTCAACTTGCAAGCAATACTTCTATTACAAGAAAATCAGTTTATTTAAATGATTTAAAAAATCATGTTAACTACTTAATTGACTCGTTAGAAATTCAACAAGAAAGTGTTTTAATTCTTATTTCCTTTTGGATGGCGCTAACAAATAATGAAACACAAGCAACACTTAAAACGCTTATGTTGATTATTGTTCTTTTTATGCCATGTCTATTATTAATCGGCTGTAATTCAACCAATTTCAGTGTCCAACCACAATTGCACTATCAGTATAGTTATTTTATAGTACTCTCTCTTCTAGCTACAATTCTTAGTGGTATGATTGCATGGTACACAACAAAAGGATGGATACAATTTCGCAAACTGTGAGAGACAAAAGTGTATTCACTTTTCTATTCAATATTTTATTTATTAAAATATTCAGAACAGAAAACGCAAAAGACTGTACAATTAAACATTCGTTTGTTTATTAGTTGTATTTGATACATTAGCATTGAGACAGAGTAGTTCTCTAAGTTCAGGCGTAACAATGGCTCGATACTTTTTCTCTAGCGATACCATGTATTCAATAGAATTACGCATGGAAAATCCTCGAATTTGATGGGTCTAATTAGAAAAAATAGACAAAACAAATAACATATCAAAATCAATATTTTGTTTTTGTTTTGAAAATCACAAACTTTAAGAAATGGTAACAAATTTCTTGATGAATGTTGATAGATAATATCTTGTTGCAAATGTCGAAGAAGCGCAACACAAAAATAAACTTGATAATCAATACCATATAGTATGCATACGCAAATATATGTAACTATTTCTGGCCAATCTAATACAGACCAAAAACATTGTTTTGTCCAATGTATAACCATCTGTAAAGTAAAATATGAAAAAGTGAATTTCTTTTCTTTGTTTTTGAGAAAACGAATGATTGTCAAATTACATGAGAAATAGCAAAACCAGACATACGAAATGCAGCAAAAACTGGAGGCATTTCTTGTTCAACAATTAATTCAACACAATGACCAGCACCAACATAAACGGGATGTAAACCATACAGATTCATTTCATTGCTAACAAACGGCTACGAAAAATTGAATATAACATTTTTTAAAATATCTGAAGACATAGAAATAAATACTGTATTGAAAAGACGTGCATGCCAAAGAAAGCCAGCTGGTAAAATTAATGAAAATGTACGTAGCCATCGCCATGAACGTACATCATCACAACCCATCAAGAGAAAAACACTTGTGACAAACCAATCAAAACCCGGATAAGCATCGGATGACGAAGTATAATCTATGTATGAAAGAAAAATATCAATACTCGAATACGCGGGGATTGAGCCAAGGAATATGATATTAACCATAGAAAATTACATTGATCTAGTCGTTCATATTCAGAAAAAAAATTTTCTTATTTCAATTGACAGTTCCAGGAACATGGAAAATCACGCTCTGGTTTATTTTATATCAGTAAGAAATGAATCAAGAATTCGCTCGTTATTTATTTTATTAAAATTCATCTAAATTTCAATGACTTTAGCACTGAGTGATTCGAAAGAGCAAATACCAATGTGAATTATTAGACTCTGTCGGTACTTTCACTTCATATATATATATATATATATATTGTTATGAAAATCTCTAGGTACGAAATTTACTACTTATATTGATTTTGGACTACTTAACATACTTAATTTGTTTCCACTATTATCAACTGCAGCTATTATATTTGCTATTGCAGCATTTGTTGTTGATGATGCCGCTGTTTTAGTGCCTGTAGTTGATGGTGATGATAACAATGATGTTGTTACTGTTTTCTGTTTTAGATGCGTTTTAAGTGCTTTGAGTAGTCGAATGAGATTTTGCTGACTAGCACCTTGATCTTGCACAAGTCCAATACGAGCACCATAACTACGAATAAACAGAGCGCATATACATAATTATATAAATGAAAGATCTATTCAATTGAAACAAACGACAAACTTTAATGCTTTATTGACGCCAAGTTCTTGAATTGGATTTAATACACTTGCCGATGATAGTTTGGCCAGATCAGCTTCTGTATTAGAATAAGTGAGAGACAATTATGTTTTTCATTCGATTTTCAAAAAATTCTAAGTCGATAATCACATCAATCAGGTGAATATAGAAAAATGGGTGTCTTAGTGAGGTAACGAGGAGAAAATAGTTCAACAGTGCAGTGTTGAGAAAATAATAAATTTACCGAGATGACGCCGCATATCTGATAAGACATAAGCATAATGATATATTTTCTTTCTATCGTAAGTGATCAATATAGGAAAAAGTATGGCATGCATTAGACCTTTTAGAAGCATGCATTTCCTTGTACAATATGAGCATGCGAGATTTTGATTTTTATACATTTAAACTTACTTTGAATAGTAACCGAAGAAGATAATGAATCTCGGGACGAATTAAAAACAACATCCATATGAAGTTTATCATGAATGTCGACAACAGCATCGAGTAGATCAGCCATGACTAAGAATATAGAAAAAATAATTCGATATAATTGGTTTAAAATTAGCTTCTTTTATATATATATATATATATACGAGAAAGTGGTAATGTTTCTTGAGTTGATTGACGAAGAGTCGCCATAAAGTAATGGCGACATTTACTTAGCCAACGATCATCGAGTCGATCTGGTCGAGAACTTCTTACAAGACGGTGTAATTCGTTTTCTTCTAGAATATTTCAAGACAACAAAAAAAAACATTTTATATATGATTCTGAAGAAAATCTTCAAGAACTACTTAAAAAACGATTCAATACTCATTGTTTTTAACTCTCTCGGAGCAAAATATCTTGGACTCAAAATTTAATTTCCATCGACAAGATAAAAACTTCACATTTATTCACTTCAGGAATATTCTGATAACTGTAAAACATAATACTATTTAGTTTTGAGTTGCAGATCATTGCAATGTGAGATATTGTATTATGCAAAACAGCTTCAAAATTCTTCACTCTCCCTTTCGAATAACTTCAGATTGTTATCGATGACAACTGTCAAACTGTACAGTTTAAACTCGTCCCTTCTTTAATTCTAACACAAACATCAATTGCGAGGTGTATGTCCGTGTAACTATTTTTTTCTTCGTAAAAGTATGTACCGATTTTTGTATTTGCAGATCCTCCATAATTTGCTCTGATGATGTAAGCATCCGGCAAAAGCATAGAACCACCAAATAATGGTATTGAACTTAATGATGTTTCATCACTTTCATTCAATGTCCATGGTGGCATATTTTTCTCTTGAGAACCACCTAATAGTTCAGCATTAACAAGAACATGATTACGTGCTAAACTTAATTGATCTAAAATAATATTTCCTCCTGATTCGATTTCTGCTTGTGCGTGTCTCAATTTTTCCACATAATTATATTTTGTTTCAAGCAGCAATTGAACATCTAAATCTGATTGCATTATTGATAATAATCTAAAGATCGATATTTATATTTTATGTTTTCTATTAAAAATGATTGCTACCGTAATCCAGCAGTATGTGTGTGTTCATAACAAAGAAGATTTCGAATATCATTATCGTCGACAACAAATGAAATTCGTTCAAGTAAACCCTATTATGATTGAGTAGCAAAAACAAATGTTCACTTTGTTTTCTAGACGGCGAAAGAAAAACATACGAGAAGCGTAGATGGTTTAGGATTTTTATCCATACCATTTGGTGTTGATGGCTTAGGATTTTTGTCCATACTATTTGATGTTGATGGTTCATTGTTATCTGTTGATAATAATTCATAAGCAGCAGAAAATGAGGAAACCAGGGAAAGAAGACTTAATAATGGCTAGAACATACGAATGGAAATTATTGACTTTGTTTTTTAAATTCAATTTTTACTTTTAAAGCATATCGACTAATAGGCTCAGATGGAAAACGTCGAGGGAATACACTTGTTAAATCATCAGGTACGTTTTCTAATTCGGTCCATAGTTGCTCCATTAAATATTCAACAAAACCTTCATTTACAGAATAAAAACAAAAGAGAATTGAATGAAGAAAATATACGAAAAAAATATGCGCACATACCAGAATGATCCAAACGTGAAACAACAGCTGGTGTATTAGCCATTTGTGAAAGTAAATATCCAAAACCATATTGTTCCAATTTACCAACTTGTACTTTTGATCTCCAACGTTCATCAATATAAATAACACATTCGGGTAAAAAACCAGTTTGTGTTAGTAGGTATATACCTAGTAAAACATGTAAATAGGGATAATTTGTTTCTAGGAAAATTAGGAAATGAAATATTTCGCATAAATCGAAAGCTTTGAGTATATTCTTTTTGGAGATAATCGAACAAACGTCTCAAAAATACTAATATATGAATAGAAGGTTCTCGGCACAAACAGAGAAAGAATTCTTTTGACTATAAAAGATTTAGCAAAGCTGGAAGAGCCATTCTAGTTTATAATTATTACAATACTGATCAAGAATATCATGCGAACTTAAGTTTTGTGATGCTTGCAATCTAGTCAATCTCTCATAGATCAAATAATTCTTAGTCTAACGAATCTATATTAATCCATCCTGATATTTTCTTTTCGAATGTATTTAATCGAGAATCACAACAACTGTTCAAACTAGCATTTGGATTATCAGTAGTGTTCATTAAAATAAAACATATTCTAAGATTTTATTTTCTATCGAGGAAACAAAACACATCCTGATACCTTTTGGTGTTGAACCAAATAATAGTAAATTATCAAGTAATGTTTCCTTCCACGGCATTGTATTACGACTCATTTGATCTTCGGATTCAGCAGATGGACTCCGATTCAATGGTGGTGAACTATTTTTATCCAACTATAGAAAGATATAAACAGATAAAAGTAAATAAATAAAATTTGTTGCCTATTTCCTTTGTTTTAACCTCAATTTTAAATGCTTCAGCAAGTGTTTTATGTAATTGTGCTCGTTTAATTATAAGTAAACCGGATGTACGAGAATAAACTAATCGACATACATAGATAAATTCCGATAATAACGCTGTTGGCATAAATGTATATGATGTTGTTAATGATAAGTCCGGTGTTATCAAACTTAACCGGCTACTTGTATATTGAGATAAGATACGTTTAACATAAGCAACAATTAGTGATGCTGGTGATCCTCTTAAATTATTTTAAAAATTAACATAAAAAACAAGCAGAATCTAAATAGTTACGTATTAGATGTAGTTGGAGCTCGTATAAGATATTGATAGCCAGTATCATTTGACGCCATAGCAGCAAGTAAATCAGCAAGACTAATAAGACCACATTCAGACACAATATTACCATTTGATCTTAAATAATCATTAAAGATTTTCTTCGAGCCAATATATTGTTTTATTGGTTTAACTAATATATCAAATAAATCATCGCTACACATTAATGGACCACATGTATCTGATTCAAGACAAAGTCTTTTAAACAATTGACAACATAACGATGAAGCTGCTTCTTTCAAAAATGAAATTAATATTTTTGTTTTAATTAAGTTTATTTGTGTGTCTTTTTTTTTATTTACTTCTACTATTTGCAACAAACATTATTTGAATAAATACTCTAAGAATATCTTTGACATAAACTAATAGAAAGAATAATTATCGTACTTGTCTATGATATAAAATAAAATTTACTTTGTTTATCGTTACTGATAATAAATGGAAAAACTAATTGACGAGCTTGTTTCGAACAAACAATATGTTCAAATAAACAAAGCGAATGAACAAAATGTACATTAGAAAGTTCAAGTCGTGTATAATGTGATGAACTTGCTGGTACAACAGGCGGCGGAGGAACTGGTGGTAGAACAGATATCGGTGGTGTTGGCACAAGACTTGAAAGAAATGAAGTTGCTAATGGTGGTCCATTATTTGATGTCATCATTGAACGAATGCTACCATCAGATGAAGCCGTACCTAGATAATAATGTTTAAATTGTGTTGGTTTAAAGAGCAAAAACAAGAGCAAATTTTACCAATGGGTCTTCTTCGTATGCCTGAGGCATATAATGAATTATCATTTCCGTCATTTGCCATATTCATTTGTTGCGTATGTGTATGAGCATAATTTACAATTGATTGATATGCACATACTAACTAGATTAAGCAAGAATATATTTTCGATGAATTTGAATTTTTAGCAAAATAAAATAAGATAATACTCACTAGATTTTTCTTATTTGATAATGAACGAAGTAAATATGCTCGACTGTAAGTAGCATGCTATACATAGAGAGAAAAACATTGAATGAATTTCAATAGTTTTAAATACAACGTTCGGCAAGAGGAGGAGGAGGAGAACGTTGTTAATCTTTAAAATTTCCATAGTCTCTTTGACCAATGCGATCGGTTTACCGCAAATATTGGTTGAACAAAAACTATCCAGTACTCTTTGCACCAAAAAACAAACTTTATTTTCTGTTTAGAGAAAAGACCATACTATAGTTGCAATGCTATTTGAAAATATGTAAGAATTTAATCATACTGTACTAGGCAATCTTTCACAGTTAAAACGCTCTTAGAAAGTAATATTCGGGTGTGTTCACAGATATTGTCTTGTCTGAAGTCATTGTCACGATAAGAGAGAGAGTATAATTCAAATTACGTACCATCCATGTACGAAACCAATTAGCTTCCGGATCAAGTAATGCTAAAAAATGGAGTGGGAGTATTCGTGCAGTATTTGATTCGCATGGTACTGAGCCGAAAGAGAATAGTCGTATCGTTTCATTGATGATATGTTCAACATGACTAAATGATTTCACTACAATTTTTAAACGAAATATTTTACAAAACAAAAAAAACAACTTCTCTGAATATCGCATCCAATATTTTGTTGTTTCTTGAAGAAATTCAACTATTAGACGAATCTGAATGTACAAAGAAAAACTTTAAAAAAACGTTCTTTGATTTTTATTAATTTTCCTTACTTGTTTCAATTTCATTTCAACGGTCGGATTCAAAATATCAAGTGAAATAGCATTCGGCTGTAATTCAATAACAGTCATTGAAGAAAACCATTGTACTAAATGTTCAACTTAAAAAAAAAGCAAAAATTACAATAATTTACAAAATATAAATATATTTAATTATTTACCAAGATTAGTGAGAGTTTCACATACGACACTGATATTCCCTGCTGCCAATAAACGTGAATGTAGTGTAAGACAAGCCATCTTAAATAGAATATTTTTCTTAATTTTACGGATATTATTTTAAAGAAATCTTACAGCTATTTCTTGATTTGTATCACCTAATGCAAGAATTAAATTTGGACAAAGTATTTTCCAACTTCCAATTGAAATAGCTTCATTGGGAGCATAATTTAATAGATCATTTAATGCACGAAAACGAGCCTGTGTACAAAAAAAACATGATCTTCATAAATTGCAATGTATTTTTTTCTATAAATTACTCTTTCCGGTTTCGTTGGTGATAAATTATCGGCTACTGTTCGTAGATGATTATCATCAAAAAACATGAAACTTTTCTAAAAAATGATAAAAAAAGACTCTTGTTTGGAGGCGTTCTTTTTTCAAAACATACATGTCGTCCGCTGGAACCATTGGTATATGATGTGTCAGAATCACTTCCATAACTAACATTATACGATGAAGAACCACCACCCGTAGCGGACTGACGATGCTCAGCTATGTCACGGAGTTCAATCGATGTGCCAACTATGGTTCGATTTTCTGGTACGAATGGATCAGATGCAATACCCAACGATGTTGATGATGTTAAACTTAATGGAAATTCTTCATTGAAATTTTCAACTAAATCACCCAGTGTTAAATGAAGACGTCGCAATACATCAGTGCGAAACGATGCGAGTTCTCGTGTTTCAGCTATCGTTTGACTTATAGCTGATGCACCGTCATGTTCTAATTTTGTTTTATTTACTTGTTGCTTTTGTTTTTTTATCGATTTATTCGAAATCATTGAACGTTCAATTTCTTTATCGATCATATCACCAAATGCATCATCAATAATAAAATGTAGACGATGCAATAGTTCTGAACTAAAATAAATTTAAACAATTATAAATAATTCAATATATGACGAATATTTAAACGAACTTATGAGCAATATTGTTAGCGGTCGATGATAATGAATGAATAAGTTGTTCATCGGTGAATGTTATATTTGTTGATCCTCGTCGTGCAGCTTTCAATAGAACTGGATCAAGTGATTTTAAAAATGATTTCATTAAACCACGTAAATCTTCGTCAGAGAGATTTTCTAGAAGACTTTTAGCTGTCGACATTTGAATGGAATCTAAAACCATTGCCTTTCGTTTGTTTTTATTTTATTTAGTATTTCGTCTTATATTAATCAAGTATATATCTATTGGCAAAAGGAAACCATTATTAATGGTGTTACTTTGACAACAGACAACGTTCCTCGTTCAGTTCTCTTTTTTCTTCAACGCATTCATCATCTACATCATAACTGATTGGTCAAAACATGCATGCCCAATATAACTAAATAAACCAACGAAAGAGAGAATGAGCAAAATATTATTTTGCCATGTGAGTTTTTTATGTTATTAAAGTAATAATACATAAAATCAAGCATGAGTATATCGAAATTTATTTATGTTTGTCAACACTAACAATAACACGAAATAATTCAAACAAAAAATGACAACAACTAAAAGATCTCTTAAAATATAATATTACACAACTTCACATTTTTATTTAAATGTCTATTTAGAATGCGTCTATAATTCAATGAAGTGTCATCGTTGTACCGTTACGAGTAATACTTCGTTCTAAAGATAATGCTGGATTATATCGGCCGAGAGCTTTTCGTAGAAAGAATTTTATTCTATCCATGAATATAGAACGAAACAAATGACTCGACAATGTATAAATATAAAAGGACTTGCAATAGTTAGCATAGTAAACCAATGTAGTGAATGACATTAAGAATGAACCGATAAGTCTGTTATAACCAGTTAGTGGTGGCGCAAGAACATAGTATGCATAGTAAATCATACGGGTTAAAACCAATAATTCGCTGAATCCAACTTGAAAAAACATCATCTATATACAAAACAAAACAGTAACGTCTGATTTAAATACTCGACATGCAGCTGAGTTTTTCGTTTTTATTATTTAACTACTTACTACAATTAATTGGGTATCCGTTCTTTCTTGTCGTCGTTGAGATTCGACTACTGTACCTGTATGTTGCGATGGCTTATTGGCTATGCGTCGCTTGGTTCGTCGAACATTCATAAAAGTAAGAAAACCAAAGGTAAACATCAATGTATGAGGAATAATGCCGAGCCAAAATACAACGAACATTCCATCGAATATTGAAAACGAACCATTTAACACACCACATCGTGGTCGAAGATCGTACGCAATTAGAATATGAATACATGATAGAAAGCCAATTAAAATAGCCACTAATGTTGCTCGATAAGCTATTTTCATTTGACTAAATGAACGAAGACGAGCACTCACCGCCGACGACATACATCGATCAATCGATGATAACAAAATGAAATATGTGGCTATCAAGGGAAGTACTGAAACTAGATATACACGCAGTTTACAATAAACTGGACTTGTATTAATCAATGTACTACCAAGATGATCAGCAGCAAAACGAGATATGAGTCCAAAACTAATGGATACTAATTCAAACACAGCGGACATAAGGAAATAAAAAGCACATGAATTGTTTCGTAGTTGTGGTGCTGTGAAAGTAATAAAGTTGCACATACAACCAAAGATACCAATGACTAGTAGAATGATTGGTCCATAGTAAGTCATTTCACTAGTAACAATTTGTACTGTAGCTAGGGTCGTTGTTATCATCGATGAAGATAACGTTGTCGTAGGCATTATACTGGAATTTCAGCGGATAAGAAATGCTTAATAATGATATGAATGCGCTTTTCAAATATTGTTTTTTTCTTTTAAGAATAATGTTCGCTGTTTTTATGGCTTAAAAAATTCGCAAAAAATGAAGCATCAATATAAATCTTAATTGTGTAAGACAGCTTGACGTGCTTTCAAAATATGATATTATTATAATGATATAAAATTGGTAAACTCAACTTTGATCGACAGTAAGAATGTCAAAACCCAGGTCGAGTATTACGGCTACCAGAAACGGTCGTATACGGCCGTAAACGTTAACGTATACTGCCGTTTCTCACCGTAAATGGCCGTAACTTGACGTTTTGGTATGCACTGTATTACGGTCGTAATTAATCGTGTCGTAAACGGTTACTAACGACTGTAATGTGGTCGGATATTTCCGTATCCGATCGTTTATGGAACGATACAAAACGACCGTAATACGGTACATACCAAACAGCCGTGTATGACACAAGTTGATCGACCTGGGAAGTTCAAAATGTCGAAAGAAATTTATAAAAATAAAATGAAAAAATCTAAAAGAAGGAGTGTTTTGAAAGATATTCGATGAATATGTTATTATTGTAGGATCGATGGCGACTTATGTTCGTTTAAATCTATCATTGGTCTATCAGACATTGGTCACTTAGTACAATGTAATAGAAAAGAATAAGAAAATTATTCTTCAATTATTCATTATTCGAGTGANGTTCAAAATGTCGAAAGAAATTTATAAAAATAAAATGAACAAATCTAAAAGAAGGAGTGTTTTGAAAGATATTCGATGAATATGTTATTATTGTAGGATCGATGGCGACTTATATTCGTTTAAATCTATCATTGGTCTATCAGACATTGGTCACTTAGTACAATGTAATAGAAAAGAATAAGAAAATTATTCTTCAATTATTCATTATTCGAGTGATAAATATACATATGGAAGCCGCCACGGAATCGACGCGCAACATCAACAGTGATTTTAATTTCATTACTGCGAATAAGAGACAACCTCTTTTAATAACGAATCAATACATATACAAATGCAAATGCAACAAAAAAGGCCCAATAAAAAGATTGTGGCGTATATGTTCATACTGATATAGATCGGAATTATTTGTCTGGTGGTAAAACTGACCATGGGTACCCAGCAAATCTTGAATCTCTTCAAGTCAAAAAAACTCGTGAACAAATACTATAACGTGTACTAAACGAGTTTACGCCTATCGGGAAAATTTTTTCATGAATCCCTACTCAGTTTTCGACATTTTTACTGTCGACCAAAGTTCAGAGATTCATAAACTTTGAGCTCTATACATTCTCTTCTAAAGTATGATAACATGGGTGTTTTCTTTCAAAATTCTTTCGTTGTGTAAAGTGAATAAAAACCTTCTTGCACTCATTACTCTACCCATGTAAAAAAAAAGTGAACCAGAAGTCACATTTAATCACTTTTAATAGTAATAAAGTAAAATAAAGTAATTTTTCTTTCTATATTTCACTTTCTATAGTACTTTATCATACTTTTCTTACTTTTTAGTCAAAAAGTATGAAAAGTGCTTAAAAAGATTCACTTTTAAGTACTTTACCCTGCGTAAAACCTACTATTGAAAGTACTTAATAGTCACTTTTTTGGGTAAAATTTTTTACATGAGTACTATTCAAATATTTCTTTGCATTTAGCCATTTCAAGAAGTGTCACTGTAGATTTATGAAAATTTTGACTATGGCTAGTTAGTAAGAATAATCCATTCATCAATAAGAGCATTTCTTTTCAATGTCTGTCAAATTAATAATAATGATCTAAAGGAGTATCAACCTCAAAATAGAAAGATTAAAAATCTTGCGATACGTTTTTATAAAATACATGAAATGCTATTTGAACTCAAAGTCATGATTTCTCAAAGGCTGCATTTAAATTTTTACACTTTGCAGAATGAAAAATTAGGTGCATTCCTTTTACGTAACACAATCTTAATGTTACTGGATAAAAAATTCCGTTATGCTATTTAGCGTAGTAAATCCAATGTAAGAAGGCAATTTAGTTTCTTCTCAACTAAATATCATGAATATTCTAACATGTAAAAAAAGACCTAATATCGAATGGTTTACATTAATAAACCATTCTAAACAAAAGAATAAATGTCAGATAAAATGTTTATTTTAAAGCAAATCGCTGACTACTATTCACACCCCACACTGGTACTTAATTATTCTCATGCCATGAATCTTGAGAGAAAACATCTTTAGATATCGCTATTAAACATTATTGTGTTGTTCCAAACTTTTGATTATAGCTAAATAGAATAGCATACGAGATCATTGAGTTCCTTATTGAAACTTGAAATTGTGATTTTCCTGAAAAAGTTACTTCAATCACAGATTTACATTAATGAATCCTTCATGCTTATGAGCGTCAGAATTAAAACTATTATAAATATCGTACCTTGACTGTTAGCATCATAGAATTGTAGCGGGACGGCGTATACGTGACTATTTTCTACTTTTCCGGGAACAGATCAAAACTTTTGAACTCATAGAATAAAATTTATTTATTTAAGCATAAAATTTATTATGCCACCTGTAAAAACTAATGGCTCTAAAAATATTAATTACTGTCTATGAGCACTAAATAGAAGAAACAAAATATCTGACTTCTAATGAGATACAAAAAGAAAATGTTTCACTACTCGGATGGTTGACACTAACAGACTATTTTCTTAAGTTCAATCCGAAACCCAAAGATTTGTCAATGATGAAGCGTATATGGTATAAATATTCTATCTCTGGTAGTGAGTCGAGTCAAAAAACATTTGCGACTTCAATTGTGAATTTAGGATTTTTACAATAAATTCGATCTGTAGAGAGAAGAAAGCAGCTGAGATCTTGCTACCTGTTTAAATCTACGGATCATGAAAATCGCTCAGTTTCATACAATAGCTATGAACGTTTATTGACGAATCCGGTGAGAAACCATAATACAACTGAAATTCTTATGTAATTACTCTAAATCAGTACATGATCCTCGATCACCTTGAATGAAGAATTTCCATTAAAAACGGAAAAACAAATTTTCCAAAAAATCCTCCTAGGGTGGAGTACTGAGTTTTTAAAGATTTATTCATTGGAGAAACATGTAAAAAGTAGTATTTCGTAATATTGATCAAATATCTCGTATGTTTTTGAAACGCTGGTTATTCTGTATCATCAGGATTGTAGAGCAAGTGACACTCTACCAAATGTGATGTGCCACCGTCACCAGGAATTCGGTATTTCTAAGTTATTATGAAAAGAAAAGTGCTGAAAATAGCCCTGCTTTTTTGTGACGATGCTGTTCATTCACAAAATGTTTCAGACACTTTTACCTTGACTACTGATTCTACAATAAACATTGCTCGATGTACCTTTTCATGGAGATTCTGAATATGGTTTTGGTTTTTCTTTTCGACCTTGCTTTAGTGAAAAAATCTGTAAAAAACAAGAAGTAAATTATTTTTAGCTTTTTTTTTTGATTTTTTACTGCTTTTAGTATTTTAGACATATCTCCGTCAGTTTAACATTTTTTGGCGAAAATGTTTTTATCAAAGTTCTTAGAATTAAAAGCTCTACAAAACTGGATAGTTTCATCATAATTTGTTTTCTGTTTTAGGCGTGGTCGTTTTCTTGTGGAATTACCCAGTAACATTCGAGTAGAAGAGGAAGTTCTTTCTATTCAGGCTAATCTATAATTAATTGGAGCACTTTCTAATTGATTAGAAATGCAAAATTTATTATGTTCAATCCGTAAAAATGGAAATTATAATTTCATGATATTAATATGAAGGACTCATTTATTACACATTGTGTATCATTAGGCATCCTTTCTTCAATAATTTCCTATTCAAGAGATCTAGCGAGTAGTGATTTCAATAGTTTTCTGAGCAGCCTAGGAAGCTGATCTTTTTTATAACAACAAAGACAATAGAAAATGAAGTAGTGTGGTGCAAGAATTATATTTCGTATGATAATGGATATGAGATTTGTTTTAGTATTTTGAGAGTTACCTGATGCTATTTATTATTATTTTGAAAATAATTCAATTAAAAAAGTGTAGCTTAAATGTGGAATGACTAAAAATTTATAAATAGCAGTACTCTCTCTTTAAAATGATATTTTACTATCTTCCATACAAGATTATTTTCATGTGCTGTAAGGTTTTGCTTTGATGGACTGTAATACTACAGAATAAATGCCTTCAAGTTGTGATCTGACTTATCTCCGTAAACCCAAGAATGCAATTTACAAATCCCAATTTTCTAACTGAAATGCTTCAAAATAACACGAATTTACATAATATAACATTGAGAACAGTAATTGTATCTGATTTCAATTATCTATCTAAAAACGAATTACTTTATGGTGATGCTCCATTTGTAATTCTATTTGTCATGAAACATCTTTTCATTGAATCAAAGCTAGCTTTTGATAGCTAGCTATGCACCAATAATGAATAATAATTTACTCATATTGTAGTGCCAAAATTAGCGCTTGACGACAAAGACGTACTGAGCTAACTATTTACATTCAACGGTGTATGAAATACTCTAAGGTTATTGTTGGATTATGAAAATACTGATGAAACACCAAGAATGTACTGAAGATTTTCCGCCGCGGGAAGAATTTGTGTGAAAAAATTAAACTGAAATATTTAATCACAGCCTTCTTGGCTGTTTTGGAAAACTATCACAAAGACTGATAAGATCTCTTCAATAAGTAATTATTGAAGAAGATTTGAAAGTAGAAAAATAGTTTGCTATGCCTTTCTCGAGTACTTCTTGACAAACATGAATAATAATGAGAGCCACGGATGAAAAATGTTACTTTTTTATCTTGTTGTTATCTGCATCTCTAACAATAATGAGAAAGCATTCGATGCATTACTTCTGTTTGCACATCACTGGAGTCAAAACATCAAAATAGTCCACGACTTACCGTGTTCTGAAAGATTCAATTTCGATAAGATTAATAGAGGAAAAACACATCGAAAGGCTGGACACATCAACTATTTCAACAAGTTTTGGAAAATAATTAATATTGTGCCGTAGTCATAGAAATATGATTTGTATGACTGGTATTCCCAGAGATCTAGCAGCTATGATAAACATAATTCATGTGAAGGCTCGTTAGAAAAAGAATCATTCTGAAAATATTTGAATCGAAGAAAGTCTTTTTCTTCGTATCTATTTTTATCTCTCATTTAAGCGTCATATCATTCAATATCAATCTTTAAAAGGTTTCAGCAACAACTAGGGATGTGCAGTATCGGTGTAAATACTGAAAAACTGATCACCGACTACACCGACAGTGTGCACAGTAGTGCTTCACTGGGGAGCAGTGTCGGTGTAGTCGGTGCTCCACTGGACACACCATCGGTGGTCAGTACACCGACACTGCACATTCCTATACTAAACAAGAAAGATATATAACTGCATCGATAATTCTGAAGACAGAAAAATCGATGATCTCTGCATATGCACGACAAAATACGGTAGAATTCAACAGATGTTGCTAACCAAATCACTCTTTGAATAAGACTAAAAGAGAAAAATTATACTTGTAAAAATGATTGTCAGAAAAGAAAACTTTCAGTAACGCTAAATTTGAATCCAATAGAATAGTTTCTTTTCAGCATGGAGAGATTTGATGAAAGTTATTGCATGGTTAAAATTAGAAATTTGTATTATAAGATGTCTTGTCGCTGATAAAAATTTGTATTAGGATTCAAAATAATCCTGATTTAGCACTAGTACATCATTATTGATATGACTTTATTATGTGTTACTAGTTAGAGTCGGGTGACCTAATTCTGCCGGTAAAAAAGATATCTTTTGTATTTCTTTTATAACTCGAGTTACACATATCGTAGAAAAGTCATTGTTTCTTTCCGAGATAGAGCCAACATTTCTCTATCGAATGATATAAGATTATTCACAAAATAATAAACGAATCACATCAGGGAAGGGTGACAATAGAGAGGGGGTCAACATTCATTCGATTCTTATGTATTCCTAATTCAGCCGGTCAATGTATTTTTTTTTCCTAATCCTGCCGATTACATGGAAAACTGCAGTAAATTTTAGAAAAAGCTTATTATTTTCATGAAGTTGATAGAATATATTTAAAAAAAAAAATCATTCGGTTCGTCTTGAGATGGGCTATCTGCTGATATGTTTTTCTTGATGATTCATAAGCATTATACACATTTGTTTTTTGCGAAAAGAAAAAAAAGTGACGCAGAATTTTTTCCTGTTCTTAATTCTGCCGCTAATGTAATTTGTGTTCCTAATATTGCCTAAGTAATGTAAAATACATAGAACTATTAAATAAAAGCACGTGGCTGCTACCTTGACTAAAAAAAATCACTATTATTCTTATATCATTCGATAGGGATTTTCAAGGGCTACGTGGTGGTATGAAGTGAGCAGAAAGAAACTTAGTTACACGTGATTTTTTCTCTTCAAAAGACATTCGATAAGAGAAATCATCATACTTCAATCCGTTATTCTACAAGATAAGTCGACTTGAGAGTAAAATCAATAGCATACTCGGAATTAGCACCACAAATTACATTAGCGGTAGAATTAAGAACAGGAAAAAATTCTGCCGGTCACTTTTTTTCCTTTTCGCAAAAAACAAATGTGTATAATGCTTATGAATCATCAAGAAAAACATATCAGCAGATAGCCCATCTCAAGACGAACCGAATGATATTTTTTTTTTAAATATATTCTATCAACTTCATGAAAATAATAAGCTTTTTCTAAAATTTACTGCAGTTTTCCATGTAATCAGCAGGATTAGAAAAAAAAATACATTGACCGGCTGAATTAGGAATACATAAGAATCGAATGAATGTTGACCCCCCCCTCTCTATTGTCACCCTTCCCTGATCTGATTCATTTATTATTTTGTGAACTATCTTATATCATTCGATAGAGAAATGTTGGCTCTATCTCGGAAAGAAACAATGACTTTTCTAAGATATGTGTAACTCGAGTTATAAAAGCAATACAAAAGATATCTTTTTTACCAGCAGAATTAGGTCACCCGACTCTACATAAAATAGTGAGAAACAAAAATCAAAAAACTATAATTTTACAGCTGAGATAGTGTTTATAAAAATATCTTGTACGCTGTAACTCATTCAAAATGAGACTATACTTAACATTCTTTTGTGTGAATGTGTCAGTTAATATTTAAAAAAAAAAGAAAATAGCCAATAGTTCACTGATATAATTCCTATTAAAACTCGATACGACAAAAAAATTACATTTTTTCTTGAGTAAATGAACAAGTTTAAATCATTCATATTTAACGGTACTATGCATAGTTAGGGGCGACTGCTTAAACAGTATTGCCTCTTCTAGGTCCATATATAACTGTTGCATATCGCCCGAAAATTTTTCGAAAATATAATTCGACTCTGAGCAAGAAAATTGAACGAAATAGACGGCTGGATAACGTGTAAATATAAAATGATTTCGTAAAGTTAGCATAGTATACTAATGTGGTGAATGACATTAAGAATGAACCGATAAGTTTGTTATAACCAGTTAGTGGTGGCGCAAGAACATAGTATGCATAGTAAATCATACGGGTTAAAACCAATAATTCGCTGCATCCAACTTGAAAAAGCATCATCTATATACAAAACAAAACAGTAACGTCTGATTTAAATACTCGACATGCAGCTGAGTTTTTCGTTTTTATTATTTAACTACTTACCACAATTAATTCTGTATCCGTTTTTTCTTGTCGTCGTTGAGATTCGACTACTGTACCTGTATGTTGCAATGTTTTATTGGCTATGCGTCGTTTGGTTCGTCGAACATTCATAAAAGTAAGAAGACCAAAGGTAAACATCAATATATGAGGAATAATACCGAGCCAAAATACAACAAACATTCCATCGAATATTGAAAACGAACCATTTAACACACCACATCGTGGTCGAAGATCGTACGCAATTAGAATATGAATACATGATAGAAAGCCAATTAAAATAGCCACTAATGTTGCTCGATAAGCTATTTTCATTTGACTAAATGAACGAAGACGAGCACTCACCGACGACGACATACATCGATCAATCGATGATAACAAAATGAAATATGTGGCTATCAAGGGAAGTACTGAAACTAGATATGCACGCAGTTTACAATAAACTGGACTTGTATTAATCAATGTACTACCAAGATGATCAGCAGCAAAACGAGATATGAGTCCAAAACTAATGGATACTAATTCAAACACAGCGGACATAAGGAAATAGAAAGCACATGAATTGTTTCGTAGTTGTGGTGCTGTGAAAGTAATAAAGTTGCACATACAACCAAAGATACCAATGACTAGTAGAATGATTGGTCCATAGTAAGTCATTTCACTACTAACAATTTGTATTGTAGCTAGGGTGGTGGTTTTAATGGATACGGATGCATTCATCATAGACATTTCTTCGACTTTGTCTTATATTTACAATCCTATGAATTGATGTTTGTCACTGCAATTTTTTTGTCAATTATTGTATTTTTCTAGAAATACTGTTTAATGTCTAAATTTGTCTATGAATTCTTTTCGGACAGTATTGTTTTTTTATATGTTGGTGATCAATGGTAATATTGATTGCGGAGAGGGGTTCATTTTTTTCTAGAAAAAAAATAATAGAAGAGAGAGAATATATTGTTTTGATGCGCTAGTAATTTACATTTCTATAGAGAGTCCAATGTTGAGAATGAAAATCTATGTCACGATAGCTTTATTATGATTTCTCCTGATGAGAGTACATAGTAAAAAAAAGGAAAATATCAATGGAATCGATGTCTTTCAATAATATAGAAATCGTCTTATATGCTTTGTTTCATGGTTTCTTATATTTTCTCATCTACTAACATTATTTTGTTTATATAGAAACTAGATCGACTTCATCCTGAGTTGTTAAATAATCTTCCTTTCTCATTTCTAAGTTGTACTACTCAAGAAACATAACTATCAGTGCAAAAATATGCTTTCATCATCAATCTATCTTGTTCTTTTCAGCAACGAATATTGTCTTAAAACTATTACCAAACCTATTCACGTAACAAACATCTGCTATTGTTCTCATCCATACCGATTGTGACTGTGTTTTGTTTTCAACAAAATCCGGCAGTTTCTAAGCATTGATCATCACTAACTTTTAATACTATTAGTCACATGCGGTGGCTTTATTTAAGTAGCTTAGCTATTATTTTGAGTGTTGCTTCATCTAAAATATAGTTTTCAACAATATCTGCTTTGTATTCATGTGAGATGTACAATATTTTCTACAGAGAATAATTATGAGATCTTGCACTTAAAAGGAAGTCTTCGAAAATATAAAGATCTCTTTATACTGCGTATTTTATGCATTGATGGATGAGAATAACGATCTACAAACTCTAAGTGCTAATAATAAAATGAAAGCTGTAAAACGAATATTTATTTTGGTTTTATTGTTTCTCTTCTACGTCAAAATTATCAAAAACACACCATAAAGAGATACATATGAACTCGTTTTTTTTCTCGAAGGTGTCATCTATTTTTAGATACTTTTACAAAATTTTAAAGATGACCATATTCATTTAGCCTCTGTAAAACTTACGCTATTTGATACTGTTTTATTCTGACACTACGAATCATGTTCAGCTGTCTGTTTCTTATTTTTACTCTAACATATCAAAAATAATTCATGAATATAGAGAGAATTGCTAATTTTAAAGAATATTGCTTCATTTCTTCTAGTGATTATGACTGTATGATATTTTCTGGAGTGTGTAAAGGAAACGATATTGAACACTAACAATTTAATGTTGTCCTTTTCAGACTTCGTCATCTTGAATTTAAAAAAAACACAATAAAATTTTCTTTCTATCAAAACTCGTCGTGTTATTAGAACATTACTAGATGACTCCATTATATGTCTGTGTAATTGTTAATCTACGAGATCAATGTTCACCAACTGTACCTGCGATGAAGCATAATAAAGCATATCTCAATAGACGCAGATGTAAAGATAATAAATATTCATATCATTGTCCTTTAATGTAATAAAATACAATCGCTCTTGTTAACCCGAAGGCACAAGTGTTTCTTGTCATAAGTCATGTCTACAAGAAAAAGCTTCCTTTCATTAATATCTGTGAGAAAACAAATTATTGATACTCATCGAGATACCACTGTTAAAAATAAGGTTTCTATGTTCTTCAAGAGGAAATGCAAAGGTTAATAATTTACACTTGACTACGACCATCGGAGACCTTCTCACAATTAAAATTCACACGCATCACGAATTAGCGGATAAGACAAAATTAACATTTTTAATATAAACTAATTCACAGAAAGATCTTTACTTGGTCAAACAGTAAAATATGATAGAAAAAAAGCTTCTTTTATCGATGTTCGTACCCATTCATTGCCCCATCCAAATGTAAATGACGCTATCAATTTGAATTTGAGTGTGGGCAAATGTACTGATGTGTGAATTCAGCTTTCGATGAGACTATGAATCGGATATACTACCGATTACAGACAATACTAATATCCATAATGACAATTGGATGTTACAAACAACGGAATTTAATAATGATAGAAGACACTTCTTTTTTTATTTTATCCCGCAGTAAAACTCTTCCTGTAATTTAGATGATTGAAAAATTTAATTAGCTGTTCCATGTTTTTCTTTTCTAAAATTTTCTCGTCTAACTAATTATAAAAAATATTTTTCTTTTGAAAATTACTGTCTGAGAAAGCTCAACAACCTAATTCAGTAATTGACCTAGAAAAATGAATCTTTCCTTTGAGTTTAGTCTATCATTAATAAGACAAATCCCTAATTAATTCGTAGAAAGCAATCTGTTGACATGAATTATGCTGGATTATAATCTACTTATAAAGATGAAAAAGTCAGATAGAATTTTATTTTAAAATCTGCATATTTTTCACAGACGAGTTAGCAGATACAAAAAATACAATGTGTATATTTTTCGCACATTTTCAAAGAAAGATATCTTCTCGACAAGATTGATAGATAAAAAAAGCAACGAAATAATTCCGAAGTGTATTCATAACAAGTCGAAAATTATTCAAAATCTACTTCATTGGAATGCATATTATTGGTACGATCAATAAAACGAATTTATGTTGTTTTTTCTTCTTATCCGTTTTGATCTTTGAACTGACAGTCCGATTACATTATGTCACTATTTCGACGATGAGACTCAAGCATTTCAATAGAAAATCGACTATATTCTTCCATCAGTTTTCTTCATATGAACAATTGAATTATTCGAAAGATTGTATCAACATGACTTTATGTTACTGTTACATTTTATACTATGTTTATGTAGACTATAACCTTTCTTCGACAACATTTAATCTAATAGGAAATCTTGACAATTGATAAACGTTACAATATTACCTTAGAGGTCGTACTGTACAAGTCGCATTTGTTTTATCGCTACCATTGGCTGGACAATATATTTATTGAATGAAAGATAACTGTCTAAATTCATAATAAAAGTATAAGACATTCATATCTTGTGTCCAAAGAAAATATGGTTAAAAAAGATGATTTTATTATCAGAACTAAAAATAAACCTTCAGATTTATTTGAATTACGTCGATCATAATTTACAATGAACTATTTACGTATTATTCAAAAAACCATTCTCACGATATCATCTATAAGACATTCTTCGACTATAACTATTCCAGCGTTAATAGATTCTTATCCAATCGAAGCAACAGTATTCGAACCAAAATCGCCATCGTCTGATTCGATATGTGTTGTGATTTCTGAAGCAACAGGCTCTCGTCGTCAATTTTATTTTCCATTTGCACAATACTTAAGTGAACAACATAATCTACATGTTGTGACATACGACTATCGTGGAATACATGAACGAAAACCAACGCAATGGAATCTTGTTGAACATTGGGCTCGACGTGATTGTGCTGGAGTACTATCATATTGTCTTGACAAATATAATGAAGTTGTTCATGTAGGTCATAGCCTTGGCGGAAATATGCATGCACTTCTACCATCGCCAATAAATGAAAAAATTTCACGAACAATTCTTGTATCAGCAACAAATTCTTATTTAATGTATCACAAATGGAATTTAGCTTTTCTTCTAACATGTTCATCACTTTACATTCTTCGCGAACCACTTTGTAGATTTTATGGATATTATCCAGCACGTACTGTATTTCGTGCGGGTGCTGATATGCCATCAAATATAATTCGTCAATGGGCACGATGGGCATTAAATCGTCAATGTTTTGTCGATGAAAATGGTCAAGTATTTACAGATGGCTTTCAATCACTCAAATGTCCTATTCTAGCTGTAAATTTTGCTGACGATGAATTTTATACACGTCAGGCATTCGACAAATTTACTGGACAATTTCATCAATCATCAAATATTCAAACTTGGCATTTACCAAAAGGTGGTCATTTTAGTTTTTTTAAAGAGAAGCAATCGTTAGAACTTTGGAACGAGATAGTTCGATTTATAAAATATGCCGATACAAAACTTCCTACTATTATAAATAAATAAATAAATTAGTTTATTAAATAAATTTTTGCACAAGAAAAAACTCATAACAGGAGAAACAAGAGAAAAAGGAGGTCAATTCTACAAAAAGCTTGAATATTACACTAGTCAAATTCAACATACAGAACAATCTCCAGCATATTTTTCCGCCCGATACAAAAAAAAATGTTTTAAAAATTCTGTAATACCAAATACACGATAAATAATTTTTTTTAAAACCCAACAAATTATATCATAAATTTGATGTTTATTCTTCATGACTTAAATGAATCAGTTTTTTTGCACGTACTATTTTAACTGGTGCTTGATGTTCAATTGCACAAATAATCATATGATCAAGATAAGAATCTTTACTAGCGAAACAATGATAACATAGTTGACATTTGAAAATTGTCTAAACAAAAATTCGTTTAATATTAAATTCACTATTTCTTTTTTTAATAGTCAAAGAAATACCATTGGTATTGACGAACGATTTATAATAAATGGTTTAACAGATTTCGATATTCTCGACGAAAGTATTAAACAAGCAGCACTGCTAGAATAGTTATTGAGGAGAATTTTTCTCTTTTTTGATATCATATTTTGATCAATATATTTTCGTTTCGTCATAACCGGCTGCATTGCAACAAAACTAAAAAATGTTCGAATGAATAAAAACAAAATTTTACTAAAAAGTAATATTATACTTGTTTGGCGTAAGTATTGATGATGCTTGTAGATCAGACCTTTCGGTTGATATTCGAGTGAATAGTTGACCCATGGTTATGTGTTACTTTTTTCTTAACAATGGATCGAAATAATTTGACTATATGTATATAAATATAATAGCTCTAGGAAAGAGAAAAATGAGACGAACGCGATTTGTCATTATCAGACTGAAGGGTCAGTGTACAGTGAATTCATTGTCACAAATGAAAGAAAGAAGAAAAAAGAAAAAAAAGAAACGAAGGACAGGCATTCAATCTGACCTCAGATTAAGTCCATGTTACAAGAATGAGAAAAGAAGAAACACATGATTGGTTTTCGTTTGATTAGTGAATGTAAAAGAGAACATTGATTAATTCATTTCAAGTTTTCCTACGATCGTATTCTTTTTTTCTCCTATCTAGAAAAATAATTTATGTTACACGTCAAACGGAATATTAGCAAAGATGATTGAATCTCGTAGATAGATTATCAAAACAAAGCAAACTTTAACGATCTGTTTTATCGCTCAAGAAGAAATGATTACAATAAATGAATTGATGTTATGTTGAGTGAGTATTGAAGAACAATAACTCCTCTTGAATCTTTTGTAATATAATCAATGGCGTATAGTATGACAACTGATCAATTCAAGACACTGCAAGCTTTTTTTCTAATCGTTGTATTCATCTGATTTTACTTCTAGTAATCATAGAGAGAGATTTATGTTTTTTAAGTTACAATACTTTAGCTAAAGAAATTTTCCAGTAGTTATGACTTCGTACTAGATATTTAACTATGTACAATCAGCTTGTCTCGATCATTCTGTAACTAATGAAAATGAACTTATCGAGGCATACATGAGCTGAGATGAAACTAGACATTTAAGATATTAATGAATTTTCTTTGAAGATAATGGGCACGTTGTTTCTAATGATTAGACTTGGCTTATTTGATCTAATCAAGGAAACACTTCTTGTTTAATTATATGTCATTGCCGTAAAATTAAGGACATCCTCGATACAGCGATTCTATGGAAAAAAAATAATTTGAAAATGTTTAAACGATCACTATCAGATACTGTTGGGATTTTCCCAGTAGAATCGATTGTTTGTTTTGATTCTCTTTATGTTTGAAATAAAATGAATGGTTTCCTTACAACTAACTAGATTTCACTTTTAAAGTGTTTTATCATCGAAAAGTGGGAATATAATTTAGGAATTGGTCTAGGAGGTTGCAAATTGTAGCGCATGAAATTCATCAACAACTGCAGGAATTGTATTGTGGCTCTTTATTCGTCGTTCAATCAATAGTAATAAATATAACTGGATCTTGCAGACTTCAATATTAAATCGAATGATTTTGGATACCAAGCCGTCTTAAAATCGATGAGTTAACTGCTGTATCTGGTACAGTCAGTCAACGTCTACACGGGAACATCATATGAGATACAGCTCCCCTCTAAAGCTCAATTGTTTTTGAATTAGTTGACAGTAATATTTTATATTAGGCAGCTTCCGTAAAAACATTTGAATGGTAAGAATTCAGGTGTGTTCAGTTAATTCATCAGTTTTTAAACAGCAGCTAGTCAATTACGGTTTATTTTTGCAAACACTTTACTGTTTGCCGGTTTTTTTCCGAAATCTTGAAGATTTTTAGTGGTGGTAGCCGTGGGAAATAAGTATGTTGCTTTGTTTGTTTAATTTAATTTAAAATCGATGGCATTATTAGTAAAGTACATATGGAGATTCTCGAGGGCGTGGGTGTCAATAATCATAATCAACTATGTTTAATTCTTACGCTTTTTAGAAGAACTCTATGATCATGTTTATGTGCTTGATAAGAACTGATTTTTTTTCTCCCATGGTCAAATATTTACATCTTTTCAGTAACTTTGCCAGATAAATGAATTTATTTCACATATGTATTCTTTATGAGTTTTAGATTGTATGACTGCAGTTGTGACAGGTATTTAAGCGTTTAATTAAATCAAGCAAATAACTGATTATAAATATATTTTAGTTTATTCCAGTGAGTAGCACTTGTCATGATGATCCAACAAAATATCATTCAGGACCAGCTACCTCGATGATTGTTCCTAACAATCAGATACATTTCAAGGCATGTAGCTTTTATCTCTTAAATGTTAGGTTGATCTGGTTTAGATTTTCTTGTAAACAACATTGTTAAAATTGTATGATGAAATACGACCGAATTTAATATTGACAACTGGTGGAACGGGAATCAGTCCAGATGATATTACATCAGAAGTGTATGTGTGCGTGTACTCTTTTATTTAATAGACTCACTTTTGCTTTAGGTGACGAATTAAGAGTTACCACAAAGAAAATTCGTGGTCTAATACAGACAATGATTGCGAAGCATTAACAATTATTCACAGAGCTATGCTTTCGAGATGAAATCGACGTGCTAAAGCAGTTATGACATACTAATATGTTAATCAAATGTTAGATAGTTGATTAGTTGTCTACAATGTGAATAGTGGACGTTCATATGTTGGAGGAGAAAATATTGAATTATTTTGTTCGACTTCAAACTCTTTTAATGCAGACTAATACACTACTTGTGGAAGATCAATGTGTAGTGATTAATATCAGTACTAAATTACCCGATAGGAGAAGAGTATATGTATTATTTCTGAATGTTCATTGAATCAAGATATTAGGTTCTGCCTAGAGATATTGACGATGATGTTCAAATGAGTGAATTAGTTTTACAAAAGAACGTTCCTTCGGGACTTGCTCAGCTAGGTTTACTTGCTACAGTTGGACTACAAATAATACATGCTTATGAGAAACCACGTCTAGTCATTCTTTCAACTGATAGTAATAAAATCATTCTTATGAGTGCATTAAAAAATTTAAATATATAACATACTATTTACTCTCAGTTTGGCATTATATATAATACGTAACTTTCATTCGTATTCCGTATCTTTCCAAACAGCTATTTCGAAAATTTATTCTAGTGAAACATCGGTTATTTAAACATTACAATCTCATCTTCCAATAGCGCGCATTCTTGTGCGGGTCAGTGTGTCTGTGGATTGTATTTTTTATTGATAGCCACTCCCTCAAGCCACATATTTTGTTGTAATGTCGTTCTTCTTTTTCTGTTGATAATAAAACGACATGTCATGAGAAAATCACATCATCGTTTATTTTTGTGAACGAGACATTGATACTATTAATTTCGTACATCAGTGGATATCTGCAGTTGAGTTGTTTGTCACAGCATTATACTTACATTACGAATTTTCTTGATTTTTAAAAAAAGTGCTGCTCTGGCAGGTCGATGCTGCCATCAACCCGCATGATTTCGTCATCGCAACATGTATTTGATCAGCGGAGATCTTTTACCTCTTGGTAAGTTTATAATAAGCAATTTAACATCGTTGGTCTGTAGGACACGATATTCTTCTCGTTCTGACACATCACTCGCTTACATTCTTCTTTGTTCTGTACGGAAAGAGTAGAGACAATAATAATTTCGTGCTCTGAACCTCAACGAATAAAGTTGCTTATTACAACTTACCAAGTGGTAAATGGCCTTTACTGATGAAAAACAGGTTGCGATGACGAAATTGAGCGGGTTGATGGCAACATCGATCTGCCAGAGCAACATTTTTCAATAAATAAAATTGAAATGCACCATCGGTAGATTGTACGAATCTATGCTTAATAACGTGTATTCAAATACAATGTTATAGCAGTCTTCAGTAATATTAATGTAATAACTAAACAACTACTGCAGAATTAAAACGAAATATAGGTTGTTTATGCTATCTTTCACAATCAGAACAATCTTACTATGCATACTCTCAAATTCATATCAATCACTTTTCTTTGAGTAGCACTCGCAATACTTTTTAGTTTTATCGCTCAATTCTGAGCAGTCAGATGTTTTTTGAAACAACCTATGATTGAAAAATACAGAACCAGCACAGCACCTTTCAAACTTCCCTTGAGAAACACTGGATATTGTCACTTTATTTATTAAAAAGTGTTGCTCTGGCAGATCATTGTTTCCAACAATCCGCACGATTTCGTCATCGCAACATGTATGTAATCAATGTAGATCTTTTACCTCTTGGTAAGTTGTAATAAGCAATTGTCTTCGTGGAGATCCAGGGCACGACACCCCACTTGTCTTTACACTTTTCATCAACGAAGCCGTCCGATCAATGATTTCTCAAGTTCAATAGAATTGTTAAAGATGGCAGTAATGTCGTCGACTTAATAAGGTCGTCTGGAATAAAGCCACACAGGGATGAATCGCAGAGCTTGAATTTTTGAAGTCGAACCTATGGAAGATAAAAGTAATATACGTTGCCCAAATTTAATAAAATAATTCGAAGAAGATTTACGAAAAAAGGAACTAATGAAAAAACTAAAATTTGATGATAGCATTGAAAATCATCTAATTGATTCAAATCAAGACCGTGAGAATGATAAACTGACCAAAATGGTAAATGTCATATAGTTCAGTCTCTTCTATCTTAAATGACACCCAATTATCAAGCAAAAATCTCATCTTAGATTTATTCCTAAAAGTGAAGGTATGAATGATAATATAAAGAGTACTGGTATTTGAATTATGAAATAAAACTTCACCAATAAGAGAATATTTCTAATGAATCAACAAACGAACCATCTGTAACTTTCGACTTCGTATAAAATGATCAAGATGAAATTTCATTTAGAATTAAATTAATTGGAGTACAAATTTTGTGTATGTTAAATTTCGCCTTAGGAAACGTCTTCATAATAGTCAATCGTCTTGGAAACAAAACAACTATAGAACTTTTTTATTAGACGTGTTTTAGTTTTATTAATGTGCAGGTTGATGATAACATCGACCTATCAGAGTAACAGCTAATAAGTGGAATATATTTATTCAAGAACATACCGGTTAATATATATCCTGTTTGGAAAGAATTACTTTCCGAAACTGAGATATCATAATGCGATGAAACCAGTAAATGGATAAAAATATATGACTTTTTACAATGGAAAAAAGAGTCGTTTCATGATTATATGTAGGAACTTCTCGTCATTTTAAGAGGAATTTTATGTAAATATCATATCCCCTGATCGGTTGAAAGATACGTGTATCTTCAAACAAGTAGTTTTCAATTGGTAGACATAATCAATACAATAAGAATCGTATTCATTATTCTATGTGTTGTTAAATCCATGAATAATGTGAATCCGAAAAGGCTATGTTTAAAATAGTATTTTTTTTATTTGACGAACTTAATCAAGAATCAATTATTGATGATTATGACGATGATGAATTAAATATAGGTCGTTTGAATTCGGAATATTTTCTTGGTGATTTTAAATCTTCAAATGACCAACGTAAATTGCAAACGAAACAAAAATGGGTTGATCATATGATTGAAAGTGCAAAATTAGATGAATATGAACGTCAACATGAAAGTGACAAACGTTTTTTTTTGACGTGACACCAACACTTGATAAGCAATGGAATGCATTAAGCACAGCAATGGGTGTTAAAGAAAAAATTTCAAGATACGTTAAAGAAACTGCTGATGCTTATAATAAACTTGTTGATTGATTAAAATTTGAAGTTCAAACAACAGTTGATCGTTGGATTTTCTATCTACAACTGAATATTTATTATAGCATTGTTTTCACTGTAGATACATCGAAATATTCGTACAAATGAGCGACTACCGAACCTGGGTAAAATTTATTAATCGTTAAGGTAAACATACACACAAACATTTTATCATTGTAGGTTAGTCAAACAGTCGATTTAATTAGAGTTCATTTAACAAACTATGAACTATTCGTGCAAAACAAAGGCCATTTAAAAGCGCAAATTGTTATGTTTGACAACACCGAAAGAAGCGCAACATTGCAACAACAATTGAAGGGCCTCAATAAAAAGATCGATGACGTTTTAAAAGACATAGTCACGGGGGTCAAATTGTTGCAGCAATTGGAGATCGAAAGTAAGACTTTCTACAATGATTGGTTTATTGTATAATTAAAATTTGTTTGTCTTTATTTATAGACAACACGAACCAAGAAGCAACAAGTTGATGCTTTGAAAGACTGCCGCCAATTTGTTTCTCATATCCGTTTGCCACATTTGTTATTTGTAGTCCTAAAAACATAACTAAAAGATATACCGGTGGTTAAACAAGAAAGTAAATCTAAAACACGCTGCAATTCCTCTAGATAAACGTAAATCAAAAGCTCATGTTGACACAGCAAATAAAGTCAACCCATTTGATCTTGATGTCAATCCTTGCAGACATGGTGTACTGGACAAACGATGTAGTTATGCAAAATGTGGTCAACCACTTAAATCTCCATCACGATGCGTTGAAAAAGTAATTTTCTGTTGTGTTTCTTCATTTCTTAATGCATTTTTATTTCATAGAGAAAACGTACACTATTAAAAGAATTAAATTCTCTGTTGATACGCAATACACTTATTGATAATTGCCTCGATGAAAATGATGCAACATTGGCACGATGAAAAATTAATGCAATATTTTATTATCGAACAAACGTGTTTTTTTTTCTTATAATCTCAAGCTATGTGATCCAACATCAATATATCCTACAGAACTTTTCAATGCCTATTTAATCGACACAGTGTGTATATAAAGTTTCTACAATTAATGTGCTTCTATAGAAATTATTCAACCAATCTTTAATAAAGCTGTTCCATATATATTACTGATTTTATTTTCTAGCTCCATCTGATCTTCACAAACGTCAATCTCGTTTATCTGATGATCGAAGATACCTTAAGTGCTATTTGAACACCGATAAATGATAAACGATTACCACCAATAGCAACATCAGTTCTAAATGTAACTTACCGCGTGTTTCTCTCTTTTCAAAAACAAGCATTATATTTTTCGGATTGTTTAAGAATTATTTTCATCTTCTATTCGATTGTTATGAATCAACAACATCAAATCGAACATGATTAAATCAAATCGGTAAAAATCTTCTTCATATTTTACAATTAGTTAATAACGAACAAACAAAAACGAATACACTCAATCGATTACAACAATCTCATACGACATTAAATGAACAGATTGAAAATGAAACGTTTTCTCAAGTAGATTCATCATTCGTATGTTATATTTCATATTTCTTTTAATTTAATCTCTCATTAAACTTTTTATTTTATAATTAGTCTTTTCTTAAAATTAATCGTTCATCTTGATCCAACATCATATTTTATTCATCCGATAGCAGCAACGCCATCAAGAACATTGTTTATTCAAGCATTCAATCATTCATGTGTTTTTGTTGAAATATGTTTTTCCAACATTCCTCTTTATTCTTGTGATAGCCTTGTCTCAAATTACTTTGTTCATGTTGGCAAGCATTATTTTCTATTTAACTAGTAAAACAAGAAACATGATTTTTGTCATTGTAAATTTTGTTATTGAAATAAATTTTCGTTCCATAATGGATATTAAAAAAAACTCGTCACTATGCATTGCGTATCCCATGAAAATGAAAACATCTCGATATGTAATACTCTATTCATCGAAACAGATTGATAATAATGAATTTCTTGTCATAAATAAAGACATTAATTTGTAAGTAACAGAAGAAACATCATTCATTGCTTACTGACTAGCTCATCGTACTAGAAGAAAACCATTCCATTGAAATGAAAGATTTAGAACAGTTTTTGAGAATTTCCATCAATACGCTATGATAAGGAGAAAATTGTTGGAAGTCGGCGTAACTCTATAAGGCATGAATGATTGAATGCTTGAATAAACAATGTTATTGATGGCGTTGTTATCGGACGAATAAAATCCAATGTTGGATAAAGATGATGAAGTAATTTAAAACACGGAATCTAATCAGCTCGCATATACGACAAAAGATACAATGTTCAGTAGTAGATTTCGATTTCCAACTGCTTTATTCATCGATACAATATTAATATTCATTCATAATGCAACACAAGGTCATACCGTTATTTCAGTAGTTGTTTTTGACAATAACTCAGCTTTCAATGCACATATTTTACTTTGTACTTGACACACAACACATTTTTATTCAGAGAAAATAACAGAACAAAATTACAGCGACAACGAAGGAAAATAGTCATAAACATCTTTTGGATAGACCATGGATTGTTCAGCAATTAATTGTTTTATTTTAGCACAATTCCGTCGTGTTTCACCTCTTGTAAAGTTGTTTGTCGCTATTTTCAAATTAACATATTTAACTTTTAATTCAGTTAAACGAGGTAGATGGGTTTTTGTATCATTGAGAAAATGTTCAATATAATGAATGTGTGCACCAGTGATGTTAAGTGAAACAAGATACGGGTATTTAACAATTGAGCGCCAGTCGTTTTCATAAAGATGACGCTCGCGAGATCTCCAAAAAGGTGGTTGAATATTCTTAATACTTAAATCTTTAAGAAATGGAAAAGCTTGAGTAAGTCGAATGAAAAATTCATATTTGAATGCGTCTTGATCCCATAACATCAAATGAGTAACAGAAGTAAATACAATGTTTGGAATATTATTTCCGATCTCTTCGAGACGATGAAATTTAACTGGGAGTGAAAAAACTCGACAAATCGTTTCCCAATCGTCGAAGTAATCCACCATACAAGCCACTTGTCGATATTGTATATTTGTAAAAGTGCTTAGAATATCTAAGTTAGATATACGTACATCTGGATCAACAGGGCCATGCTTAGAAGCGATATAAAATGTGAATGTATGAAGTCGTGGCATATGAATAAGAATTTCATTATCAAGATGAGTGCCAGCGATGAACGTGGAACCAGCCGATATATATATATATATATATAAATTTAATTCTTTGAGATGCGACATTCGACGAAGAAGAGGTAAAACCACACTGTCATAATCTTCAGTACTCTTATAACATGTTAATGAGAAACATTCTAAATTAGGTAGAGGATCCTGAAAAATTCAAAAAGCAAATATTAATAAATTCAGTTTGTATTAGTTGCGCTCAGAAATAAATTATTACGTATTATACATTTACCGAAATTCTACTTTTAAATTTTAATAATGCAGAAATCTCATTGTATCTTGCAGTTTTATTTAACTTTGTTTTATCTTCGATATTAAACATTACTAGTTAAAACAGCATAACAACACGAAACATAAACTCACCATGTTGTACGATGTTGAAGTTTTATAGATATAATTAACCTGAAGGATGAGTGAAGTTAATTGTTTGAGACGACCATCAAGTAAAGCAAGACAATCATCAAAATTATTTGTATTAATACATAATTCAGTAAGAATCGAAGAGGAAAAAGTCATTGGTGGTAAACAGTATAACGATAAAGGTGGATAATCGTTGACAGATGATGGCAGAATACTCAAATGGTTTAGATTTTTAAAGAAATCCAAGATCGTTACATAAACATTGTTCGTATCCTTTGTGAGTACTTGTTCAATATAGTTTTCATTACTGATAAGAATAAGATCCGTAATTTGTTGTTGATCAATATGTTGAAAGAGAGAATTATCTAAATGACATTCATATATAATTTAATCTGAACAGCTAAATATCTTTTTTATGCTAATCTTTTAAGTTCATTAGACATGAATATCTCACCCGTGAAATAGCGTGGAACGATTTCTCTGTTGAAATTGAAAATTTTAAGTTCAGTGAGATTAGGATAGATGCCAGCGCCAAGAATACATTCAATGGAAGCAGATTCAACACTGAGTGATTTGACATTTTGTTGAATTCTTGGTAAGACATCAATACGAAATCGATTTAGCATGGAGTCAGAAATTGAACAAATCTCATCAGCTGATTGAGATATGGAAACGAAATTAAGGATGTTACTGAAGATTTGCTCTTGTGCTATAATATCAAGTCGTTGATTGTTGATACCAAATAAAGAATAAAGAACATCAATATTGTCGAGTTTCTTTAAAATGAGAAATAATATTTCATTTGGAAGATCAAGAAGATGAACAATACGTTGACTCATCTTTAAATGTGATCATGTCGTTCTCATCAAGACAACATACATATATATAGTTATCTATTGAGTCTTTGTTCATATAGATCTGAAACAGACTAGACGAATTGGACGTGAATTAACGAATATGATTGGTGTGTCGCTGTGCTAGAAAAGTATCGAAAAGAAAAAATTGCAGCTGGGAGTGTTCATTTTACGCCTCGCTATTTTGGTATTTATCTATGAGCATTTTCTGTCAACGAAATCAAACGAGTAAATTATTTGCATAAATGTAGTTTCTTTTATATGTAGATCAATTATCGTAAAGTTCTTTGTAAAGAATTGAGACCACATCGAATAAAATTTATTTAATGATTAAAAATTTGTGACTACAGCTTGATTGCGGACATTTTTTTCCTCCAATTAAGAAAAAAAAAGTCCGCAATCAACAAGACGCGTAATAGAATTAATGACTGTTCTTGAGACAAGAAAAATCAAATCATGCCTCATGTTTGAAATGTCGAAAGTTAAAACAAATGTGTTCGATGTAATATAAGAGGCTTTGTAGAGTACGATGATCGATAAGGATGAACAAAAGCAATTGAATCGAAATGGGAACGTNTCTTTGAATATGACAAATCAACATGAATTTTAGATTTTAGAATAAATGGTAATAGTATAATTTTTTTTGTTTTTTGCTTTTAAAGTATATAGTATTGAAATAAATAAGAGGTATATAGCTTTTTTTATTATTTTATTTTAATTTTTCATATAATTCTTGTATTTTTAATCTAAAATTCATGTTGATTTGTCATATTCAAAGAATTGGGGGGACGAATTGAGTTAATTGGTAATGGGGACCAACCGAGAGGATCCCATTGATATTCTATGCTGTATGCCATGCGGGCAGATTTGTTTTTTCAGATAACATGCAAGCGGATAGACTAATAGTGATAAATAATGTGAATCAAAACTTTCAAACAATGGATACCATTTTATTTAAAGAAGGTTGAGATGATGATCGAGCATATAGAACTGATTCAAAACAAGCTGATCAAAAATGATCAATTGATTATTAAAAAGAGTTATTCACAAGTTATTGCAATAATTCAGAATATCTTAGTTTGTTTTCTCACATTTGCATGAAAAGGAAACGTTAACTTTTTTTTCTTCCTCTTAGTCCTGGTCATCTCGCTCTCAATGTTATAAATCATCGGCTTTATCATTTCTTTGGAAAGCGTTGATAAAAAATCTAGCAAACCATTTTTGAGAGAGATCAAAACTATGCCTAAATCTAAAACGAAATTATATTTTACTTCTAATAGGTTTTTCTTCCCACCCTCTTTTATACAATCGATTATATACGTCCAATTACAAACGGCTAAATGTATGCGAGATGTTGGTACAGATTATAAGGAGACTAACACCCACAAACACATTAGAATGCTTATCAACATGATCAGTAAACTAGTAGTGGCTTCTTAAACACATATTTTAATACCACTGGTTGGTATTAAGCTAATAGCTTTTGTGATTAGCTACATAATATTTTCGTATTAAGAAAAATCTCAGCTATAAATAATTTTATTATTTTTATTCTAAAAAATAATTACTGAAAATTTCAATAGTGAGAATAGCCTATCGATGTTTTAATATGAGTGTGAATACTTGAACTTTACTTTGTCCAATGATGAAGTTACCTAGAATAAAAACGTATTCATCGTTGCCAACTTTGCGCGTGCTCTATTTTTAAATATAATTTTTTTCTTCTTCTTTTCTTCCAATCAAATGTCCTATGCCATTTGCAAGAATCCATATTTTGTCTTTCACATGGCTGGATCATTTATAGACATTTTCAATGTCAATTTTTTCTTGTTTTATTTCTATAAATTCTCTATTTTCTTATCAATCGAGATGTTGAATTCAACGTCAACTGCACTTGTCATTTAACATTCAAACAAAAGACCAAGGACATCGAACCTCAAATATTATCCGACGTACTTGCGGATACTTCACCAGAAGATTATGATAGTTATTATGACAAGCTGAGAGTACGTAAAACAGGATTTGTTATTTTTATTCATATTATTTTTCTTTCAAATCTTTCTAGAAAGACAAATACTGTTATCAATTAGTTGAATAATTGTATATTGAAAATTCCTATGTTCGACTTGAAATGTCAATGAAAAAGATACTCTTCAAAATATTTCTATTCATTTTGAATTGATATAAGATAACGGTGCTCGATCACGCGTATAAAGCATAGACAGTAAATTGAATAAACGTAAGATAGTTAAAATAATTTTATTTCCTTGATTAAAATAACTGAATTTATCACATTCGAAAATTTATAAAATTCGATGTGCACGACTTCAATCAAAATAACTAATTGCTATTTAAAAAAAAATAACAACTGCTTGAATTCGTTCGTTTATACGTGTTTTGCATAGTTTGTAGGCATACAGCTATTCAAAAAAAAACGTCATAAACATATCCTTGCTTTATGCAAAAAATATACTTGACCATGAACGTGTCCTTAAGAAATAAATTTTGTTGTTTTTTTTTCTGTCTATTTATGTTCGCATCGATATTTCTTTAGATGAATGTATTTTCTGGCTATTCGTCAAATATATTAACAATTAAAAATTTTCCATTAATATTCAATGATAACGATCGACGAGAATTTTTAGAACATTTCGGTGTTGTTCGTGTATGTTGTTTAACTCGATTTAAAAACATATCAAATATTATTGTTGCTGATTTTGGTTCAAGTTCACAAGCTTCGCAAGCGCTGAGACGTTTACATCAACTGGAAATACTTGCTCGTCGATTAGTTGTAGAAAATTGTCCATTAGAATTAGCTCAGTTAGCTTTCAATAGTGCTCCACAATCTTCGGATGATGACGAAGAGAGTGCTTCATTGCATGGTATTTCACCAGGTATAAATCAAATTCGTTATTCATTACCATCGGAAAGACTTACATACGCTTATCCACCTATTAATGATATAATTTTAATGAATATAAACAGTGCACTATTATCAGTGCCATCGTTTTACACTCAGGTTCTTCATCTTATGAATAAAATGTCTCTCCCATGTCCAATAGTTGCTGGTAAAATATTTTTAAAAAAATGATTTTCCTAGCTAATAAATTGATTTAATAGATTCAACGCAACCTGAACGAATTTTATCAAAAATTAGTGTTGCATGTCAAACAGATGAAATGACTAAGATCGAAGTAATCAATATGGATACAGATGAAGATGAAAGTGAAATTGATGATGGCGAAGAAGAACAACGCGTCAAACGACACCATCGATACATTTTACGAACACCAATTCATCAAGGAACTGTTCCAACAATACGAACAAACCTGAATGTTAATACTGAGAAAATCAAAAAGGCACCAATCCAACTAAAATTACCTCCAATGTTAAATTCATCTCGAGTATGTTATTTTACATAGGAAATTCTTCATAGAATTCTAAATAAAAAAAAATCTCTAATTTAGATAGAAGTTAATAATTCAATACCAATGGATATTCCTATGCAAGGCTTTGGTCGATTAGAAGCCATTCAATCAACCATTACAAATATTAGTATTGTAAATCCAGATAAAAATCAACTTCAACCTCTCCGATTAATTCCACTTGAAGAAATACGAAAGCATCGTTTGAGTGAAAATCAATTGCGTCTAATTGATAATGGTCGTTTATATAGAAATTATGAACGTGGTCAAACATCACAACGTCTCTATATAAAAAATCTTGAAGTCAAACATGTTGATGAACGTCTATTACATGCAATATATGATCGATATAAACAGGATTCTTCTGAAATTGAGATAATTCTTATGCGTGAAGGTAAAATGAAAGGTCAAGCATTTGTAACATTTCCTAATGAAGCTATGGCTTTACAAGCATTGAATGATACAAATGGTTTTATTTTACATGAAAAACCAATGATTGTACAATTTGCTCGAACAGCAAAACCAAAAGATATTGTCGTCTAGGAAAATATGTGCCTTTTTTTGTTGTGAAGTTTTTTTTAAATATTAGGTCAGAAAATTTTGAAAATGTTTTTTTTATTGTTATTATCGTTGTGTTCTTTTATTTTAACGAATATTAAACGTATTTTGCAGACAAAATATGATACGTTCTAGTTGGATAAATGGCTTGCTTGGTGGTCTTCTAATATCATCATGTTGTGTAATTCAATTATTTCTAAATCTATTTGGTATTGGTTGTGCTGGACTGAATACTCTATTATTGCCTTATCGACCATTGTTTATTTCATTGACAGTTATTTCGTTAACTTATTCTTTTTTTCATTATCGTCCGTCGAAATTACATTTCACTATTGTAATTATCTTTACATTGATTCTTTCATTTTCACCTGAACTCCTTCAAATGTATAATAATCAATTTGCAAGAAATGATTTTGCCGATAATGAAATCTTTATTACACATTGGAAAATAATAGGAATGCATTGTGAAGCTTGTCGTGCAGCTGTTATACAATCATTAAGAAAACTTCACGGAATTCTCAGTGTTAACGTTGATCTTGAAACTGGTCATGCTGAATTAACCGCAAGTCATTTTATACAGACAGACACTGTTATTCAAGCTGTACAATCAGCTGGTTTTCAAGCTAATAAACTTGTTTGAAGCCATAAGAAAAGTATATTATGTGTAAAAACAAAACAAAAAAACATTCTATTAGAAATAAAATGAAGGATTTTCGTGCAATAAGTAAATACATGATAATGTGGCAAGCATTTCAATTTATATGTTTTATATATCAACATATGAAATACATATTAGTTGTGATAAGAACTACTCTGATGAATGTATAATATCCTGAATGTGCAGTTTTATTATATAAGAGAATTTTCGGGACTTCCATTCATAAAGAAAGGATGTAGAAAAGAGAAAAAAAACTCTTCAGTATAGATGCACAGACCTTTATCTTAAGTGATTTCTTTTAGTAAGCAACCAAATAAAGAAGTCTAGCGATAATAATATTATCAAAATTCGCCATTGCAAGCACGACAATTTCGCTTGTGAATAATAATCATATAGAAAAACTATAGAACAGTAAGTAAAATCATTCGAACGTAATGCACAAGATGAATACGGCTTTCTATACAAATAGTAACATACTCCAAGGCGAGAGATAAAATATAGTAGATATATATATGCTACATGGTAATCAGCACACTGACAACTAGTGACCTCTTTCATTGGCACAGAACGAACCCCGCAGTCAATAGTTATTCGTCAAAAATTGAATTGTATATTTTGGATACCGTATAAGTATTGTGTCAATCTACAGCGTATGATTAATATGTATGTGTGCAGCCCACGCCTACCAATTCACCTTTTGTTTTTTCATGCGTGCAATCACTGGCAATGAAAACACTCTATTTTTCTCTCGTAAGTGTCGATCTTTGCTAAGATAATTTGTAAAAAGTAAAATACTACTCGATTGGAAACTAGTGACACGTGTGGTTAGGTATGATTGCATTGTAGAATCTATTACATTTGAGAAAATTGACTTTCTTTTTTTTACTACGACAGCTGTTGCTTTCAATAAAAAAATTTATTTCTTGATTGATTTGTCTTGTGCTTTTGATGTTAGTCAGATGCTTGCTAATATGTTTCAGATTATGTTATACTTGTTATTTTCTTCCCTTCTGTTATTTTGAAGTATTTCAATATATATTACTGATTGGGTGATATCGACGTACCGCTCTGCGACTATTGGCTTTATTCTATCTATTCTCAGCGATGACATAAGCTGTTCCACGCTGAGTCTTATTTTTACAAAAAATGACAAAAATACACCTGGTATCAGCACATTTTATGTCACCACTTCTGTTGTTGCTTATACTCAGCAGCCATCTTATTCTTAACAAGCAATCCACATGTCTGGCTCTTCGTTTTACGGATGGTAAGCAGACAGATTTATTTATATTTGACCTTAATGTAAAACTCTTTTTCTTCAATATTTGTTTTTCTATAATACATTCGCGATAATGACGAGATTTATCACATTCGTTTTTTTTCTCTCATTCAGTTACCCGTTTGGTTATTTACTCTTTCAAAAGAATCATAAAATAAGTATGATACTATTCATCAACATTACTCTAACTTTAGAGAATGGAATGACTTGCCATTAACGATCGGAATATGTCCTCTTTCAGTGAGAAATTATTTGCTTGTTTGCTGCCCGTCCCCCGTCCCCCCTATTCAAAGTTGCAAATGCCAAAAATCATTCAAAGAAAAAGAAAAAGAAAAGCGAATAGAAGGTGCGAGGAAAAAATCATAGAAACAGCGTTAATAGAACTTGTCAACACGTTCTCTGATAAAATCGTAATCGAGTAGGTGGTTGGAAGCTATGAATAATTTGAGTGGCAAAAAAAATGGCATGCACACATGCAAAACTGACTTCAATGATTGACATATCCTTCAATTCTTCTCGATTAGATTCCATACAGACATGTACGGAAGAAGAAAGCAAGAAAAAGTAATGCTGCGTTGTATAAATCAATAGATAAATATACGGATTAAAAGCTAAAACAACACTGCATAAGGCGCAATGCTTGAAGCCAAATACTCTTGGATCATCACATTTAATTCAATTTATTCCTTTTTTCTGTTGTCCGATGATGTCATCGTTGATCAAAGAATAAATCGAATCTCTTCGTTGTTCTCTATGGTAGCATCATCATCATCATCATCGTTCGATGAATAGTATCCTCTTAAAATGAGAGTTAGGAAATCAAGCAGCGTTTTCTTTTTGCTTTCTATGAATGACTAAAGTATCTTCTATTTTTTTTTCTTTGCTTGTTTTCTTTTCTCTGCGTTGAATAGAAATGCATGGGCAATTTTTTTCTTCGTCTGTGAACGTTCTCTACGCTTTTTAATACAAAAAACAGAGAATGAAAAAGCTATGAGAAGGAAAAAACAGCATTTCTTATTCGAATAGAGTTCGAACAAAACAAGAACTCTATAACACTACCGACACACATTTATTCACACACTGGTAATGACGATCGGGTGTTCTGTATGCGTGTGAATCGCGGCACACAGGCACGCAACGTTTATGGTCAGAGCAATAACTACTGTAAATCGAAACATTTGTATGAAAATACAAAAATCAAAATAAGAGAAAATGTTGAAGATATTTGTGAATAACAATGCTGCTGTTTTATTTCTTGTTGTAATTACAACAATCGACGCTTCACGTATACTTTATCTACCGCTTCCGAAAATACGTTCGTCACATCATGAATTAAAACCATCGTCATTAATCCTACGAGGATTAGCAAAAAAACCAATCACCAATGAATTTATACCATTCTCAGCATTGGAGCGAAATATGTACGAGGAACAAGATGAAAATGATGAAAGTAATATAGAACTCTTTGATGTAGTTAAATCATTCTAAATAGGCGATTAGGTAACATTAAGTCTTTATCAAGTAGGTCTAAAAAGAACGAAGTGCTGAACACAATTCCAATTAGAACTAATTGCTAAAAGCATATTAAATATGAACGTTTTGTTTTATTTACGTCCAGTTGTATTACGCACTGGGTGAATGAGTTTGTAGAAAAAAAAGTTTCTAATAATAATCCTATTGGGAGTGCATGATTGAGTAGTAGAAGCAAGTGTGAACAAGTAACAATAATCATAATTATTTATTATAAATTCTCTTTTATTGTCTTCTATTTTATATCTGTAATAATTATTTCTTTAACATACAGAGATATAATTTTCAATATTTATTAGAGTTTGCTTTTTCACTTTCATAGAACGAGATGTTTTGGATTGGGAAGAATTGGTGGACGTTGAATTAGCAAAACATCTTCTTTCCGGTAATAGGAGACGAAGTGGCGTCTATTTGTTTTTATTTATTCATTTGCCAATGCATTTTTATATTTATTTTATAGCAGATAATAATGAATTGGATTATTTACTATCGTTGGATCGGGCAACACGGAAACCGAGTAAATTAACAAGAAATCATGATAGTCTAGATTCAGCAAGTGACAATCTTTCTCGACGTGATCAAAAGCAAGACGCCAGTGAACCATGGGCAAGCGATACTTCTATTAGTCGAACAGCACGTTTACAATTGAATGGTGCTGTAGATAATTTGGAACGAAGAAAACGACGCAATGATGTACTATTTCTCGGTAAGTTATCATTGAATATGAAATAAATAATATTTTCAATAACTAAATAAGATAATTGTTGTATTCAGCAGTGTCCAAGGGCTGAGAAATAGGAATTCCTAATGTGCCGAGGAATTGTCCGTGTCGCTGTGATAATTCCTAGAGGAAATGGGAATCAACTATCGGTTCCCTCACAGTTACACCATTCACGAAAGTCGCGATATTGCCGTTTTAAAAAGTTATCGTGAATATTCCATATTTTTACCTTTAGTATGCAAAGAACTGTAGGGGAACTGATGAGAAATTCTTAATCCTCAGTCCTTGGACACCCCTCGAAATCATTTTATGCTATTCTTAAATAAAATATTCTTTTCATAGTTATTGTTGGTACAAGTAGTTTAGTTGGTATTGTGGGTCTTATCGCAGCCGCTATTTTCTGGTACAAGTAAGTGGTCATGTTTTGTTAATTATATTCTCTAAAATTTATGTGAGAAGGCTCTATTTTTTGCGAGATATTCGACAAACATGAATTGAAATTACTTTTTTTTTATAGCTTCTTAAAATACTCTACAGGTCTTCTTTCTATCAGCTTAGTTTCTTTTTTTCTTTACAAGACCATATATAAATACAAGGCATAGTAGACGTATTTTTTTAAATGATTACTTTGTAAAAGGGACAAGTTCAACGCATTGAAATACTTATCTAAACGTAGGGCTCTCATTATAGAAGAATTCTTGTCGATATTAATGAAAAGTCTTAATTCTAAATTGAACTTAGTCATACTTCATCTATTCGCACGATTTAAGAAAAATAATGAAAGTCCTTTGCCAAATCTGTTATATACGATCAAAACCTGCATAAGATTTGCTTCTATTTCTGTAGGTAGCAAATTTCCTTGTAGATGATCATAGAAAAAGAAATTGTGCAATAAAAGTTCTTGTCGCTAATCATTATTTCAATGACGCTGAAGAAAATGAAATTTTTTGAGAGGACAAAAATCAACACTAGAAAAAAAAGTCGATGTCATTATTAGACTAAAAAAGATATACAATGTTAAGAAAACTTTCCGTGATTTTCTGTTTTCAACAATATTAGGCATAGAATGCAGCAAAAGTACAAAACGAAGTTCTTTATTTAATTCATGTAATTACGGTCGATTAGGAATATATTACTATGTAATAAATTTTATTCTATTATTACAGCAAAAGATCTGTTCTTTTCTATCTCTCATATTTGACAAGTCATAAATTTCAATAAATTTTATTGATATTGTTGGCTTTGCCAACTGTCATGACATGTCTTACCACTATCAATAATGTATTAGATAAAAACGCATAATATTAGCCAGCTAATATATTTAAATAGAGAAAACCAATGGAAAACGCTTCATGATCTTCCATTACATTTGCCAGCAGTTTGAAAATTAAAAATAAAAACACATTCAACATTTTAATTAAATTTTTATTATAATAGAAATTTTACACTGGACAGACTGTGCAAAAGAAAGATATTTACCCTAAATTTAAATGTAATATAAGACATCTAAATAACATTATTTGTCTTTTGCTGTTTTTAGAATTCACAAAAGAGCCAAAGCAACACTCGATGCTGAATATCCATCATATGGTATAACAGGCCCTACCTCTGGTGGCAATAAGATGTCACCAAGTTCAACTATATCTGATCGAAAGCTAGCTCAAAGTGCACAAATGTTTCATTATCAACAACAACGACAACAAATGATGGCCCAAGAAAAGTAGAAATCTTACTTTATATAGGTTTATTTTATTAATCATTTCTGTTTAATTCTTCTCAGGAATGAATTGGATGCAGAACCTGTTCACTCAGATGATTCTGATGATGAAGCACCTGGTGGTGGAGATTATACGGTCTATGAATGCCCTGGCCTTGCTCCCGTAAGTTAATTTTAGATCCAAAATTTAAATGTTATTATTTTAAAACTGAGATGGGATCAATAGTAATCGGATCATTTGTTTTTTTTTGTCTTTGTAGACTGGTGAAATGGAAGTACGTAATCCCCTTTTTGACGAACCAGATTCATCGTTAACATCATCTGCATCCGCTTCTCACCCAACAACTAATAACCATTACCCTCAACCTATCGCAACAGCATCATCATCGTCATCACCACCCCAAGAGAAATCACTATCATAAGATGACAAATTATATTCAATATCACGTTAATCATTCATTTCGTCTATTGGTTTGGCTCAGTTTATTTTATTTTCCTTTTTTCTTTTATTTGTCAACCAATTTTTAAGAAAGGTATATGGACGAAAAATAGTCTATAAAAATTTTTATTTTTCATCGAAAAAATTCTTGCAAGAGCAACTAATTTTTTTCCTGCTTAAAAATGAAAAAATTAATAAAGTGAAGCATCCATCATATGAAATTCATCAATATTTATTGTTATCGATGGTAGCATCTATATTATATTTTGTCCATTGATGAAATAGTTTGGTAATGGCTAATGCTGTTTTTTCACTTAATTGAAAGCTTTTTATTAGAAAACTATAATACTCTTCAGCAGTATCATGAATAAGAAAACGACCAAGCAAATCTTGCATCGTACAAATATTAAATGATTTCAATTGTTCGACATCATCAGTATTTAAATCTAAAATGGAGAAATCATTCATTCTAGTTGTTGGTATCAATTCTACAGATTTTGTATGTCAACAGAAAATTACTTTTGCAATAACTTAAAGTCTAAATAGGCTATGCACATGATAAAATACATTATAGTTCTCCAAATATAGAACATATCAAACAACAATAAGATTCAGAATCAGAAATTGGTTTCATCGGAAACAAATTTTCAGGAACATATTTTCAAATCTCTGTCGTATCTCCGAAGTCAACATAGCCTAGCTCTAAAAAACTTAATCAGCATGATTTGTAGCTGATTTTAGTACTGAATACTATCATTTCTAAGAAAAAGTTTTGATTATGAAAATGATTAAACATTTCTCTGATAAATTACCACTTTTATCTCATATGACTTGCAAATAGAATTGTTTTTGACTTGCTTATAGTGATATAGCATAATTTTGTCTAAAAAAGGAAACACTCTCCATATCTCTATGACATTTTTAACTAAGATAGATAAACATTAGAGGAGAGAAAACGACATATGCTTATATTTCCGCAAGAAATAATTATTTCTTGGCTCCGAAAACCTTGATTTTTTACTTAGCAATATTCTATTTAAAGATAAAACAATGTAGGTTGATATCTGATGGGAAAAAACAATTTGACTAATTGACTCAGTTGGTGTGAGAGATTCTTTTTTTTTATTTTGTTAATATGATTTTCCTATGCAACAATATTAATACTCTACTTGGTAATTGATCAATACTTCGATTGTGCAAATGAGCATAATGAAAATTGTCTTCGGTCAATTTTTCCATTGCTGTAGACTCAATAAAAGAATTTCCCATCGTTTTTTTTCGTTTCTGTAGAATATTATCGATAGAAGCAAATGCATCGCATGTATCACTTAAAGGATTCATGATTAGGATTTTTTTTGTTGATTAATACGAATTTCAAATCTATTGTGTAATATGAAATAATACGACGAATATGAAAAAAAATTTGTTCACACACATGCACGCAGAATACGCGCGTTTTTCAAAGTTAGTTATTTTTTAATTATTTGGCTTAGCACAGAAACCAACTGTTTGGGTGTTGCACAAGTTTTCATAGCAGCAGAGATAATGTTTAGAATCGCATTTAAGACTTTTGTCAATTGTTTCACCAAAGCCGAAACCACCACGTTCAATAGCAACACCTGTCTTTGGATCAAATCTCTATTAAATAAAAATCAGTAGTAAAATGAAATAGAAATCAATAAATTTTCGTTGTACGTACTGTATAACAATATAGATTGCTGGCACCAAAAGCGCTTGAAGTACGAATATTAAATCCGTCGAGTTTTTCGGTTTTACAATTTTCAGCACCTTTGCATTCATGGCATGCTTTAACTTCTTGTTTTGGTGTTGATTTCACTATAAACCCAAGAAAAAAAAATTGTTCTCTAGCCATACAGAAATCATTCGATCAATATTAACCTGCCGGTGGACAAGGTGCTCTCATATGTTTGTTGCAAAAAGCTCCTTTACAACATATGTGAAAACGATCGCGACATTTGAAATTTTTATCAAATGATTCACCAAAACCATAAGCATCTCGTTTAATAATTTCACCAGCTTCGTTGAATTTCTTTAGAAATAAAAAAGAAATTCATAGATTCAATCGTCAATAGTTGTTGAAAAAAATAAAAAAACATCTTTCCATTCGGATGCTTTACTCGTAATTTTACATTTATTTCTGAATATAATACTGAATAGCAGACTAATAATCAGTAGAGCTGCTGAGGTGTACTAGGTATTATGAATAATCGCAAATTAACAATATGTTTATAACTGATCTAGCATCATTTCATATTTGATGATTTCGACGTACAACAACAAAAAATATTTACAGAGAACAATCTAATGTTAATCAATATAAACGCTTAGTCATAGTGGTTAAGATGAATATTAATAATCTCTATTGACAGAATTGAGAATATATTCTTACCGTATAGCATGTTAAAACAGCAGTACCAAATAATTTTGAAGTTCTAGTAGCATATTTATCAAGAGAAACGCCATTACATTTTGTTATTTTTTCACCCCAGAATTTCCATCGACTAGATGGATGAAGTTCGTCACATTGATAACAAATCTTGGCTGAACTGAAGCCCAATTGGACTAAAGCTACTAAAAATTTAATTATAAATTTTATAACGAAACATTTTGTTTTGTATTTGTATTTGTATAGAAACTTACTGTAGAAAATAATGCTAAGAAAAATAAGTTTAGATGCCATCTTGTCGTAAACAACGTTATAATACTCTACACTCGAATTATGCACCGACAACAGTAGGAAAGAAATAGTTGACTAGGATAATATATCATTTCTCTCTTGGCAGTGTTGATATCTGCCTACACGCTCTAGGCAAGTAGGTTCTGGAATTAATTCTGTGCCGAATATATCAGATAAACATTCGTCAAGCAATAATCTTTGAGTGGGTGTTCGTTGATTGCCGAGAAGAAGAAAAAAGAAGTACGAGGATAGAAAATACATATTAGCTTTGGTCGTCTCTCTACGTATCTTATAATAAAATACAGAAAAACTGTTTATGTTATTCTATTTTAATCTTTGCTTTTGCTTTTATCTTCACGCCCCATGACAAAACTAACAGAAAAGACAGAGGGAGAGAGAGAAATAAACAAAACAAAACATCGTTAATCATGCTGATTGGAATAATGATTAACGTTTGAAGTGAATCAAAACAAAAAAATGAACTTTGCTTTAAAACAAATATGTAGCTATAGCAAATGTGCATAAATTCAACGTTGATAATTTGTCGAGTATTTTTTTAAACTTAAGAAGTTCATAAAAAAAAAAACTTTAGGCTTTTTTCTAATTCATCCATTTTTTCAGCATATGAATATAAATGAAACTCGATATTATCATCAGCAGACATCTTGACATCAGTACAGTGTGAAAATTTTTATCTTTGAACTATAAAAAAAGGTAAATAATTGTCAAATTTACAATAAAATCATCTCTTTATATTCGAAATATTTGTGTGAGCATTGAAACAAGTAAAGAATTTTTCTTATTATATTGAACAACATTTTACGTTGATAATGAACGAGCAATTCAGGTAAAAAACAAAATTCATTTTAATAATATATTACTCATTTAGAGTAAGACAACGTTTCATAAACAGCTTAGTTTGCTTTCTATTTAGACGCAAACATGAATAAAGGTCATAGTAAGAATTTCGTAATTGAGATCGATTAGAAGAAACTTCAACAAGATATTCTCCAAAGAAGATAAGCTGCTGTCATTCTATAATGACATAGAGTAATTTACTTACTATATTTGTATTTTGTTTCCTTGTGAAGGATATATTTATTTATAGACATTGAAAGTAATGCAAGAGAAAAAGAGTTCTGGAAAATAGACAAACCAGATAACTAGTATTTGTATGCTTTATACAGAATCTTGCCAAATGCAAAGGAAAAGAAAATTAAAAACAAAGTAGCACAATAGCGCAACATTTTGTTTTTGTATTCGATGTAAAATTAAATATAAACCATTTGTAAGTCACTAGTCGAATCGTAGTAAAAATCTTCACATTATTCTATTTCGAAATTATAACGAGAATAATATAGAATTCTTAAATTGAATGACATCTGATGCCTATAATGATATTATTCTCACATGTGAGGGTGTGACAAAACCTACTTCTTCAATTAATCTTCATATACTTAAAAATCAGAAGAATCTTTGATGCATTTAAAGCAGAAAAATACTGATATACAAGTTTAGTGCATTATATTAAAACAAAATCTCCATTAGTTGTTTGTTTTGACCGAATTGGGCATGTCTGACTAAAACTACGATGAAAATGTTGAGTTGTAAAGAAAATTTCATATCAAATTTTCAATGTGTGATATAGAAAATTCATACATAGGTGCTGATTGTTGACATCTTCAAATTTCTTTCTAATTCAAAACAAAGAGAAGTATTTATCAAACTATCGTATTGATCATATTCTCAAATTACTTTTTCAATTCATTGGACGTGAAAAAATATAGCCATATGGAAAAAGCTCTTCTCATATTGTTTTTCTTTCAATAGAATAAACAAGAGCACGATTATAATAGACCGAGGATTAAATAGCTATGTTGTCATGCACTTGAACACGTTCGAGATCGTTGAGTACGACGAGTGAAATGTTTTAATATCATATATCATATCCACTTGTTTGCACGGGTCAAATAATTGAACTATGGCATTTTCTAGTTCATTTATTCATTTGTTCATTCAACAGAAGATTCTCAATTCAATGGCAATATTGTGTCTGATCATCTTTATCTATGTATTTACGACGTTTACACCACAGAGTGCATTATCTGATAGTACTACGGTTCGAATTTATGATTCATTTGCAGAGATTTGTAAACCATACAATGGACCGTTACGTTTTCGACAGGTCGACTGGGATAATATTAAACATGAAAGTATAGTTCTACAATCGGCATCGGATACTAACAATACTATTCTATTTGTCGAACGTCGAATTGTTCGTATTAATTCCAATATGATAGGTTAGTTAGAATAGGAAATTTTCAGTATTTTCTTCTTATGAATGATTATTATTATGTATTTTCAGGTAAAAATGTCTTTGTACGAAAATATGCTGAACAGCAAAATTCTACTGTCTGTCAATTGATTAAAGACAATGGTGAATATTCAGTTGTACGTGAAATTGAAACAGGCCGTTATATGCGTGTGCAATCTGATTTAATTGAATATTCTCATGAACCTCAATCAAGTTCAATCTATGAAGTTTCGTTTCATCCATTTCCATCGGCAATTCCTCTTACGGTTACTTATGTTGTTAATAGTCTTCGATGGACTACGCGTTATATATTACGAACATTTGCCGATGGTCGAAATCAATTTCAAATTTTAGCCGATATTATCAATTCGAGTCCATTTAATTATCATTTCAATGTAACTCATTTGATGGCAGGTGAAATAAGTCTTGCATTTGGTAGTAGTAAAAGCTCTTCATTAGTTGCTACAACTATTTCATCGAAAAACAATATGGATTATAGTGGTATTCATTTGTTTTCCCTAATTAATAAATCGTTAACCATTGAACCCAATTCAATTCTTACTTTACCTATTATTTTACCACAAATTCAGATAAAAATCTCTTATACCCATACGCTTATTATGACTATTCCATCAATAATATCAAATAGTGATACGACAATTCTGTCTGGTAAACATAAATTTCAACGCCTATATCAAATATCAAATAGTTCTTCATTTCTGCCAACTGGCCATCTTCTCCTTTATGATTCATCAGTAAATGTACTTACGGGTGAATGTAATTTACCGACATTGGCTGAATCAGAAAAATATGAATTTGAATTAGGACAAGACTCGGATATTATGTTGGTATATAATCGTACATTGACAACGAATCGAGCAACAAATTCAACATTAGTAACAACCAATGTTTTAGTACAAAATTATAAACAACGAAAAGTTAATATTCGCTTGAAGTCTATTTGCCAATTATCAATGACATGTGTATTCTATGATAATAAAGGACGAACACTTGGATCACGTCTACGCTATGAACTTGTACTTCAAGCTAAATCTGAAGTAGGATTTACATTCTCTACCATCAGAATGGCTCAACAAAACTAGAAACAAAACATTCCCAAAAATACTATTCAAATAACTCATTAAGAAAATTGATTGTTTTGTTTTTTTTTCTGCATATTATATGTTTTTATTAGCTGAAAATAAAAAGAAAAACAGATGCAAAATATCTCAACAAAAAATATCTATACAAAAAAGAAAAAATACACTCGTACAGAGCGCGATGAAAAGAAAAAGTGTCGTAAGAGTACGTGCACAATATTAAAAAAGGTGCTGCGCAGAAAACTCGTGTGCATCGCTCAGAGTAACATAT
>CAJNYU010003451.1:90253-161596 GCA_905331475.1 Rotaria socialis | reverse complement strand
CCCCCCCCCCCCCCCCCCCCCCCCCCCCCCCCCCCCCCCCCCCCCCCCCCCCCCCCCCCCCCCCCCCCCCCCCCCCCCCCCCCCCCCCCCAAATTTCCACTCTATATACTTCAACACTCCTTTTAGATCGTGTTTTACAAAAATGTTAGAGTCGTTGAAACGCGTGAATTGCTCATTTTTGACTGCTTGGGATATGATAGACAAAAAGCAGATGCAAATACCAAGGACATACATGTTTCATTAGAGTAAATGTAGTTAAGATGAATTTTAATAAAACTGTGAATGTAAATATATATGAGGTTGTCGCCCATGGAATAAAAACATGGAAAAAATGGCATCTTTTATGATGAAACGGACATAATAATCCATGTATTTCAGTTTCATTGATTAAAATGGAAATTTTCACTAATTTCATCCCATGATTGCGAGTTTTAATAAAAGTCATCATAATGAAAACGATTGAAAAGTAAAGTTATGAATGAAATTGGTGGAAATCATTTTAAACAATGAAGATGAAATACATGCATCATCATGTCCGTTTCATCATGAAAAATGCCATTTTTTCACTCCATGTGCGGAGTGTGTAAACGCTGCATTTGACGAGTAATGGGAGTTAAATGTATTTCTATGAACATTTCTACTGCGATCCATTATGGAATCGTTTATGAGGAGCATTTAGCTATCTGAGCTTATATAAACGTGATGCAAATTGTGGACGTACAATAAGAATGTTCGCCTGTTTTTTAACTAGGTCGATCAACAGTACTCACACCTTCAAAATTGTTTCTTTGTACAAAACATGTAATTTCAATATTCTAAAACATAATGAACAAGGCGTAAACAAAAGATGTTTTCTTCAGTAAATCAGTTTTTGTTTTGTGAGATTTAGTGTTGTAATGACTTTCGTTGAGCAAGAGTAATTTTTTCCACAGTAAATTTCGTTGGTGTCATGTAACCTCTGTAAAAAAACTCACAGAAACAAAAACAGGCGAAATTAAATCAACAGAACAGAGAGATTTTTTATACTGCGACGATAAGAAATTTCTCACTGAAAACTAAAAACAGAAATCGTAGTTGACAAAAAAACAGTAAACGAGAGCAAAACAACATAACTATTCAGAGTGCTTTACCTTCAATTAGTTGATCCAGGTACGTATACTATTGTTAAATCTTGAAAACCGAGAGAAAATTATTAGAATAGAATATAATTCATGTCAGGATACGAAGAATATAGACTAGCTATTGACTTTCACTCTATTCATTAATTTATGTTATTACAAAGATATGCAACCAAAATTAATATACCATATAACAATGAGTTGCATAAGATCACATAAACAACACATGATTCGTTCGTAAAATTTGTCTACACATAAAATAATCGTGAAAACATTTTTGGTCAGAGCCGAACTAGCTTGCATGAAGATGTGAACAATGTGTGTTAAATGATAAGAAAAACTTCCCTTTATAGACAAATCTGTAATATTGAGAACAGAAAAAAAATAAGAGGGACGAATTTGGCCATTCACAGTAATGTAAAACAATTAAGAGTACGCCATCTCCACCCGAAACGCAATATGTCAAACTGTTCAATAGTGTGAATTCAGCAGTTGGAATTTCGAACCTTCTTTCAATTCATGTTAGTTACGGTGAAACTATCGAAAATATTTTTTAATCGGTAAATTTTTATCTCAAACGCTGTCTAGATCACTACAGGATAAACAGATATGTTTCACACAACTCATTGCTTCACTATGCTAAACTACCATCTATTTATTTGAGTCACTAGTACATTACCTAACAATTTTAAACATTAGAAAGTAATGTTTATTTATACGTATCATTGAGATTCAATAATTGGCAGTAGCGATAGTCATTTAAAGTAGTTATCCTAATACTGATGACTTTATTCTACTACACAGTATCATAAAATGTACCTAACTAGCAACAAAACCAAAGCTTGTTTTCTCTGAATACTTGAGCAATATTTTAATCAGAAATCAAACTATAAATATTTTCTTTTTTACCTCTAGGTAAAGATACACCACAATCGTATCATCATTTATTCCTTGGCATGACATCGAATAATTCAGGTAAAAAACTAATCTCTAACTACAAAAATGAACATATAAAAGATTTGATCATTTAAATGATTAGTTTGAATATTTTACTGATCGGTGTAACTTACATATTCTACACAAAGGGATTTCAAAATAAGAAAAATTCAGAGAAGAAAATTCATTTAATTAGTTATTGCGAAGGTTAACATTTCACGGCATTTTCGTGAATTCGACTATCCCGAAAACAAAAGCATAGTAACTGCATTACCTTTGCAAAAAATTAATTCTCTCAAGTTCGTTTCTAAACAATAACCGACATCGTTACATATCGCATTCTTTATGCTTTTCTTTATTTGAATCGTTTTTATGTATGTAAAATCCGTAATTTATTAAAAAAATATTTTAGACAATTATCGATTACTTCGAAAAATACACCTCACTTTGTTCATTTAATCGTCGTAATTCCCACCCTTTTAATCTCAATCATCATTTTTCGGTGGAAAAAATTGATTTAAAATGTTACAAAATAAGCAAATTTTTATTCCTAGAAAACACTCACTTGGGCTAGTGAACGATATCTTATATGAGTCATTAATTAAATAGTTAACTCTATTTTTTCTTTCATTATAGACTTCCTGGAATGTTCCAATAATTGTTCAGCCAAAGCTGTACTTTCGTGCAAGAAATGTGAGATAAACTATTGCTTGAAATGTAGCCATATTGTCCATGAACAACCAGCTGTAAGGGAACACGAAAGGATGCCCATTCAACAAAATCCGACCGAACCCGCGCGATGCAAAATACATCCGAATGAATATCTGAAATATTGGTGTTTCAGCTGTAATAGGGTGATCTGTCGGAATTGCCAACTGACTAAGGGTCATGATCATAAGGTTATAGATGTTATAGATATTGCGAGCGATGTAGAGAAAGAGGTCAGTATTCAATTGTACGCACACATGTCAAGCACAACACTACTTTTGTGGAATTTAGTTAAAGAATAAACTTGAAAGTGCACAATCATCCGTGGAGAAAGCTTTTGAAGATGCGGAAAAAGTGGTCAGCTCAAATAAAAATCTCAACAAAGACAAAATTACTGTTGTATTTACGTGCATTCGTGCAGCAGTTGATACGTGTGAAAGAGAGTTGAACGAATGTATTGACAATATTGATGATAATAATAAAGAGAAATTGGAAAAATATCAGCAAAATGTGACCGATGCAACCCTTAAACTCGAACAGTATAGAAAAGAATTGGAAAATATTCTTGTCAATAATAACTACGAAATGTTGCTACAATCGAGGGAAAACTTGACTGAAAACATAGACCAAATTGAGAAAGATCTGGAAAAACTAGAGTCATCTGTCGACATCAGATTTACTATAGAGAATATCGATAATTTACAAGCAGCTGTGAATGATGCTCTTAAAACTGTGAAGATCGTGCAGAAACAAGGTAACTTGCCTATTGTGAAAATCTTTCCTTTCTAATATCATGTTTCATTAACTTGAATGAAGAATGAATCAATGAGAATATTAAAATGTATATGTGGTTGCAGCATCATTCGAATAGGCTATGAAGCATAGATTTCTCACTAATACATTTTCTCAATTAACTGAAAGTAAGACAATTTAACGAGTCTGACAGAGTAGAAAGTTTTTTTTAATACTTGCTTTTCATCTAAGCAAGGTATCTAACATATTTGTATTAAGAACAGCAGATAGAAATAAACCAATCAGTATCTACACTTTGTCTCGAATGACTGGTTAGCAATTGCAATACATCTGATCATGATATCTTCGGGCATTGTATAAGTTTTATTCAATTTTAAATAGATTCAGGCTCCTCATCTCGGAAATCTTCAACTCACATCTATAGTGAATTTGTTTTTACAATCGAAACTATGAGATTCACTGGAAAGAGTTACCGGAAATTTATTCTTGAGCTTTAGAACACCATGAAATGCCTAGTTCGACTTCGAATATAAATCGACATCTGAATAACTATTCACAATTCGAAAATAAATGAAAATAAATCTCGCCCATTTAAAAACCATCCCAGAGCAAAAGATAAAGATCGTCAAACTGGCAGCCCATTTATAATTTAGAAATACATTCAGATTTCCATTTTTATAAATTATGCCACCAATAAAGGAAAAAATCGCTTCTTAACAAATATTCGGCTGACCCTATCTTCTAGCTAAAAGATACTACGGATCTAAAAATATTTTTGACATACGTATCAGCCACATATTCCTTTTATGCTACTCTCAGCTTAGTGAGGAAAACATTTTGGACTGAAACTTTCACCAAAATCGATTTAGGCACTTCACATTGAAGATTCCAGATAACCGTATTTCCTCCCCTGTTTTCTTCTCTCCAATATCTAACTATGTATCCAACGCTTTTAAAACGATTCACGACAAAGCCTTGAAGACGAAATTTGCAGCAACTAGTTTTAAACGAGAACGCTGAGAAGTTGAGACAGTATCTTCGACAAACGCAAACACATCCAATTACGTTAAGAGTGGGTGCGAGGAAAGGTGGGCCACGCGTCTCCACACAAACCCAACAAAGCAAGTGGTGGGTACCACGAAAAGGCGCACAAGTGCGAGTCCACAAACTAACCCACACCCGAATTGTATAATTTATAAAAAAGGAAATCTTTTCCCGGGGGTAGCGTGTAGGGGTGGACCATTTAATTTAATTCGAGTTAATTAACGTAAAATTACCACTCAAGGGCTGAACCATTTCAGTTAATGCTAATTTTAAATTAAAGCTAACGTACCACCCCTAGTTGCGTGAAAACATGAAAGTGGTTTTTTTCATTTACTTTCTAAGTCGAACTAGGCAGCTTCTCAAGCCATTCCCCACATGCTGATCCGCAACTGGTTAAATTGTTTAAATCTGTTAATGATCAAGGTACCACAATAACTGATCCAGAAATAATCACATATATTCGTGAGGTTTGTATCTTTGTTTCTCTCGTTTCATTTGAATCTTTATTTTGAAACTTATTTCAATAGCATATGGATCCAAGCGAAAAATTTTATATTCGAAATATTGTTTTATCTTATTTGGAAGCATGTTTAATTAATCGTGACCAACAAAAGAAAATTCAAGAAGATATTGCGAAAAAACGAATGACTGTACTAAATGCTATTATTGAACATAAACCAGAAGCAGAGATCCAAGCAGTTTATGCCATTCAAAATTTTGTTTATAAACTTGAACATCCACCAAGTAAGATTCAATGCCAATTATTCATCTCACATAAATTATATTTTCTATTTCAATTAAATTCCTTTTTATTAGGCAGATTTGACTCGAAAATAGATTTTTAACGAATTTTAGATTGCCTCTTTCAATCTGAAAGTATCTATGGAGATTACAGATCGTATACTATTCATTAGAATATCGAAGAAACGAAGTAAAAGTGGTGTCGAGAAATTTATCTTACAACAGTTTCTGCTATTGATAATAATGTCGACGTTTTATCCTATATTTCATCATACGTATTGAATATAGATCTGATCGTATTCGGTGTTTTGTCGAAACGCAACAGAATAATATTGAGATGTGTGCCATTTTCAAACTATTTTTTGTTAACATCGTTTGTTGAATCATGACTTATTAGGATATGCACGAGTTTAGTCATCAGCTGCTGAAGCCAATAGAGCAGACGGAATCATTTGAATGAAACGATAAACTTTACTCGTTTTATAGAAATGGTTCGACTACTATTCGATATATTTTACGATGAAGAATGTGTGAGTGAAGACTCATTTTTCGAATGGCTTAAACATCCAGATCAATCAGAAACAGAAGGTAAATCAATAAAAACAAAATTCATAATAACAAAAAGAATCAATTAATACAATCTGTCGTTTAGGACATGCTATTGTCGAAATATCAACTAAAGACTTTTTTACTTGGTTACAACAAGCTGAAACAGCACTTGAAGAAGGCGAAGAAGAAGAAGGAAGTTAAATTCGTATCATCAAACAAGGGAAAAAAAGAAGTGTTCTAATGATTTGTTATTGTTATTCTTTCTTTCTTGTTTGTTATTACACAATGTGTTTTTGTTTCGTTTTTTTTCTCATTCTCTTTATTTATTTTCTATTATATACTGAAAACTATTATATCTGTATACAGCGCATGCGATTGATCATGGATTATCTTGTCTTGTCGTCTGATTTGAACGTCAAAAACTGTGACTTTTTCTTTTCTTTTTGTCTTCTCTGTGTGTTTGGTTTGTTAAATTGAAGTATTCATATGATTTATTTCTTCCTTTATCCTATTCATTCTTTCAGTTGTGACCGCTATATTTCGTTTGTTTAAAATTTGATTTGTTGTGTGCAAAAACAGTACTTGAACATGGAAAAAAATCCTCGTATGACTTTTTTCTCGGTGTACATTTAGAATTGAAGCACACAATTAAGAAAAAGCTAAACAAAAATTTTCAAACCTGATCAACCGAATATTTGCAACAGCTGAAAACTAAAACATTATCTCCTATAAACAGTACGTTTTCTTTTTTTTTCTTCTGATTTTTTTCATGTTGTTATTGGCTGGTTTTTCCTTTTTTTTCTATTCACCAAGCAATAAGAAAGAAAGAAACACAAATATGACGCTTCTATCTGCGAATGCGGGAAACATGATGATACTATTGAATTGGCTATTTGAAATAGAAGTCTGAAAACCTAAGAACAAAAATGAACGGAAATTGAACTTCTCTCTATCATATATGGGCAAGACCTAGCCCTGTAAAGCAATATAGAGATTAAAGTTTTCTAGTTGTCTAGATTGATGTTCAGAAAATCAGATAAACAATATGGAGAATTTCAAGTGAATTACTAATTATGAAACACTGTCTATCGAATTGGTTCAATTTGAATGAAAAAGTATGATTATTATGATTGCTGAATACTATGATAAAGCTTGATTTCTAGTGTAAATTATGACAGAATTAAAAGATAAAAGTTAGCTAGATAGTCAATTGTCGATTATGCCTATTTAGTAACTTCTTAGTCTATTGAATTCAAGTTTTGAGAAAAACAATTGCATATTTAAGGAGAAAAGTGTGAATTGTCACAAAAAAATTATCTATTACACAATCACTCGTATGAAAAGAACAGTCACTGATTCTATATCTTTCTAGGACAGGTTTGTTACATTTTGTTTACTGAAAACCGTGACATGATTCATTCTATGAATAATCAGCAATAACATTTGATGATTCACTACATCTGCAAAAGTTTACTTGCACAATAATGATGAAAATGGCGTTATTCAATTTATTTTCAGTTATTGTGTCTGAATATAGGTGAACTCTTTCACTTGTTTTCATATCAGAACAGTTACTATGTCGACATTCGATGATTTACCAAACGAAATCATAATATGTCTCTTCGAATATTTAAAAGTAGAGGATAAATTTCATTCATTTTTTGACTGCAACCAGCGTCTAAGACAATTGGTTAAACGTTATAGTATTTACAGTCGTCATGGACTTACCGGTGATATTAAAAGATTTTCAACATTACATAGTTGGTACAAACATTTGAACTACGTTGATGATGGTAATATATTTTATATGATACCGATGGCAGGTGAACAAGCGCGATATGGATTTGGTCCATGTATTTCTGATTACAGGGGTATTCATTGGCATTTTTTTACCAACAATCCTGAGATAATAGCTGACCCAAGAATAGGAGAAATAGTTTCAAAATATCCGGTTAAACTGAATCCTTGCTTTTATCCGGAGTCGTCTAATCTATGTAGAAACACATCTGGATTCAAAGATTTTACTTATCGGCATTATCCAGCTCAGTTTGGTATACTATCAAAGGAATATTTTAGTGAATTTGACAGTCAATCTATGGGCAGGCTTTATTCTAGGAAGGATACAATCATGGCTCAATTAGAATTCATTTCAACAAACGAGCAAAAACGTTTGAAAACTACAATAATCAAATCAGCCGATTGTATATGGAAAGACTTACAAAACCTCGAAGATGTGAATATACTTACGATAAAATATCATGAATAAATTGCATCATGTACGCAACGTGCCTACAGTGTTTAAGTCTTTTTTTTCTATCACTTATAAAAGGTAATCTGATGATAGCCATCGTTCGTGTGTCTGATGAAAGTTGGATGTGAGTGTGGTTTGATGAATATCAAGTTGAGTGTCATCGCTGGTATTCTATTAAATTTTACCTACTGTTATTATTGATTCTCTTTCAATTCGTTTACCAACTTAAGATGAATCAGTTTTGAAGAACTTTTTTAATGCCAATCGCTACAAGGTGTTGTAATTCAATGATGAGTATTGTTGGAGAATTCACAATTCTCATTGAAGTTCATTAGCGGAATTTTAGTTTCTAAATCGTGCGACGTATTATGTATCTAAAACTAAAAGAAAATTTGTAACATATATCTTTCAACATAAACAATGATAACTTGAATATAAATGATTGTAGAACAGATATTTTATATTGAACGATAGGTTTTACTAGTAGTTCTGAATTTAATTAAAAATGAAAATAAGGTGCTTGAATGGACCTAACTAAAATTTCTATGAAGATATCCTTGGAAAAAAATAATATAAGTACAAACTAAACTAATCCTGAATATTAATCATTCTATTGCTCTTTCAGTGTGGATTCTGACTCGTACGATCAAACGTACCGTTGTCACATAGTTTAAGTTTAGTTTAGGTCTAATTCTGACGTTTCTCACGGATCAGTTTTTCTTCACATGAAAATATATTTTTATTCAAGATCACTAGTATTGGAAAATGATCGATATCTTTCATTGTAACAAAATTCGCCCGTGTACGTGTCAGGTTTAGTTTTTAACATGGAAAAATGACAGACGTCTCAAAATTTGTTTTGAAAACTTTAAAAATATTCGCGCAATTTTCACAATCATCAATAAAAACATCTTGAAAAGAGACAAAGAGAAAATGTTTTTATTATTATATGGTATCTCTCATAATTCAGGATTTGCTTTAAACAGATAATAAAAGAAAGTTTATGTCGAATGAACGTGAACTTGAATCAGTTCATCAACGTGATGAAATTCTTCATGAAACCATGGCTCTCACGACGAATGTTGTTCAATCTCTTGAACAACAACAAAAACTTGCATTTGATACACAAGAAAATTTACACAATCAAAATTTTTTATTATCATTAGCTAATGATAAAATGCGTTTGATGAATCAAGATTTAACATCTGTTGTTAATGAAATGAATGAGATCGATACGAAACATGGTTGCTTATGTTTTACTCCAAGAAAACATAAGAGAAAAAAGGTTGAACGACCGATTGATTCAAAACCAATAATTATATCGAATACAGATGGAAAACCATCAGAAACAAATAAAAACACGTCCACTATACCACAAATAATTGATCATAATGAGCAAGAAAAAATAATTGCAAATGAATTAAATCAGATGAGAAAGCAATTAGTGATTTTTCAAGATCAAATTAAAACTATAAACAAGTCATTTGAAGAAGGTGATGATATTATTCAACAACTTGGCAATGAAACAAATCAATATATGTATGCTAGTTAGTATTTCCTAATCGAGCGATGTAGTTAGGTAACAGAGGAACTGAGTCAATTGTACTCTGGCGCAAGCCCATTACTTTGTTATAATTGAAATATTGGTTACATCACTAGTCTTTTGAATTCAATGAAAAAAAGAAATCAGTTTCATTTTTTAGTTACTACTGCATTGAATAAAGCTGAACAAATACTTGGCAGAAAATTTGTCGTCGCTCAACAACAACAACATCAACAGGCTATAGCACGCGAACGAAAACAAGAATTCGATACATTAAATAAGCCTACTTAAATGTGGGTGTGTATGGGTTAGTATGTCAGATGGTTACCAACTCAGATGAGGTTAATTCATCTAGTTGCTATTAAACTATATAGTTAGTTAGGATAGAATTATATATCTAGAATGGATCAGATTTGATTCGATATTTTTCGGTTAAATTTTTTATTCGGCGAAAGTGTATTAATTCATAAAGCTGACAAAAAATCGATATCTAGCTGTCATTTTTAACGATTATACACCATCAACTGTATTCTCAATTATTCGGCATAAAAAAAAACTTCGACAAAACCGTTATTTTATATTGTTATCTTCTTTTTAGCTTATTCGAATCTTAAGAAATCTACAGAAATCGACTTTTTAGATAGATTCTTGTTTGTACATTAGAATAATATTCTTCTAACATAAGAAAAAACAAAATTTGCGGATTTGACATCAATATTTCATGTAGAAATAATTATCCTAATTATGTGGATGCAATATTCAAAGCTATTTACTACTCAACCAAGTCATTTGTTCATATTATTACGCTGAAATTAGAGATTTTTAATTTCACACGAGTGACATAGATTTTATTAGTCAGCGCTCAACTATTATTTTCTATCACTCTCATTATAAATCTAGCAAAGCTAGGACAATTTTAGAAAATTCGTCAAAACCGTACAGCAATCGCTGCCGAAGAGTCCCCTAAGGGGGAGTCAGCGGTCACCGATCAATCCATCGGTCTACACCTCTATTTCGGAGCGTCATGTCATAAGGGGAGTATCTGACTATTATAATGCATTCGGCGAATCTATCACAGCTAACTCATGTATGTTAAATGATAATTATCATTTTCACGATACAGCGAAGAGCGAATGTCTGTTACTCACTCTGAAACGTGATGTGAAATTTCAATGTATTGGTAACGAAGATTAAACTGATTCCAGTGAACAGGTGACTCATATTCAGCAACTAGCTTGCTCTGTTTCACGTGACGGTAGATGAGAATTCTTTTATTGGATCCATGAAAGCGACTAAAACCAATGCGAGCAATGACCATGTATTAGTCAGCGTTGTTACAATCTTCTTTGCTCAATTTGAAAACACTTAATCGATCTAATTCTTCAAAAATCATATGGCAAATCAAAAACCGGCTTGTGCAACATTTGTTACATCTTCTTCTTATTCTTATTATTAAATTCTCACAATAAGTAATCCCGCCCCCATTACTTTAAACGTTAACACTCACTTAAATAGAATATATACGAGAAGAAGAATGGAACGATTGCAAACGTGATGCAATGAAAACGAGAGAAGAAGAGAAAACATACTTATGACAGGACAGATATCTCCTGACATAATAAATGTGCACACCACTGTAATGGCGTATATAACTGCCAGTCGAAATTTCAATTTCTTAAAAATCACCATTCGTGTATTTTCCCAAAGGCTCAGATTATGGGGCGTTTACATCTGATTTAGACAGAAAATGGGATTACGGATTGTCTTGGAGGGATAGATGAAAATACATTCTATGATTTACTCAGTAGATTCTATCGAATTTAAATGAGATACATAGAAGTTACTGAAGAAGAGCATAGTCTTTGTAGAGCGGAATCGTGCCTCTCGTTTGATGAAAATATATGCTGCCGATAAGTCAATATTAATAAGAAAATGGCTTCTACTCAACATCAATTTGTCTTGATCAGCATTATTATTTATTAAAGTTGCATAGCGCTCATCTCTCTGGTGTGCGCTGACACCATTCATGTAAACATAAACATTGACACGTCCAGTAAACTCAGATCAATATAGCATGATTCATCTATGTTTTGTAGTTTCGAAATGCCATCTGTCCTTCACAGAAAAGAAAGAAAAATCGTTTGCCAGTATCATGCGATAGAAATGATTGCCCTCTATCTCTTAATGTGTTCATTCTATGTTTACAATAATGTCACGAAAAAAAATCAATGATGGTCTGGAGGGACGTATTTTAGCTGTACTGCAACTAAAATACTCTCAGCCACAAATAGTTAAGATTTTGAAAAAAGATGGAATCAATGTATCTCAACAAACTGTATCTAACATTAAACGAAATATTGGTCTTCAACGTAATTCAGTTGAAAAAATTAAATTTTCTCAACAGCGACCAGTGGCTACGCCATCGACCGTATCAAAAGTAATTCAAGCAATTGACGTTAATGATCCTCCTACTCAACGTTCTATTGCCAAATCTTGTTACGCCAGTCAATCTACTATCTCAAGAATCATCAAACAAACCAGTTTCACTCTTTGAAAAAAAACAAAAAGTTCATAAACTAACACCATCGAACGCTGAAAAACGTCGTCGACGTGCACCTCGACTTTATCGACAATTAGCTAATAATCGTTACAAAAAGTTCATAACTACCGATGAATCTTGGTTCTATCTCGATGGTACTGAAGGAAAAAGAAAAGTTTGTTACATAAAAAAGTCTGATCCGGATTATGAAAAAATGATACTTCAACAAGATTCGTCTCGTCCACAAGGATTTCTGGTATGGGCTGGCATCTCATCTTATGCTAAGACCTCTCTTCGTTTTGTTAAACCTGGTGTCAAAATTAATTCAGATTACTACATTAACAATATTTTGAAACCATTTTTATCACGGGACGTTCCTCGTTTGTTTTGAAACAATAAGCAAAAGAAACAATTTCCCATCAAGACAACGCTCCTAGTCACGTTTCGAAGAAAACAACCGCCTTTTTGAATGCATCAAAAATAAAATATGTTAAACCAAAAGAATGGATGCCTAAGTCACCAGATGCAGCTCCAATGGACTATTCGATCTGGGGGTATTTGAAACAACGGCTGAACAAACAGAAAATTGAAAGTCTAAGCGAACTGAAAAAAAAAACTTTCATTCCAGTGGACAAAGATGGATCAAATTTATATTGATAAAGTTTTAGCGCACTGGCCAAAACGAGCATTTCTTATATATAAAGCTCATGGTTTTCATATAGAACATCATTTGAAATTGTAATGTTTTTGTTTCTTCCATAATAATGAAAATAAAACTACTAAACATAGATGAATCAACCTGTATAAGTACCCACGACTCGGATCCATCCAACAGTCAATACATATTTGCCTCTTTCAAATGTGTGCTTGCTCTTTTGAAGCTTGAAATTTACATACAGGCGCGCAATGCAAACAACAAGAGTTTCAGTAATGAGAAAAAAAGAACAAAGAGAGCGGAAACCTTTTACAGCGAATAGTATGAACCTCAAAAATTTGAGTAGGTGTATCATGATGAAGCACTTTCAAAACTATGATTTATTTCACTGATGAAAAAAAAAGAAATGAATTAGAGGAACGACATTCGAGCAATTGAAATAAAGAGTTCTTTCATACCGTTACATAAGTGTCAAGCCCAGTGTAACAATACAATGGGAGCTGTTCTCAATCGACAACGATCGGTAGAAATAAGTTTTTATTAAGAGAATTGTTGAAACGTTTTCACAGCATATATCTATTATTTTGTCAAAAGGATGCTGAACTACAATCGCCAGTTCTTGCTTATGAAGCAACAACAAACAATCGTTATCATTCCATACCGGGTCTCACAACGTTACCATATGGTTATGAATCACGAGTCAGTTAACAATTTTGATTGTAAGCATGCATTTTATTATCTATTAATTTGATTTCAGAGCAGTAATTTTGGTCACAGATTTAATACATTTGCAAGGCCTCATGTAAGCGTGAGTACTGTAAAAACTGATTCGACTGATTATCATTTTTATTCTCGTCAATCGATAATACCATCAAACGGTTCCAAAGATATTCTTCGGCAGGTTAGTTACGCTACTTGAATAGATGATATTTTTTGAATTATTTGAATATTCACAAGAGCTTTATTCAATCGAATTTTCGACAAAGTCCCTTTGCTATACAGAGAAATATAGCTGAACAATGGCCAGGTAACAGAGCACTCACTCATTCTGACTCACATTTGTCTGGAAAGCAAGATATCATAGTATTTCATTTTTGTTGAGATTCATTTATAATAAACTGATATTCAATTTCAATCAGGTGCCTAAAAATAGCAACTTCACAGCAAATCGATATATTAGGTCATCAAACTTTGGCCCATATAGTAGTCAAGGATACAACGAAACTGACAAAAATGTGCCAACATCTCAGAAGGTACATTGTTCATTTCTAAATATTTGTTTTTCTTTTACTATGACGTCCTAGACTAATATGTTTAATGGCCCCTTCTCTTCATCGTCGTCACCCAATAATCGACGTGCTTCGCCTGTGAGTCTAGTTTGGTTTCCGACGTTTATTAATCATTTTACATTGATACATTGTAGAACTCTACGGATATAGATTGGGCCAGTGCACCCTATGAATACCGTCGAGGACAACAGGCAAAGAAAAAGAAGCAAACGTATGAATCAATATATAAATCGATTTATCGAATCTTGTTGAATTTTGTAGAAAAATGAATCGTCTTTGTTACTGCGGTTCACCGTTGTGTATATTTGCTACTATAGTAGGAGCTATTTTATTAGCCGCCGCGATTGCTACGCCGTTAGCTGTGCTGTTGACCGCTAATAAATCATGTAAGACAAAAATATATAAAGGTGACCAGCTTATCCGATTGAAGCATAAGTTCTGCACGTTTTTGTTTTTTGGTCCAACAACAAATTAATTTTTCAACAAAAATATTCTCTTTTCGTTATATATCCATTTTTTTCGTTCTTCTGTGTTCTTTCATCCCACAACTATACATTTATTTCTGTTCTCTCAAGGCCAAACAAACATGGATATTGACCTTGCTCTTTCCTGCTTACTACGTAATTAGAATGGGAAGCTCTTCTACACTCGTCGTGATCACCAGACCTCTCACCAACCGATTATCATCTGTTCCTATCTCTTCGTAACTATTTCTGCAATAAGCACTATGAAGACTTTGATGAGCTAAAATCCGACCTGACTGCCTTTTTCGAATCAAAACTGGCTAGTTTCTACAGATGTGGAATTGAATTATTGCCAGAAAGATGAGCAAATGTTGTTGAAAACAATGGCGATTATATTGCTGATTGATGTTTGTATATCTTTGTTGAAACATAAATGTATTGTTGAACCAAAAAAAGAAACGTACAAACCTTATGCGCCAACCGGATAGCTAGCCCGAAATGCTCACACTACCTACAAAATTGTAGGTTAGAAACAGCATTCATGCACTATATCACTGTGTAATTTTTCTATTGATGTCCTTAGACTAAAGCTTGATCATAGGCATAGTTAGTAGAGCAGAATATTTACAGAAAATCAGATAGAGACTATATTAAAAACATGATTTAATACTATTCGATACCTAACGAGAAGTTTAACAGTAAGCTACGATCAAAGTTACTAAACTTCTTTGAAATCTATTCACTCGGAATATTTGATGATCTAATAGTTCGTTTGTGTTGGTGGTAGTGGGTGTGGGTGTCCAGAACATCAACACTCACACCCACACACCCACTCAATAGTACTTCCTTTGATTTTTTCATCCAAAAGCTGGAATCACCCTGTTTACAGTAGCTCTTTATACAATAAAATGCAACCAAGGCTTGCATAAGTTACTTTTATGAATATTTACAGCTACTACGGTGCAAACCTGTGGAGCTACATGTCTCAATCAAACATGGATCCAATCAACAAATCTTCTTGCTAAATGGCTTTTTGATGGAGACTTCGTCGATCAAACTAACGCCTACAATGCGACCGCAACAAATAGTCCATCATTCACAACAACCAGTTATAGAAATCAAGCTCTGAGTTTGAATTCTGCTAGCAGTCAACATTTAACAGCACCATACGTGCCTCTCTATATGTCAAGTTTTACAATTGAAATTTGGCTTTATCCGACTGGTTATCCCAATGTACTCGATCACAGTATCATAGGTCTGTGTCCAGTAGCCGCAGCCCAAAATTGTTTGTTTTTTGCAATACGAACTAATGGCTCTAAGCATTATTTCTATTTTGGATTTTACAGTAGCAACGATATACTTGGCACTATTAATGTCAAAGCAAATGTTTGGGTTCATGTTGCATTTGTTTTCAACCAAAACACATTAATACAATCAATCTATGTTAACGGATACCTTGATACTAGTGGCACAGCCTTAACTCCTCTACTTTCAAGTTCAGGCGATGTTGAAATTGGTTGCGTTCAAAATATTGCATCAACCTATGGAAGCAACTACTTTGAAGTATATACAAGTTTTATTTTCTTACTCTAATCTATCAGAAACTGTAATTAGTGAGTAGCTGTCTTATTTGAGTTCGAATATAAATGGAGAAAAGAAAAAGTTAAACGAAAACTAAATCTAGGAATAGATTTGGTTTTAGTTTAGCTGTCCGATATATGCAACATATGAATACATATATGGCCCTACAATCACACCCACACCCCAATGTATACAACCCAGCCCCCCCCATTCTGGGTACCCCTCCTATTCACCCTTCACTTGCACCGCCACCCACAGTTACCCCTTAGTCTCCCTCAATCCACGCCCACTCCATCTTAAACTGAATCTAAATCTAAAACTAATCTATTTTTATCACTTATTTTCGAATTGATACCATGCAGTTGGGTGTCCATTTATATTTAAATTCGAACTAGGCATCTCATGATATTTTTAGGGCTACATGGATGAGTTAACCATCAGTAATCGCGTGAAATCTTCATGCGAAATTCTTGAGGATTTTTCATTCGGTGCTCAGTTCAAATTCAATAGCGGATCGTCGCTGACTGACTCCGGTCCCAACTCTCTTGTCGGAACAGATTTTTCCACATCATTTGATGCAGGTCATTCCGGCGAATCGATTTCGTTCAATGGATCCGCTTATTTCCAAATCTCAAGTGTTCCCTGTGTTGCTATGATCAGTCAAGCTTTCTCTCTTGCGCTCTGGATACAGCCAAATTCTCGCGTCGGCACCTTGGCGCATGTGTCCACGGACCCATTAGGTAGAGGATCATGTGCTTCATTCCTTGGTTTCTATACCAATGGTAGATTGGCTGCTCAAATACTTAATGGTGGCCCTCCTAAATTTGTGCTTGCGCCATCTCTTATCGACCTTTCGCCGAATTGGACTCACGTCGTACAAACATGGAGTAGTGCCAACGGATTACGGCTATATGTCAACAATGTTCTGGTGGCATCGAATAGCTCACTCAGTTCTTATCGAACGCCTTTTACATCACCAGTTTATGTTACTTTAGCGAATAGTCTTACTGCTTTGGGCTATTGCTACAATGCAGCTATTGACATGGCAAATGCATTCAATGGTGATATTGATGATTTCAGGGTATATTGTAGAGAACTAAGTGTCAGTGATATCTGCACTATTTACAATAGCTAGTTTATGTCTCTCGTTATCGATACATTTTAACATGACATTTTATCGCTTTTCCGTAGTTGAAAATATATTTATTTGTCTCTTTTTCAACACTAAGATCGACACAGCTGGGGTGGTCTTAATAGAAGACGGTATTGTTCTTCTATTTTTCACGATGTAAGAATAATGTTTGTATTTTCTGATGGAGAGTTCGCGTTGTCTTGCAAAGATATATAAAAAATTTACTAATTGAGAAGCTTTTCAATAAATAAAGGGGTTACGCATATGCCTTATGCTTTTGGAAATAGGATCCAAGACAATGATAACAGCAGCAAGAACGGTCAAAAACGATACAGTATTTTGTCATAAATTGGTTTTTGGTAGAGGCAGGACTATGAGCGCTGTTTTTATCAAGCCATACTCGTTAGTAGCGGTGGTTAGAAATCAAGTTTATTTGACGTACTGATCATCGTTTATATTTTTATCGACAAATACTACTTGGCTACATCGAAAAAACAGATTTCTCCTTTTAATAAAGATAATGAATACTTCTGGCAGTCGATCTGCTGCGAACAAATATTACTTATGGTGCACATTAGTCTTAATATTGTTTTTGTTGCTAATTGCTTTATGACTAGTATATGATAACAAACTATAAAAAATAATACAGATGTAATAGGTTAGGCTTTCAAAGAGTCACAAAAACATGGAAACAACCGAAATGAAAGAAAAGAAATATCTGATGATGAAATAGAAAATAAAGTTTTCTTTTATAATTTTCATATCAAGCCACAATTCTCAGAATTATCGTTTCTGAAAAGTATCTGTCTTATGTCGTACTTTCATACATCCTACATTATATCGATGAATACACTAAAAATAGTAAAATCTCTACGAGTATAAATTAATGCTTCTAATTTCTCGCGTCGTTTTGAGGTGAAATATTGAAAATGACAAAAAAAGTGTTGATTTATTGTTTGACTAAAACATCCATCTAATTAAGTTCCATTCTGAAGTATTACGGGGGGGGGGGGGGGGGGGGCGCCCCCCCCCCCCCCCCCCCGTTAAACTCAACGCTGACTTTGTTGGAGTTACATGTGAATATTCTATCTTTCTACAATCAATTTCTTTTTCATATCAAATACAGATATTTTAAGCGTAGAATTTTTGTATAATTGCTTTACATATAGCTATTTCCAATCATAATATTTAACACATTGTATTATTCTTAGAAGTAAATCTTTTACGAACTTCATTTAATCTTCTAGAAGCAACTCGGTCTAGTTATTTTTTGTAGTATTATTTTAAGTCAATGATCTCACTAATAGAAAAACATAAACAGGAGTTTACTTAAAGTTTCACAATGGCTAAATAAGCTTAATTATGATTGTTAAAAATCTCATTTCTATATGAACACCGAATTTAATTGGTCAAATTTCAACTCTGAAGACTCGTACATGAAAAAAAAACATAGTTAATTATTTGGCCAACATGAAGAACCGCGTAATGAAGACATTTATTTTTCAATTAAACCTGATTTCTCAACTGTATCAAATTTTGACATTATTCATGTGACCAAATAAAATTTACAAAAAGAAATAACTAGTAGACTGAACAATACTTTCGAATAATTAAGTCTACTTGAGTATAAGGGTCGTGAACTCTTTTATACACTTTAATATTGCTTAAAATCAACATTAATGAAAAAAATAAAGTAGCTACGTGTCTTAAAAATTATTGCAGTCATCTAAAGTTTGTTTTTTCTTATTTTTCAATAAAGGCATTGAAAGTTTACCCTGAAATCACATGATCAAATCGATAGAATCCGTTTCTGATCTTTGGTTTGCTATATGATTTTTTTACAGCAAGCCATTCTCAACGATTCAAGGTTAGCAAAACACAGACTGAAATAAAAGCTGGGCACTTCTCTATTTATTTCATTTAAACATCGCTGTTAAGAAATCGATGTTTGCCGCATTGATTGTTTGATTAATATTGCATTTTTCTAATTAACCGAGATATAAAAATATCCATTTAATTAAAAAATGAGTATTTGTGGAAACTTCCAATATGTTAAATTTTCAAAACGATTGTTCGTTTTACTTTAAAAATTTGATTAATTTCAATAATCAGCAAGAATATATCAGACGTTACTTTGTATTTTCAACTTTACAGAAATTTCATCTGGTTAACATTTCGATTGATTTTTCTACAACCAAAATACACATGTTGCAGGCTGTAATGCTTCTATTTACATAAGTTGATGTTGCAAAACAGTCACTGAAAAAAGAAATATCTTGTAAGTCAGGTACTTCGTGACTTGTTTTTTTTTCAGTTTAATACAGCTAGTGTTTTCCGAATTGCATCATGCACCGTATTAAATTTTAAAAAGTGAATGATACAGATCACAAAGTCTTTCAAAATAATATTGGTGGTAGAGATAAAAAAAAAGCTACCCTGCTACTTACTGTCAGAAGATATTCTATCTAACAATTTATTTCTCCTATTATAAATTCTTAGGTATATTGTTTGTTGATGGTATAAGATTCATGAGCTATATATTTGTTTTTCTTTCTAAAGACATGAGCAGTCACATGGCAAAAACGTTATTATAATGTCAAATAGTACTGAATCCAGTTATACGGATAATATTACAGGGTTTTCTGGGCTGACCTTGATCAACATTGTTGATTTATCACAACAATTTTCAACAGATCCACAAAAATATATATTCCATTTGAGACCGACTGGATAACAGACATGGGAAATGTACGATTTAAGAGATATGCAGGGCATTCAGGCTAAGATCCTTGATCAATTTGTGATTTAAAGTTATATTTTTAGTTTTGATAAATTATTAATGAGAGGATGAAATTATTATACGAAATAATAATTATTGAATGATAGCTGAATCAGAACATACACAAATATTTATCATCGAAACCATTTTCGTTTTCGATTGTCATACGATATCACAAAGATCGATTTTATTTTACCTTATAAATTGAAAATATCAAACCCTGACACACATATACCTTTGATATTTTATCTTATACGTGCTTAGAAGAATATTTGAGTTCCTTGGTACGGTACGATTTGCTTATTAGATAAAGAAAAGAACGGCAGGGATGTTATTCATAATCGCAATCGTATAGACACTGATATCCGCACTCTGCGCATTAATCTACTCACATGTTCACAAAAACTCGCGATAAGTTTTTTGGATAATGATGTCAATGGACTTTTTAATTTACAGTATTGGATAGAAATAACTGAATCTTCTTCCACGAATAAAGTGATTTACGAGAGTAGATGTTACTATTATGTAAATTTAATAGAAATTAGAATAAAAAAAAAGAATATAGATTAATGTCGACATTAAAAAACATCAAAGCACAAAGATAGAATAGAAGTTATTTCTTCTATTAAATAAATTATATTTTCTGGAATAATGACGTGAGTGATAAGTAATTTTAATTAGATGTCAGCTATTTTCATTATGGACACATCTTGATTGATTAACAATAGTAATTGTATGCACTTGTGGATGTGAATTGTTTGTTGACTTCTAAACTTTTGCAAGGAATATTGGAACCAAGGCTAGCGTAAACTATTCACGTTGGAAACCAAGTGCATTGTTGAATTGGAAAGTATTGTTGGTGATCATTGTATGAATGAATAGAATAGAACTAGAAAGATTTTCTTGATCTCTGCCTGCAGAAATTGAAAATTTTTCATGTTGAAATAAGTCACATTCTTGTTACGCTAGCTTAGGTTCCATCACCAAATTAAGGCATTACTACAGGATAACAACAAAGGCAGGGCACCATTTGGCCATTTGGTCCTGGAACACATTGAATACAACAGCAGCAGCATACGTACATTATTTCTTTTTGTTTTTTTGTTACTGAGAAGACGCTGGAAACTGTAGAAAGGATCGTCGATTCACTTGTCGGTTTGAGAAATAAATTAAAGTGAGGATAGCTGAAAAATTTATATGGTTTTATATTGGCAAATACTTCCTAGAAAATGATTCATATTTTTTCCAACATAATTAAAATCATCGCTGACGCAAATATACATGTTAGCCATTATGATTCAGTTGAAAGATTTTATCACATCACTCAGGGATGATTCCCATCGAAAATGAATAAAAAGGATGACATATGTATGATTATAAAATTATAGAAAACGCGTTGAGATACTTGGAAAGTGATGCACATATGAAATGTTTTCGAAATCGTGTAAGCGATAGGAAGTCACAAAGGTAACAGTCAATAGGCTACGCTTTAATTATAGTGTGATCAATTTAATGAAAGATGTGGGGAAAACCACCAGTGCATAACTGTATAATTGGTTGTTATCAGTCGAAACTATCCATCGACTTTTTGCAAACCTATATGTGCGTATTTCCTTTTTATACACCTCACAATCATTGGTCCTTGTATTAATTCTCCTTCGTCTATGTATCAAATATTATCAAGCAGAATCAGGGAGAATAGCTGTAATTGTATTCGGTTGTCGTCTGTCAACATGTAAAAACTTCAAACTATACTCAAGCTTGAGAGATAGAAAATTATATTTGAGTGATCAAAGTTCATTTTGAATATTACCAAGCTTTCCAATCGTAGTGTTTGACAATGAGATAAAATATTCATATTCATTTACAGCAATGCAAGTAATCTCAAGCAGCTTGACTTTCATCCCTTCATTATTTGAACTAATCAACTAAATGAATGTTTTTCTAAATAAGGTATGCGTGCAGTCGTATACTTTTCAGTCTCAATGATTGATATATGCGAGATGAAAAGTTGTTGAAGCTTTCAGCAATCAATTAGATGCATTATCTAAACATAGTAACATTGAATATTATACACCAGCAAACCAGTCACATTGGCGAACTATATAATTATAAAAACAAGTGATTTCATGTAGTATTATCAACTTATTGGCTACTTTGATAAATGAAAAATTTGATCATACATTGAATTCTTCCAATTTTTGATGAAATATACATTACTCATATTGCCAATAAGATGGTATTATAATCATACTTTCAGCAATACCAAAGATTCAAAAATGTCTACTCTATCTAAAATCCTCTGATAATACGTCGGATTCTAAATACAGAATGTAATTTATAATCTATTAGTAGTTGTAGAAATAAAAAGCGCATCAACAGGATAAAATGTTTTTATTTTATTTTTCTCTGATATAGATAAAACAAAAATTTGGATAGATTTATATCATAGAGATCAAATATCATTTCTTCTTATAACACGAGGATCGTTATCTCTTTCAGTATAGACCTTTGTATTTTTGATAGAATTTCTCTTTTGCTTTCCTAGTATTATATTGAAATCAACGTATATTAATGCTGCTAGAACTTTTTTGAAAAAAAGCTTTCTTTTGGGTGGGTGTGGGTGTCCAGAACATCAACAGCCACACCCAAATATTTTCGTAGCGCTCAAAGAAATGAAACTGATTTTCTTTACACTATTTTTCTCTGACAGACAGAAACCATCGCCTAGCTGTCTCCACACATCATCATTGTGTAACATGTAGATAGAAAACTTTTTGATAAGACTCAACATGATTTTTTAAACGCCAAGTAATATAATCATATGTTTCAACGATATTCAGAAACTTATTTGAGAAATATTAGCTTATATTTCTCGAAACTTCTATGTATACACGTAGATTATCGATTTGAAACTGAATATCATTATATGCACAATGGTGAAGTTTCAAGTAGATATAGTCTGTTGTGTCGGGGCTTTATGGAAATATAAAACGTTTTCACTTACTGAAAGTAGTAGAAATCTCTCAAACACAAATGAGAGTCGTTTGAGAAATGTATTGAAAAAATATTTTCATACCTGACAGTTCTATTTCGTACATTGATCTCGTGAATTCTTCAAAACAATAATATTCTAAATTGCGAAAATACTATTTGATTAAAGTGTTTAATTCGGTCGAATACTTGTAAAAGAGTGTCCGCAATTGAAAGTTATACAGTGTATTTTTCTCTTTTCAGAACATATCATCAATGTGAGTGAGACAGACGTTATTAAGCAATTCCCTCAAGACCTTTTTCACATAACATATATTCCAATAGAAGATGAAGTTCGAGCCAATGTTAAACAGGTATCAGTAATGCAGCATGAATTAATTCTCAATCGCTTTTTCTTCTATAGTATTTTGATCGCACCAATGAATTGTTACATAGTCATTACATGAAAAAGAAAGATGTCTCGTTCAGTGTGCTGCTGGTGAGTTAAAAATTCATATTTTACCATTAAACTCGACAATAAAATCAGCAACATTGTCTTAGCATACTTAATGAAAGTAAGCTATCATGTTAATAAATAACGACGATCATTTTTATATTTTCTTCTAGTATCATCATAATAAATGTAAAGATGCTTTTCATTATCTTCTCGCAAAACGTCCTCAAATAGGGTCTAATGAGGGCTTTTTTTCTTACAGTTAATACGCTACGAAAAAGAACTAATTAGAACACGTGAAATAGTACTACCTTCTGCTGCAGAAAAGTCATCATTGAATGGCTCAAAAAATCCTATTGAAACATTTGAAGAGTTCAAGAGAAAAAAAGAACTATAAAACTTCACAAGACAACAACCAATCAGACCGAGGTGAAGAACATTGTGCAACCGTTATACTTTGTGAAAAATCAAGTTTCCAATAGGAACCATGCATCTATATTTTAAAAACTTTATCATTCAACAAATAAAAGCATTTGATTTGCGTTTGGATGCAGCGTAGGGTGATCAAATTAAACAATTATGCCAATCTTGTTTTTAAAGAAATTGTTTTTAAATACATATGTCATTAGTCCTCTATCAGGTTCATGACTAGTTAGATTCTTTAAAAATACCAGTGACATTTGTTTATTGCTACATACTTTATTTTTTTTTCTTCTCTAAAGAAAGAACATAACAGTAAAATAAAACAAATTTTCTCTGCAAATTAAATGGCGACAAATAAAACTTAGAATTTAAACTCATATCCTCAATACAGTTTCTTCAGTAATACTTTTTTCATGGATCTTCACTCCGCGTGAGTATTGTCAAAAGTTAGAAAAAACTACCGATAATCCTCAGGAAAATTTACCAATTTTTTTATTCTTTTTTTTAATTTTCGCACGTGCATGCACACAACGACTCAGGCTTAATGCAACTCCAAAGCAGTTACCTTAACTACGAAAAGGAAGAAAGAAAAGCTGCGTGTCGATTGGTGTCAGTTAGCTATCTGCACATGGTTCAGGCAAAAGAAAAATGTTACTTCCTTGAGTCAGCAGGCCATACAACATTTGGAAATTTCCAATATGATTTGAATTGGCAAAAAACAAAATAAAAACAATGTTGCGCTACTTTATTTTACAAGACTATAGCATGGCGAACATCGATACTGAGTGCTAATCTGTCTGCATATCAGGATTGTTTAAATTTTAAACATGTATCTTGATGATATATAGCACCTTTAGATACATGTATAGAATTTACGAAATGCAACTATGTTAATGTGTGAGTGTTTAATTGTCGTTCGCAAAGTTATGAAAATTTTCTTGAAAATAAAAGCAGCCCCAAGTTGTTTTTGTTATTTTTCTGCTGCTTTGCATCATAGTATACATTATGAAGCATTTTCTTTTTAGCTGATAAGAAATCTGTTGTTTTTTTCTGCGTGATTCATCTACACAGCGCACACATAACTTTATTAGTGCGCAACATTACTTCTTCTGACGAAATGACAATTTAATGATTATCATTAATATGGTCGATGGTTTTTAGAATCGGAAGGCTTAGAATTCAATGCTTATTTGAATCAGCGATTATTGGAACAAGCAAGTTCGTAGTTGAAAGCTTAGCAATACATACTGACGTATTTGATAGATCAAACAAGACAAAACTTCATTTTTCTCTTTTTACCCTCGGCAATAATGAAAAATCGTGGTATTGCAAGATCATGCTGCGAACTCCTTCACACTGGCGTTCTTCACGTGTTTCTTACTTTTCTGACGCTTTACCTGTTCGAATACAGGAGAACCCTACATATTTCTAAACTTAAGCTTATATTAGTTAGGTTAGCATTGATCTTCTTATAAATTTCACATATTACTCTCATGAAACTGCGATGTTCAGCTCTTCCAATAAAGAAAACATTTTCGGATATTTATCGTGATCAGAATCTTCATAAGTAATTCACGCACGTTTTCTAAACCAGAAGAGTTAGTTCGACGCAATAAGAAAACGAGTAAACCGATTGCAATTCTACTTTATGTGTCGACAGTGATTGACGTCGAGTTAACTTGATGATAGTGTAGATTGCGTTCTCGAACGAATTTTTCGCCATAGAAGAATAATCCAAGTTTATTGAACACTGGTTCCCCGTAGGTTTTATCATATTGTAACTGCTTTTAAACTGTAATTATATCGTTTCGCATTGAGAACGTAGCAGAAGCCTTTTCTGAAAGAATTATCCGAAGAACTCTTAGTCAGTCTTTCAATTTCTTCAATTCAGCGTGGATCAACGTAGCTACTTAATTTAATGAGAGACTATACGCAACTTATTTACATAACTCTCCAACTTATTTAGATATATTTATTAAGATGGCTACAAGCAATGAATGTTTTTTGTGTCGTCAATCCAATAAAAAACAAAGAAGTAGTATTATGTGTACAGGTTGTTCTCAACGATTTTGTCAACCACATCACAAAGAACATCGAGAATCGATCACCAAAGATTTCAATTGTCTTATAGAAGAACATAATATTCTAAGGCAACGTTTATTCAGCGAAAATGATGATAAAAATAGTACAAAATCAAGTCTATTAAAAAGAATCGAAACGTGGGAAAAAGATATGATAAAAAATATTCAGGCAACAGCGGCTACAGCTAAAACATGTGTAATTCAGATGATAAATGAAGAAAAAGATCAACTGAAAAAAACCTTTACATCAGCGGCTAACGAATTAAAAGCAAATCAAACAGGCAATGATTATGTCGAAACAGATGTTCAAGAATGGCGAAAACAACTGAACGACTGCCAACAAAAATTCGAGAAACACTTATTATCAAATAATAATTTTATTGATATTGCTATAGCACCATTGGATTTTGAAAATAGTATTTCTATCAATCGACACAATGAAATAAAAATATCGACAAGATTTAATCCTGCGCCACCAAGACTCATTAGAAACGAACCAAACATAGATTGTAAAAGCTGTGACAGATCTTTTCCTAAAAGCTCGGGATATGTTGAGTTTTGCTCAGAGGACTGTTCTAACAACTACACAACAAATCATTCAAGTTACGACAGCTCTGATGATGATCGTGGTAGTGGATGTTTTCATGGAGATTCTGTGGTATTATTGGCGAATGGACTCTTGAAGCTGGTGAAAGACATTCGTCGAGGTGACGCTCTTAGAGCTCCTGGTGGTTTAGAATCTACCATCACTCATGTTGTTAAGATTAAATGTGCAAAAGGTAAAGCATCGATGGTTACTTTAGATAGTGGTCTTGTTATTACGCCATGGCATCCAATAAGAATCGATGGTAATTGGAAATTCCCTCATGATATTCGTCATGAAAAAGAAATTGAATGTCAAGAAATGTACAATTTCGTTCTCGACAAATGCCATATTGCCATTATAAATGGTTTCGAGTGTGTCACGTTGGGACATAATTTTAAAGGAGAAGTTATCGAACATCCGTATTATGGAACAGAAAAAGTTGTGGATGATTTATGCGCCATGGACGTTTTAAAAACTGGTTTCATTGAACTGCAATCGCATTCAACTATTCGAGACAGTAAAACAAGATTTGTAACAGGAATTCGTATAATCAATGAAAAGTTTCATCCGTCGACACTTCTTTCGTGCTGACATGGTCCTATTGTAAACATTCTAAATTACGGCAAAGATATTTTCACTGAAAATTGGCAGAAACTCATTTTTTTTTATTCTTGTCTGCTATTGTCAACACGATTAATGATATCTTTTTGAATAAAAACGTTTTTTCCTTTCTAGACATAATCATTTGTCGAACTTACTACAGAACAATCTTTGACTTTAAACAATGGTAAAGAATTTCGAGGGAAAAAACACACTGAAAATATTATCAAATAGTTGACAATAATTCACAATAGCGATGGATCAACAATGTCAATATTCTTTTTCGTTTTAGAGAATTCTCTTCAGTCTGTTATCTCAATGACAACCAAGCAACCGCCGATGTGCAACGATAATGGGAGCATCGATATTGCTGCTCAAGAATCCTTTCACATTAAAGATAAATCTGATTTAATTGAAGCACAAAACGAGCATGATTCATCGTCGATTAATGACGAGTTGATATATGGAAATAATAAAACTATTGAAGAAAAATTCAATGAAATTCTTCTTCAAGTTTCGGATGGACTACAAAATGCAAATGTATTGTGGAATTTAAATGCAACTGTTCATCCTCATATTGGCTGTTTACCTTTTCTTTTAATACTCAACTCGATGGATAAAGTAAACAAAAGATTGACTCTGATTTATAATATGTATGCCGATGCTGATGAATCAAATGATGAACTTTCTGAACAGGATTCGAAATCAGCATCTTGCTATGAAATATTTAGTAATTTTAATATTGGTACTTTAATGAAATTGGATGATATATTTTATACAAAAGATTATCAGAAAAGTTTGTTTCGTCTATCGAATTGCATTAAAATTAGTGATGTTATCGAATGTATAAATAAGAAAATGGAAAAAGCCATCGATATTAATAGGGCATCTTCATCGAATTTTATTTCCATGGTTATAATATTGAACAACATTATTTATCTCGATATATCCCATGTACTTATTAACGAGCATGAATTACCATTATACGAATGTTTTAAAGCGTTATTGTTCGAGCATTGTGGAAGAACATTGCATATTTTAGTGATACCAACGTGCCCTAATTTATCGGAAAATAAAATCGATCCCATGAGTCATATTTCATTAGATTTAGCTCAAGCTGGCCATATTTTATGTTTAGAACCTCGATTAAAGGCTATGATGTGTAACTATTTTATTACTATCAATAGCGTCTTCTCACATCAGCAAAAATCATTTGGTACTGATGTGAATTTTGTTGATATTATCGAAAATATAAAGAAAAAAATTTCATTAAAATCAAACTTACACAACAGCCGTTCAATATATATAGCTGTCAGTTTTCTTACTGATCAATTTCATGTTTTAAAAAGCCATTGGAAAAAGAATACCAGCAAAAAAGACTCGCATACTGGTACCGCAAAAAGTATAGATGGCATCGAAGGAAATCAAAAAGGATATGAACCTGAATTAGGAGGAAAATTTATAATTATAAACTGGTCAAGCAAAGAAATCATTTATACATTAGATTTGGATGCACCGGCCGGATTCTTTATTGATACTAATCATTTATATATCGCAAATAATCGTTTAAACTATATCAGCGTTATTGATCTGAATACACGTACGGAATTTCGACGTATTAATAATAGAGCTTTTAATTGCTTACATAGTATTCAATATACGGAAAATCGAACAATACTAGTCACTAGTACAGGTATCGATGCTATTCTTGAAATAAACTTAGGAGGTGAAATACTGAACGATTGGTATGCAACTGAACATGGATATATAACAACACCGAAAGGTAAACAACGACATATATCACGAGACTTCGATCATCATCATTATACATATCCGACACTTCATCAGACAACTCATGTTAATTCAGCGATGATTTTGAATGATAAATATTTTTTAGCTACGCTGTTTCATCAAGGCTCATTGGTTAAAATTGATCGTCATAGTGGAAGATCAACCGTTTTACTTTCAGAACTTCATTGTCCACACGGAATTAAACGTTTAAAATCCATGAAGGAACACGACATCGACTGGATGTTATGTAATACAAAACGAAATGAAATTCTTTTTCTGAATGATTGTTTTACAGTAACTCGCAAAATGTTTCTCGAAGATGTTCATTGGCTACAAGATGCATCACAAATTCAAAACGGAAATATTATTATTGCTGATGCAAACAATTCAAGAATTATTGAAATAGATCCCATTTTGAATACTGTTACTAGTGAATTTAATTATTCAACTGATTGGCGTATCTATCAAATTAGCGATCTTAACGATTTTCAGACCAGTTTTATTCCTACTCTATGTAAATAAATCAATTTTTACTTGAATATGCTGCATATTAGTGGCGGCGCCAGGGGTGGGCTGGGGTGGGCTAAGCCCACCCTAAAATTTTTTGAGCCCACCCAGAAATTTTTTAAGGTTTCTGAAAAAATCGATGATCATTTTATAGAAGTGATGCCCCAGCATACGACTGCTAGCTATGATAAAGATAAAGATAAAGAAAGATTCTTACGTATTTTCTATTGGATGACGATTGAAAACAGGGTTGCCACCTCATCAGATCCAAAAAGCGGCAAATAGCTGGAAAAAATGGAAAGCTGCTGTTTCGAAAATTTTTTTATCTTCCCAAAAATATTCCTTCTGTAATACTGAAATGGCGGTATTGGAACTATCAGTTCACGAGTCTACGAAGTGAATATGCCACTGAAGGCAGCACCTTTTTAACACAGGGNTAGATATTGATAAGACAATTCTGTGCACAAAATTTCAGCTCAATCGAATGTAATTGTGAAGAGTTATCGAATAAACGGACGGCCGGACACACTGACCGATTCTATAGTGTACTCTATTTTTTTTGAGTACACAAAAAAGAAAGTTTGTTTTTAGTGAAAAAGCGGAAGGTGTGGCAACCCCGCCCAAAAACTACTCCAAGCCTTCTATACCTTCATGCGAACTATTTAGCATGGAATAAGCAACAGTTTTGACTGATCCAAAAATTCGACAAATTTTCCATTCATTTTTTCAGTTTTCAAAACTAAGGTAGTTCGAGCCCACCCTGGTAAAAATTCGGAGGGTCTGAGTCCACCCTAGCCTGAATTCCTGGCGCCGCCTCTACTGCATATGGCAGGTAGAACAAGCTACGGGTAATGTCACAGATTTAGATCAGTTTATAGGCTTGCACGAGAACAAATACAATTGGTGAATGTTATGATTCGTTTTGATCTTATGAATCATACGAGATAGTGCAGCGAGTTGGAAAGACCACAGAACGAAGAAAAAGATAACTCTTCACGGGACTCGAGTCACGTACCTTCTGCTATCTGGGCAGATGTCTTCAATCAGTAGACTAGAAGAGACATTTTATCTTCGTCTTATGATCGGATAAGGATCAGATCATAACAGTGAAAGAAACACTCAAACGTATGCAAGGGTTTTTCAAATTTTACAAAAAGAAAGGGTTTCCTTTTCCATTCAGCTATCGTTATTTATTCTTAACAAAAAAAAAAGAATAAGTTGCAAACGATAATCATAGAAAGGACGTGCAGTCGATAGTAGCTTTTGCGTAATGAGATCAAGGATGCACAATTATCGATGCAATCGTGATTCATATCGCACAAATCGCCTGTATACTTTTGTTTCTTGTATATTCTCTCTTGTGTAGTATATTTGTAGTCGAATAAGCCAAACGATTGTTTTCTTTTCTCTTGTTTTTCTACGCTTCGAAATCGATAAAAACCTAAGCAGCATTAACGGGTTGTAGCGTTTATACTCATTGCATAAGACATAACAATGTTGTTATGACATTTGTCTTTCAATGTGGTGACATGGAAAACGATTAGAGAACGAATAACAATCCACTTCTGGGAAAAAAACAGAAACTTCGATAGCAAGTAGATACTTCTCAGGTTAGTCGAATTGATAATGATAAAATATTTGACTACACAAGTTAAGTTTACTTAAAACACATTTACCAACAAATAAATTTGAAATCTTCAAAAGCAATCTTTATCATAGATTCAAATCTAATCAATCGTCAGTCACTTATGATTAGATATTCGAAAAAGAATTTAGAGGTTAAATTTAAACAATGTGTGGCTCGAATACTGCTACGAGTAGCTGTGTATTGAAACAAGATTTACGCCTACATTCAAATAAGTCTATAAGAGAATTAGCGAATCTAAATCTGATGAGTATATCAAATGTCTAGAACTCTGTTGAAAGTGAATATCGACAAAAACACAAATCAGAGAACTACTTAACATGCAATGTCTTTCTAAATGACTAGGGTTAAGTTCGACTGTTTAATCGTAATAAGTGCTATTGAAACTATCTCTTTCATGGAAAAAATTTTAAGAAATAAATTGACTTCAGCTAAATATTTTTACATGTCAAAACCTCTCAACAAAAATATTATGGAACACTTTTCAATAATCGTGTCTTAAAAGTTTCTACCATATAATCGACAGTAACATTTAGTATGCCTCGCATTAATATCATTTATCTATTTTCTTGTTATTATTTACGCTCAAAACAATACAACATAAGCCTGCTTTTTTTTCATGCACAATTGTAAGCATCCATAGTCTAATATGCAAAAAAAAACAAAAGTATAATAATCATAATATTGGTCATAGTGTTTGTTAATTGATTTTAAATATTAATCATTTCTTCGCTGTCGAGTTCAACTTTAATAAATATTGCATCATCTTTAACATAATTAAATTTCGTCATTACATCTAGATCGGCAAATCGTGGACATCCAAAACTTGCATTTCTCTCTGCTATTGGCCGACCTAAAAATGGATTATTTTCTTTGCATACATTTGGTTTAACCGAGCTGCTTAAATGACGACGATTGTTGACATCTTCATTTTGATCAAGTAACGTAAACGTAACACGATGTGAAAATGGCCAAGGTAATAGAGCATCATAATCACCATGATGAATACAAATAAACAAAGATACGTATTTTCCTTTAGCTAAATTAAGTGACATGAAATGTCATCACGTATGAAGAAAAACGAAAGTACCCTTAATATTTACCTTTTCCATCTCCAAATAAACAAATTGAGAGTCCTAAATAATAGCCATGTCGACTTGTTAAAAATGTTGGACTATAGAGAGTTGATTTTTTATTTGTAACAGCTTCTTGAAATTTCTCCTAATAAATACAAAAAATTATAGAATTAGAAATTTTTGTTTTTAAATATAATTATCTATACGTGATAATTGTCAATTCTCCATATATATTGTGCTCCATAGGTTTTTTCCAGAGCATTTACTTTCCGTGATAATAAATCAATGCATATTTTCTGTTCGTTAGAACGTTCTTCGTATAATTTTATTAATTGCTTTTGTATTGAGATTGTCTTTCCGGCTAAATTTAAATGAATACCAAGTGATTCTTTCATATGCTGAATAAATGCTGTTCGATCACCGCGATATTCACAGCCACAATCATTAAATGGGCACGAAATTTCTTGTTTCAGACATTCAGCATCTAGATGATTTTTCAACTAGAGAGAAATAAAAGATTTCGCTATTTTTTGTATTAAAATAAAATAGTTAACAAATTTTTTTTCATATTACTTGACTGCGTGGAAAGTTTTCTGTGGAACATTGATTTGGACATGGTATTTTAAATTCTGAACAGGCAGAAAAATGAGAAATTTCATCTTCAAATATGATTTTTGTATGACCTAAATAAATGCTTTTTTGCTTTTATGAATCTTGAATCAATCTCACAAGGTGAGAACTCATTTTTCTTACAAAATTCACAATCAATTATTCGCTTTGCACAATCTTCAGTTTGATGTTTACTGAGAAAGCGTCTTTCAAATTTTACGCCACATCCATTCAAACAATTCGTTAACATGAATCCACATGTTTCAAGATGTACAGAAAAATCGTGTAATATTCCGAACCAATCACAACCTTTGATTTTATATCCACAATAAACTTCTAGATTTTGAACTTCTTTTTCTAGATCGTTAGCATTCGTTATTCTATCTTTCGATATTGGTTGTTGACAAGTAGGACAACGTGACGCAACACTAAGTAAAATAAATATATTTAATTTAGTGAAGATTTTTATCTCTACCGTATAATATCCGGTAAGCAACTTGAACAAGCGTGATGTCCGCAATTTTCGAATTGAATTGGAAATCGTAAATAATTACTACATGATGAACATCGATATTTCAGTGGAAGTTCACCGATTTTCCATTGTGGTTGTAATTCAACTTTCCTATACAAAAGAAATTCATTTCAATCATAGTTCAATAAAAACTATTGAAACTAAACCTGCTATCGGCAATACTTATATAAGCACTTTTAGTCATCGTTTTGAATTTCGTTTTGCTCTTGTTTGACAAAATATACTCTACACGTTCTACTATTCTACTTGAATAAACTTTTATTTCTAATGATCTACTCAGATGCACCAGTTGTTAAATAGACTGAGCGTGATAACAGAAAAAAAGCAAATAACAGTATAATAAATATCGACGTCATTTTTTTTCATACGATACAGTGTCAACAGAAGTTTTTAGTTTTAAAAACATAATTTACGGTCTAGCAGCACTTGTCATTCGGTGTAATAGATCTTTTGGCGAACCCGTACGACGTACTGATAATAGAGATCCTTCATATACAGAAATATTAATTGGAGACGCTGTCATTGCAGCAAAAGAGCTTTTATTAAAACAATTAAAAGTTCTTTAAAATACGTTAATGAGTATAGTGTCTTTTTTTAAATAATCTTTTTTGTTTCATTATTTCTCTTCAGTGCTTCAAATATTAATTTCTAGCTTTTTTCTCTCTGTATTCTTTCTATGACTTAATATAGACATTACGTCTATTCAAAAAATAAATAATAAATATGTTTCCACAACAGAAAAAAAAGCTTGTTTCTTATTCAAATAAAATATGACCTGGTTTAAACAAAAAATCATATTCACACATATTTATTCACGTATTAAAAACAAAACAAAAAATTATATTGAATGTTGATAACAAAGAAGTCATCGAACAATTATGCGTTGTTTTTACTCGAAGCGATCGATTCTATTGAATAGAGTTGCATCATGATGACGGTTCAATCTGGCACTATTGATATATGCATATATTGTATACAATTGGAGCGTAATGTTAATAGATCAACAAGGAAAAATGAATATGTCACTGATTTCTTTTTCTTATGCTCGATCAAACGTGCTAAAACGACCAATATACGTACATATATATGTAGACTTCTTCTTATACTCGTTATGTGTTCTGTTACTAATCATATTAATATTCAGACATGTTTTTTGTTCTTCATATAAAAGCAATGTTTCTATTGCTGATGTTCAAAAGACAAAAGAACTATTATATTGCGTATAATAGCTATCGATTGAAAGTACAATCAATAGTATCAGTACAAACTACAATAATTTAAAAGAATTATATTTTTCGTTGCATCTTTGTTTTGAGGCGGCGAGAGGAAAAAAATATTAGGTCACGTACGATCGCAGCATTCAGTTTTCTTCTCCGTCTTAAACGTTTATTTGATTGATTACTATTCAGTATCTATCTTAGATTTTCATCTTCGCTCATTATTTAAGCAGTTTATTGAAAAAAACGAATGAGAAGGACAGCTGACAGTGAAAAGTGCACAAATGAATATTACATTTATTCTGCATTAGCTTGAATAATAAGTCATGCTACTTATGCCCTTTCTCTCTTCTTCGTTTTCTTTTTTTGATTTTGATTTGGCCTTGACTTGATGAAGTGTGACTATCTTCGTTATCATGCCTATCTATTAAAAAACTGTACTCTTTTCTCTTTATCGATGCATGTTTATGTTTATTAGAAGCTCTGCTGTTTTTTCTATACAATAATTACTATTCATCGTATCGATCAATATTGCCAAGGAAAGACGGATTGTAATATTTACATACATCAGGTAAATCAAAAATGATTACATATTTTTTATTCACTTTATACGCGTGTGATATACCACCTTTCTGATGAGTGGAAGAAAGAACTGAGTGACATAATAAAAATAATTTTCGTTGTTCACATTAGATCCTTGAGAAGAAGACTCAAGTGAACGACAACCTCAATAGGAAAAAGAAATAAAAAGACCGATTATTTTATACTTCTCATTTTTTTTTCTCTCTGTTATACGTTTTAAAAAGTGATTTCCCACCGTAACCATCACATCAATACATATATTCTGCTCCGTCAATAGCAAAAAATTACGGCCAATGTGAGTAAACGAGATTGACTTTTTATATAACATATTTTCATGTACTACAGTTAAAACCGATAAGAATTTATCTATATCGTGGTGCATGCAGAAATCATGTTCTTTGTCTAGCTAAGTAACTGGTGCATTTTGATCGAATCCGGCTGCTCGTATATGCTAATCAAAACAGTCTGTGCCTTGTTAAGTGTCTTCTTATTCTCCGTTTGTTGTCAGAACCAGTTAGTATTTTATTAAGAGCAACTCAAGACATAGAGAGAAAGAAGAAAAAGGAGATCATGAGTGAGTGATTATGTATATATATATATATATATAAATCAAGAAAAAATATAGACAAAGAACAAGACAGATAGAGATCGCCATCCGATTTTTTTTCTCGTTTGTTGTTGTCAAGATAAGCAAGAATAGAGTAAAAGAAACCAGATGACGATATACGATAAGAAATATCTCTAATCGAGATGCTCGACAAATAGAGGAAAAGAGCATGAATGACAAGCAAGTTCTTTTGTCTCTGTTTATGTATCGTCTAAAGATCATCTATTGTTGGCACTATTAGTAAACAACAATCATCATTCGATGTCGTGTTCTACGTCAATAAAATCAACAAAACAATATTTTCGAAAGGTATTACAAGAAATCTAATTTAGTGGTTACAGAAAATCTAATTATCAAATATCATGGTGGATCATGTGCTCGACCTCTATTCTTCTATCTGACAGGACAGTAGCAGTTACTTTTGTCTGCAACGAAACTTTTACCATATCTGTCATTTGACTTCTTTTTCTTCATATCTATCCCAACACATAATAATCAATATCATTTTATCATCGTCATACATGCAATTCTATAAATCGTGTGATGTGCTATCAACAGCCATGTATTCTTTTTTTATCAATTAATATTCTTTTTGTAATTAATATGATAATATCGAATTTTGTTTTTTGCATTTGATATTTAGAAAATGACTCCCAATTGCTTCGATATCATGTCATCATCAGCGACAGATTCATCCTCAAGTTTATCTATGCCTATCATACCGTCATCGCCAATGAATGCGCATCATACAGGTGGCCATATTACATGCGTTATAATCGGTGATAGTAGCGTTGGAAAATCTTCATTAGTTGTTAGTTATACAACAAATGATTTTCCTACACAATATGTACCAACAGCATTCGATAACTATTCTGTTGATGTTTCCGTTGGTACTCGACTTGTTCATATTGATATTTGCGATACAGGAGGAAAGGTAAATAAATAATCGTTCTGATAATAAGGATTGTATGACTGATCTTTTACTGTATAAACAAAACTTAAGCGAACGTGTTGTAAATCTTATAATGAATTTCACTATATGAACATTTCGTTACCACTATCAGTTTATTAATTAATCGATTAACAAAACAAAACAAACATTTGTTTTCTTTTATCTACACATTCTAGGAACAATTTTCATCCTTACATGGCCTTTGTATCCCGTACAGTGATGTTATATTACTCTGCTTTAGTGTTGTGAATCGACAATCATTTCACAACGCAATAACATATTGGCTATCGCGTGCTCGTCGTTCCAATGCAAGAATTCCAATTATACTTGTTGGTACACAAATGGATTTACGATCCGATTTAAAAACATTATTAACGCTTGATCAACAAAAATTAAAGCCGGTGACGGAAAAAGAAGCACGTGCATGCGCCCAACAAATACACGCATGCACTTATATTGAATGCTCGGCATTAACAGAGAAAAATTTAAAAACTGTTTTTGATACGGCAGTCTTAGCAGCACTTGAATTTTGCGATGCAAACACAACATTACCACTTCCATCAACATCTACTGTACCATTAATTGAACAACAAAATCAAACAAATAATAAACAACAAAAACATCGCCGTACGCATTCAACTAAAACTTGGAGAAAATTAGTATCCGGATGTATTGGCGTTTGAGAAATGCTATATTTAAATGTGTGTTTATGTATTTTATGGCTTCTTTTCATTTCTTCTCATTTCGAATGTCTAACCAGAGACCAATTTATTTTTGACTATATCTAATTCATATATCAAGAACAATATTTATTAAGATATTTAACCAAGAGCTATTTTAACAATAGTAAAGTTTTCAAGAAAAAAAAAACATAAATAAACCTAAATCTATGGTGTAGAGTAGAAATACTAATGCTTTGAAAGCGTGTCTATCTCAATAAATCAGCGATATATTTTTTTTTATCAAACTAAATCATGTTAAAAAAACTAATCGTTATTAATTTAAGCATACAGCATAATTAAAACTTTGAGATATTGAAATCAATAGTTCTCATACGAATGCAATGACTGCTAATTGGCTGATTTTACGATGAACAGCAGAAAGTATTCATAAAAAACACTTCATTATTTTTCTCTTCATGTGTCATAATTCGGCAGCTTCCAGCATGAGAAATCTTGCAGAAAAAGTCTTCTCAAAGCTCAAACAATATATTTAGTAAATATATTATCTAACATAGGTTCTGGTGTTTTTCGGACCTAAGATTTTTGCAAGAGTCGTACGCATACGCTTGTTGTTTGGTTACCATTTAATATCATCTAAGACAGTTTACTAGCAAAATGTAATCGTAACAATAAAATAGATACGACAAGATCTTCAGTAATTCATCATAGATTCAATTGTAGAAATGATGAAATAAATATTTTTTTATGATGGCAAAAGCTTATTGTGATGATAGATTTCTCAAATGTTATTAAACAGAATAAGACTAGATTTTCTCGTTCGTCTGATTATTATCTTCTGTGATAATATCGGTCGTAAATCTTTTTCATTTGTATTGTGTATTTTTGAGTCGAGAATAGCCAAGAACAACAATAATCTTACTATTTTTATGTCATATTTACTCGTTACAAAGCAAAAATTGTAATGATATCGATCTATCATCTTTCTAATATCGAGTTTGACAGTTATAACATAGAGTTTTTGTCAAGATTACAATCCGTATATTATATTCTTTTATATATAAACGTTTTGAAAAAGATTATCTATTATTCATTTAACTTTGTTATTTTAATCATTTTTTAGTTTCGGTGATTCCTTCAAAGTTTACAACCTGATTTTTGACTTATCGGCAAAAAACCTACAGTTGCTGAAACTTTGGCTAACTAGATTTTAGACAAGACATTCAATGTTCATTGAATCAATCGGATTGATCAGCAGGTAAACGTTAGAAAAAACTCATTGTTGAATTATTTAGAATAATTGAATACAACTGCTGATTTGTAAGCTGTGGTGTTTTAAACGTGGCCGAACTATGGAGTATTGAAATAAATGGTTTATCCAGCTGTTGATATACGAATACATGCTGTCGAATGAATAATATCTCGTTATAATTTATGAGCTACTTCCATGGAAGGATATCTAGAGGATTCAGCAAAAAGACTGACGAATCACAGTGATTTATACAGATTTTTCTCTACAGGAGGGCAAATTTAGTTGCCGGCATGTAAAGCACATCTTGCTTTTAGAAACGCTAATATCATAATTATTAAATTAATTGCAGCCAAGTACTGTGTTATTTAAGCCATTTAAATTAGTTTTCCCATTAATTATCCCAATAATATACATCAGAAAAAAGATAAAGTTTGACCGCTTGACAGTTTGGGATCGAATAAAAAAATCGAATTTGTGATAAGCGTTTTACAATTTTCTGCTTGATTATTTTAGAAAAGAAAGCTTTGTCTAGCTATTGTTGAATGACGCCTTCCTATGCTACAAATTCAGTCAATTAAATGTTTTTTTAGGCTTTTTATCTCATTCTCTAAATTGTTCTTGGGCTAAAAACACGACTAATGTGTTGGTAATTGTTTCTTAGCTACCAGCTGTTGTTGTCAGAAATGCGTGGTGTGCAAATGGCAACTTTTCTACGACGTAAATACACAAGTGTTGCTATTTTCAGAGCGAGTACGCTCGAGATTGCTTCCGATTTGGTTGAGAATAGGTTGTGATATCCTAGTATGATGATTGAGATGGATATGCGTGAGAACAATGTATCGTACCTACAAAATGTATGTATGTCTAATAATTAATGGTAGTAGCATCCGTATCCAGATCTACATCTTCAAGAGATTAAATCCAATTATTTGGATGATGTTTATCGATCGTCATTAAAGCAGTTGTTTCCGAAGAAGGTGACGTGATAGTAGATGGAAAAGGGAAAGCACCAACTTCATCCGAATTATCTGATATAGTTCATTGTTGTAAAATTTTAGAAAAAAGCAAATCAGATCAATTTGTGGTTGAGAACGATCAAATCGAATGTTTTTCCATTGTACTTTTACAAGACCATAAAAAGGGAAAGGATCCAGAGTTCGACTCTGTAATCAATTGAATATCTACTATTTATAGAGTATACTATCATTAGTAGATACAGGGACGGCGCGAAGCAATAAAAGTATAGGGGGGTTACTTGAAAACGGGAGTTTTTTTTCAGAATCGGAGGAAATCAATAAAAGTCTCTTCTATTTTCTTCAAAAATCGAAGGAAGTCAATAAAAATTTCTTCTATTTTCTTCAAATCGGAGTAAAATTGAAACAAAAATTTCCAAAGTTGGGGGGGAGGATCCCCCAACCACCTCCCCCCCCATTCGTGCCGTCCCTGTGTAGATATGTGAAATTTTTTCAAAAATAAGCTATTGAATATGCTATTCGATTTCTGCATGAATATCCAATAAAGTAATATTTAAGTGATGTATTACATTCGTCAAGTGCCTTAGCTCCTATGCTAAATTCTCAAGTAACTAGATGCAAAAGTGAGATCTAAACGTGTTCAAATAGCAATTTAAGACAGAAAATTTGATTTAAAACAAAGACAGATGAATCTGTTGATTTCAATGGAAGACCATTGCGAAAATCTTTCAAATGTAAATCTATTATGATGATATAGAGCTTGTAAAGTTATCTACGCATAGGTTATTTCTTAAATTTTCAAATCAATATTTATCAATGTTTGATGGTAAGCGAATACAATTGAACTGCATGATAAGATAAAATAAGTTAAGGATCAGCCTAAAATGAATAGCTTAATGAATAGGTACTTTCGTCTCCGAAGGATATCTTCCAAACGCATCAATTGTTTACATGAACCGATTTGCATAACTATTTTTAAGTAGTTAGAATCGGTACAAATATTCCGACAACGTTACGGGCTGGTTTAGCATAGACTTTTCTTTTCAGGGGGGAATCAGATTTTCCCGAGATCAATATCAATGTCTCAGAAAACTGTGAAAAGCTTGCACGATGAAGAGTACATTTTCACATGCGACGAACAAGGAAAATTCTAATTGTTAGTCATAATTTTACACTCACTTGAAATCAACACGTAATTACACAGATGTAGGAATTCTTCTATGTCGTGTTTACAGAAGACTACTAACGATTTTTGAATATCTTTGGGAAAATCGAAACATTTCAAATTCTTATATTACACATCTTTTCAGTGCTTCCATTGAAATTCAATTAAGTATCAGCTTAGGAAATACAGGCAGAATGTGTGTCGAACACCCAAACTCAAATATCTATAATGTCGCTGGTATCTTCTATGACTTCTTCGCTAATGCTTACCTGAGTTCTCGCCGACACTCTATGAAAGCCTTATTTGAATATTTAACCCTAATCCGACCACCTCTATAAACGCGTATATTGTACTATTCTAAGTTGGATGAGGTTCAAACTTAATTGTGAGCGTTTAACTTTTCAATTCATGTAATACTGAAGCAGAGTATCATATACCATCAATCTATAGAATTTTTGTCCATTTGAGACGTACTCGTAAAAAGAACAAGACACACTTTCAGAATTCTTATTTTGAGTTGGGGTCCGTACGGACCCCAGGTGGGTGGATTAGGGTTAATCATTGTTCGCTGTAAAATTGATATGGTTATCTGCGTTTTTCTATTCTATTGTCTCTTTCGGAAAAATACGTGTATTCTTCATGAAATATACAGGTAAATATTACTGTCATGTATAATTTCGTATATAATCAAAATATATAAAAAGTATGTTCTTACGCTTGATACATTCAGACTTTTGTATAAATGCAAATTGATTAGTCAAATATGAATTATCGACATTTTTTTACTATATCAAGAAAGTACCCATGTAACAATAACAACTATCTACATAGTCTGAAAGACCATATAAATAGAAATTGAGGTCTTCCAAATTTTTGGAAAACTTTTCTAACACTTCAGTGATCGAATTTTTTAGAATCAAATGAAAATATCGGTCAATGAAAAACATTAGACTTGAAGAAGGCATTTCTTTTTATTGTGCATTTCTATTCTTTATAAAAATGGAATTGAATTTAAAATAAAAATATATCTGTTGTGATTTTATTTTTTATAATATAAAATATGAAAATGCAATGAGTAAGTAAACAATGAGAAAAATTTAGCACAATCTAACTATAAAATAGACTAGACATAAGTTTAAACGATTTGATCGTGGTTGATTCTAGTTAAATAAATCATCCAATTAATATGAACTGTACTTAAATGATTGCTCGTCGTATTATATTTATGAGACAGCAGATAATGATAGTAGTAGGCCACATTAGTTAACACATCGCTAATAAAAATTAAACCGATCTTGAAGGATAGAATATAATTAAATAAACACATCTTGCAAATTATAATCCCTTAAATAAAACAATTAGGATCATCTAATACGCCATGGAGAACTATCATAGCGATACTTTAGGATAACAGGACGAAGGTTCCGATATCTATCAAAATAAAGTTCGTTACGGTGAAGTATACCGCTATTACAAATGTTTACAGCAGTTAAAAATGAACAGTATTATTTGTATTTTATGGCAGTAAATACAGCGTTTTCTACAATTAAAAGTCATCTTTGATCAAATTTTGTTGCCAATCACTACCTTATCTAGTACTAGCTTCGCCCATATTGAACGATGTGTCCAACATGAACCAGTATTCGATAACGTTACGGCAAGAATACGGATAGGTGCATCCATCAAGCTGCATACCTATAATACAATATATCTAATCACTGTGTGTATTTTAAATTGATGATGGATACTGCGGTATAAGTTGTTTTTGCATTTCTTCATTATAAATGCAACTAGAGGCCCCTGTGAAGAGTTAGACTTTAAGATTATAGGAAAGATTGATTTAATGAAATTTTTGGATTACTATTTGAATTATTAAATAAAAAGGGAATTACTAAAGTTATAAACTCAAAACATTAAGCATATAGAATTCACGAAAAAGTCTCTCGATAAGCAACATTATCTGTTACTGTTTGCTCATAATCCGTTTTCCCCTGTCTAGTGGTATTTTTTACTTGAATTTTTAAACCATTAGGTTCCATTGCTCTTGAACATCCTGCATAAAACTAACCGTGAGAAAAACATGGCTTTGGAAGATAGAGGCCAACTCTATCAAAAGTTTGACCTTGAAACTGATTATTGTCATCGCATACGCAAGCCGAACTGGAAACTGGTGTCTAATGAAATTGAATGGAAGTACCGGATCATTCGATGTATCCAAAGAAATTCTAGGAATAAAGTGAACAGTTCCAGAAAATGCATCAGTGATAGCTTCCAATTGAAGCACGTTTAGACGAAAGGCTCTAACAATTATTCTAGTTTCATAACAAAGCTATTTGTTTACCGGTAGATTTCTCAAAAGTATTACTGTTCGACCTATTTTTAAACTTAATTTATACGATGGTAATGCAGATGAATTCAACGTATTTAGAAACTCTACTGGAATATTGACCTGTAAATCATAGTCATTTATATCGTGACTATTTTTGACACAGTCAGTCGCATAAAAACTCTTTTGTTCAACATTTTTTAACTTTATCAAAACCCGTTCATTGATTAATCGACAACTTTAGTTCCTTGAGCAGAGAATTAGGTTTCTTGAAAAAGTTGCAATATCAGTATCACGTAAAACTATTATCAAAAACATCGCTAACTATATGTCATTAGGTATTAAAGAAATAGAACTTCACTATATGTAATACTTGCTTTTATTTAAATTAGGTGCCGTTTCTTCTTTTTTCTCCTTTTCTTGGAGATTAATTCTATTTTCTGTTTCTCTTAATCTATTTACTGTAAGAACTAAATAGTTGGGTGTGAATTTGTAATAAAATAAATAATTTAAAGTTCTATGTGTTTTTGCAGCGAGCGTAGAAAAAGAAAACAATACAAAAAATGACTGACGTGCATATATATGTATAACTTTCCTTTTTTTCGTTATGTGGCTAATCATTTGATGGTTTTCGGAGAACTGAAGAACATTTGTGCATTATAATATAGATTATTTAATGTTTTCTGCATAATTGTCGCATAAAAATTTGGATTAAAGCTTTTGCTTATATGCAATGAGTTCAAATTATTTCTAAAAATATTTAATCATAACGATAAGTTATCTCGTAAATATGAGTGACAAGAACTACACCGTTATTCAATAAATACTCAGTTTTCCTATTAAACTAATAACGCACAAATAGTATTTGTAGTCCAGATTCGGTTCGAAGTCTGTGATAGGCTTCTAACTGGTTATGCTAGATACGAAATATTATTCTCTTGAGGGTGAATGTTTTTCATGTGCTAAATGAGAAATCAGCGTTCGCAATAGTTAAAAGTTCTCCCAGAAAGTACTGAAGACTATCTACTGTTATCTACACTCCGATGTACGCACAATCCATAATTTTATCTGATGATCTCACTAAAAATGGTACGATTCGATAAATAATGCAATTATGTGTTTATTGCGACCGATTGCAAACCTCTACCATTTTGAATGTGCAGTAAACTTGAAGAAAGAATTATATTCATCTTGCAAATGTAATTAAAAGAATATTTTCCCAATAACTTTATTTTTCTATTTTGATAAATACCCAGGTGAATGAATCCGACTTACCGACAGCATTCCTGAACACGGACCTATTGTCGGTTCCGACGGAAAAAATCATTTTCTTATTTGCACCAAATAAGCATTTTGAGCCATCAGAGCGCAAGGGTGACTCGTTAGAGTTGGATCCCGTTAAAATCCAACATCGGATCCGATTGGGTCCAATACTAAGGATACGACTGTAGGTCCGTGTCCAGGAATCCCATAAGATTTCGTAGGTTTTATTAAAACACATATGGTATTCGGTATATTCACTGTCTGACCCTTGTCGGAATGATTCTCCTTGACAGTTATCTACTGTGTGTATTCCAATAGAAATTCTAATCGATTTCGATGCTCGACTCATTCTAAATTGTAATTTATTTCAAAAACCAAGAATCGATGAAAGATTTTGTGAAATATAAAAAAAATCCTATTCTCTGTATGGTGCATTTCGTTTCCTCAGCTTATATAACTCACATTACATGTGCAACCGAACATCGTGATAGGAGAATTTGCTTTTGTATTCTGTCTGTTAGACCTGTGGCGTCCTCACACAGTTCAGTTAATGTTGATCGTCGTCACGTTGATGTTTTCATCCACTATAATAATAAGATGAGTCATCATCAGAATTACCTTTCCACCCACCCTAACCCAAATATGATCAATACTGTAGAAGTCATCCAATCGTTGAATATGATCAATGCATTTATAGAGGCCTGGTTTTTCAATCAAAAACATAGTTGTCAATCGTGTAAAGTATCTTTTAAAATAGAAGCCGATAGAAGTAATTTGCTGTCGAAGTTACAGCAATATTTAACATTAATAGCAATCATTATTTTGAATTCTTAAAATGAATTTGAAAACTCTTCTTTTAATGATCAAGGTTGTGCTTTCTCTAAATACTAATATATAAAAATATTTATATTCAATATTGGGTTAATGTGAATATTTATAGCATAAGCTTTTTAATTTTGAAAAAAAAAGAAAGATGAAGTTTGAATACTTACCATATCTTTCTCATGAGTATCTAGAGTCATATTATAAGCATTGATTTTCAACTAGTACAGTGATATATTTCAAAGTATCTAAATCATTCATTTTGATTTAGATAATCACTTCTAAAAATGATTCTCTTTCATGATCATCCTGAGTATAACGGAATGAAAACTTGCACACACATTTTGTTTTCTTTTTCATTTAAAAAAGAAAAAAGAAAAAATTCACAACTCAACATTATTTGTTTTTTTCTATGTTATGTCATACATTTTATGTTTGATGGAACAAGTCGCATCAAAACAATAAAATATAACCAATATTTCAGATAAATTCATAAGATGGCCGGCATGAGTAAGCTACCTGCTGTTTATCGTCATGGTTTTTTGTTAGGTATAATTTGTAGAATTAATACTATATTATAAATTTAATTTTTTTCTTTTTTTTATTTAATTAGCATCATCCATGGCTTTATCTTATTGGGTAACAGTAAAATGGCTTCGTCAACGATCTAAACTGTCAGCTGATTTCTCATTTGAAAACAAATTTTACTTATTATTTTATTTTATTTTATTTTATAATTTAGACTATTAGAAAAAGATATTAGCTCATCGATGAAATCAGTATGTTTTGATTTGATGAAATTTTAAAAAGTTCTGAAAAATGAGTTTTTTTTCCATTTAGCATCTCGCTAAGAAAGATCAAAAAGTTGCTGTGGACAAGAGATTTTTTAGGTATGAAGAATTTTACAATTTAACCAATTAATAGTTTCTTTTCTCACATTAGGAATCTTATTAAGTTAATAAGAATTCTCCTTCCAAAATTTTTCTGTGGCGAGGTAAAAATAGATTCAAACCATTTTCGAAGACGCTTAAAACATATTTTCTTCATTGTTTAGAGTCTTTTCCTTGTATTAGTTGCTGCATCACTTGTAGCACGTACTTATGCTGATGTATGGATGATTAAAAACAGTACATCCATTGAAAGTGCCATTATTGGACGGAATTCAGCTCTATTTAAAGAAAACGTTATAAACTTTGCCTACGGAATGCCTTTGGTAAGTGTATAAAAATGAACCTATTTATTAATGTTCTGATCTTTTTTTCAGCTTGCATTCGTTAATAATGCTCTTAAAGTACGTATTGAATTGTTCCTGAATTAAATATAATTTTTGCTTTCATATTTTTATAGTATACTCTTGAAGAACTTAAATTACGTTTTCGAAAACGTTTATCCTTATATTTATATGATCAATATCTTAAGTATGAAATTCATGATAAAATTTTTTTTTAAAATTATTTTCTATTTTTTAAAGAGGATTTACTTATTATCAAGTCAATACACTTGATAGTCGTATTTCAAATATTGATCAATTATTAACACAAGATGTTGAAAAATTTTGTACAAGTGTAGCTGATCTTTATACAAATGTTTCTAAAGTATTCGTATTTGTAATTTATTTTCGCGAATAATAATGATTTCTTGTTCTTAGCCATTTTTGGATATTATTATTTACGCAAGAAAACTCTCAGGATCAATAGGTCCTGGCGGACCGTCACTATTAGTACTTTATTTAGTTTGCTCGGGTCTTGTTTTAACAAGGTAAATTAGTTTAATAATATTTCTTCTTTGTGCATGCCAATCAAATGATTTTCTTTTTTGCAAAAATTAAGATTACGTCGCCCTATTGGACAGATGACAGTTGCTGAACAACAATTTGAAGGCGAATTTCGTTATGTTAATTCTCGTTTAATAACTAATTGTGAAGAAATCGCATTTTACAATGGTAGTCGACGAGAGAAAATGATTATACGAGATGGATTTGAACGACTGGTATAATTTTCTTTGGAATAAAACAAACTTTACTATTTATTTTATTTCAGATTAAACATTTAAGAAGTTTGATTATCTTTCGATTAGTTATGGGTTGTACGGATAGTGTTGTTGCTAAATGTAAGTTCAGTCAAATGTTTTCAATTTCAATTGATGAATATATATATATGTATATACTTAGATATATCAACATGCGTTGGATATTATGTTGTTAGCCGACCATTCTTAGATCCACTGAATACAAGACATGCAAACAGTACATACAATCAAATTTTAGAGGTAGAAAAATGAATCAATACTACGGAATGATTCAATATTTTATGACAATTAAGAAGACTGAGGAAAGCCTTTTTTTTCGACTTATAGGACTATTATTCATCTGGTCGAATGCTTATGCGTCTTGCTGAAGGTATGTTGTTGTAATCTTTGATAAAAAAAAAGACTTAGGTTTTATATTTTTAGCTGTTGGACGTTTGGTAAGAAGCGCACATAATCATTATTACATTTGAAACATCATTGGTTTTAGGTTCTTGCTGGCCGTGAATTAACAAAATTAGCTGGGTAATTAAAATACAAATATTCCCTTCCTTCACTACATAATATCTTAACAGTAAAATATATATATAGCTTTCAGGTTGACACGTTAAAAATACCTTTTGTAAATAAATAGAACATGAGTTCATAGAAAAGCAGAATATCTGAAAAAAATAAGACCTCCCAATGCGGGGAGGAGATGTGTTCATATTTTTAATTCGAATTAATTTGTTTTAATTAGTTTTACAACACGTGTTACGGATCTCATTGGAGTTTTATCAGATGTCAATCAAGGACACTGTGTTCGTACTGGCATAAATAATACTACAATGGAAAACAAAAATAATGAAGGCCGAATTCGTACACAAGATGGAATTATCAAGTAAGACAAATAGGTTGATGTATAATTAACAAGTAAAATTCATATTTAGATTTGAAAATGTTAAACTCATGACTCCAAATGGTATTATTAAGATAATAGATGAAACATAATTTATATAAGGCCTTCTTTTTTTTTTTGTTCAGGCGATATTTTAATTGAGAATCTTAATTTTACCGTACGATCAGGTCAAAATGTGATTGTTGTTGGACCAAATGGATGTGGAAAATCGAGTTTATTTCGTACCATTGGCGAAGTAAATAGTTCAATTAAATAAATCATAGATTTTTATACTTTATTTGTAAAATAGTTATGGCCTGTTACAAGTGGTACTTTAACAAAACCAGGTAGTGGACATTTATTTTACATTCCTCAAAAACCCTATATGACAATTGGCACATTACGTGATCAAATTATTTATCCTGATTCGCTTGGTGATATGCGTCGTAAAGGAGTCAAAGATGAAAACTTAAATGATTTACTTGATAAAGTTCAACTAACTTATCTTGTACAACGAGAACGAGGTTTTGATGGTGTACAAGATTGGATGGATGTACTTTCAGGTGGAGAAAAACAACGTATTGCTGTAAGTTGTAATTTCATTATTATTTTCTATAAAAACAAAAAATCTTACTCTAAGCGAAAATTTTAATCATAAAATCAAAGTATTCTCTTATAACGTATCAACAATTAGAGTCTAGTATAACATTTGCATTTTATCTCCACTATTTGAACTAATATTTAGCTTAGAATGACATTTTCATTCAACTAACCGAAGTTTAAAATGATTGTTTTGTCTAGATCTTTGTAATTGGCTTTATCCTACTCGAATTATTGAAGAATCCAGCTTTTCATGAAACTGTTATACATAGACCTTTAAAAAATCAGTCGCTAAAGAGATTATTCCGATTTTGAGCAGTTATGAAGTTCAATTCGTTCATTGACAGTTTTGGTTATGTTTCTTTTTATTTAGATGGCACGTCTTTTTTATCATAAACCTCAATTTGCTATTCTCGACGAATGTACAAGTGCAGTTTCAGTTGACGTTGAAGGCTTTATGTATGAATACTGCCGAACAGTAAGTTCTTATTGACGACGAACCTAATATCTATATTAATGAAAATATACATTAGGTTGGTATTACTTTATTTACCGTTTCACATCGAAAAAGTTTATGGAAATATCACGAAGTAAGATAAAATCTTGAAACAAGAAAAAAACAAGCATACTTTATCTTTCAGTATTGTCTATATATGGATGGACGCGGTAGTTATTCATTTAAACCAATCGACGAGCATACATCTGAATTTGGTTCTTAGAACAAACATAACTAGGGCTGATCGGACACTTGGAGGGAGCGTGTGTGTGCGACTCTCCTGATAATGAAACATTTTCTTGCACTCGATGAGAGAGAAACAAAAACAAAAATGAACTTCTTTCTTCGAAAAAATTGCAACATTCCGTATTAATTTAATAGATTTTCATCAGCCTGCAAGAAATATATTTTTCATATTTTCTTTTAACTGTGATTGTATCTAAGAGAACAAAAGTCATTTTAATAAATATCAAACTGCTTCAATATCACGAGAAAATTAATTTTTACATACAAGATAAATGATGAAAGATGAAAAAGAAAACTATTTATTTAACAAATAAATTTACGACGCCACTTTGATCTTTATGAGCTTGTTTTAGTTTTGAATATATTCTAATAGATAATTACTAATGTTCATATCAGATACTATCTTATTCGAAATTATACTAGAACATAAAAATAAAAGTACTTCAACAAATTATAAGGATAAGATTTCAATCGTGTCTTAATTTATTCATCAAATATTCAAATGCTTATCAATTGTTCACGATATAAATTCAGTAGCGTCATTGTTGATATCAACATTTCAGTGGTTCTGATAGTACTACTCACATAAAATAGCTGATCGTAAATTTTTACAAAATGTCAAATTCAGGAATGTTCTTTTTCACAGAACAGAAATCGTTTCTATAGACATAGAGTAGATTTCGATGTGAAATAATAACCTTATTTGCAGGATGTGTCAATATTAAATCAAAATAAACGTCATAATAGGCGTTTTTGCGTTTTCTCCGTTAATGTTTAATTATTTATCCAGTTGTTCCTGATTTTTATGATAAATTTTCCGTTGTTTCTGTTTCAGCAAATATGGTGATAAATTTTATTGTTTTTACAAGTGTCGTAATGAAAGCAACCTGGGCATAATAAAATTGATATGAGTGAAAATCATATCTCAGATGTTCAGGTATTGTTTTGACCTTAGAAATTGAGAATAGGTACATTATGAAATCTTCTAAAAATCTCAAGCAGAGCTCTAAATGGGATGGGATCGGACGAATTGTTTTGTCGCATCTCATGGAATTTCATAAACGTATCTATCATTAACAAATCTTGTCTAACACGTTCATTATTATATCCAAGAAGCGATTCATTCTATTATTTTGGTGTTAGGGAAGAAAATAGTTTCGAAACTTATGTAATTTACTGTAATTTTGCCAAATAATTTTTTTTTCTCTAGATATTTTTTGACTCTCTCCTAGAAAAAAATACCGCTTTTATTAATCACAAGATTTTTCGTCAAATTTGGTATCAAATTTTTAAACATCTCAACAAATTAGAAGCAACTAAAGTAGTTTATCAGTGTTTTTTTTTCATCAACTTCGAACTTTTGTGTTAGCTTAATTTTTTCCGGAAATTTAAGACGAACTGGAAAAAATTTCCTTATGTTGATACTCTCAGATGAATTGTTTAAAATAGTATGAATTCTAATGAACCCTATAGCTGGATGTACTTTAATATTCTGTAAATTAAACTTGCGATGCATCATGCTGAAAAATAATTTGAATTTCACATTTTGAACCGAGAATACTAAAGATTCGTCCCAAACAACGAACTCTACGGAAAGAATTCATCGTTATGCGACAGATTATTCAAAATTTTGCACCGTCCTGAAGTACAGTTCTGCACAAAGTAACTGATGTTTTTCGTTGTTTTTTTCAAATTCTTTGAAAACATATGATATCCTCCTATTTTATTCGAAGTTCCAATTCGCATCATTCATAAGTCTTTTGAAAGTACGATATTGTTGTAAAGGATATCTTATTTTCTTAACTAGGCCTAATAGGAATCCTAAAGATAAACTAGCTTGAATAGGTTTATATTTCGAAAATAAGAATCTAAATGTCACGTATATTTTTCTGTTAACCGCATTCTAACTCTCTTCCAGTGAGCAAGGAATTCTGGGTCTCCTATGATGAATTGTTTAATATCATAATTTCAATTGAAAACAATTTCATAAACTAAAAGTCAATATTGTCGAAGACAAATATTTACTCTAGATTTTGTCGCTTAACAATTCAATATTGAAGATAGATAGGTAAAGATTATTTGTGATTTACTCGTGAGATATTTCAACTTTTATTCGATCAGATAAATTATACAGATTCAGGTAAGTCGTTTTCTTTTTGTTCATATTAAATATAATAAATTATATTAACATTCGACAACTATTTACTAAGTAATCATGTTACCAAAGGGTATTTTTTATATAGTGTAATAGTAATCAATACCGGGGTAAAATTTTATTCGAACAAAAGGTTTTAAATAATAATCAATTCTTTTTCTTGTACTAAATAATAAGATAAAAACGAAGCATCTGTTCATTTGGTTTTATATTTCTTACAATCGTTTTTGAGATCACACATGAATAGCTGTGTCCTTTTGTTTCAATAATGTTTAGTTTGACCTACGCTACTTTCTCGCATCGATTATTGACCCGATAAAGCAACGATGTGGCGCTAGTGTTTTATCTCTGATGATGTTCAAATATAATAAAATTAATGCTTTCGATTGTAGCGAAGTAACACCGATTGCTAAATTCTTACTTTTTTAGTTACATTAAAAATATTACTGAGATAAACTCAAATTCTATCTTGTCCCCAACTACTATTTGATTATCTTATCAATCTTAAAGTAAACCATCCGATGTTGAAGTAAAATATAAAGCATGTGAAAAAGAAAAATGCTTCAGAAGACGCATTACAGTAGCTAACTGACGTCAGACGTTGTCTCTTTAGTTGCGTATTTATCTACGTGTCTTGTTCTTTCTCATTTTTCTCTGTCACTAACAAAAATATTGGTTTTAGACAATATAAAACTGCCAACATAGATGCATTAGTCTGCATGGATTCTTTTTCTTTTGCATTTTTTCATGTACATTTAACATTTTTCTTCGAGTCTATTGCTCAGGTATTGTCAATATATTAAAATTATAATATTAGTAGAGCAAGTACTAATAGGATTATCGAAACAGGAAAATCTCTATTGTAAACATATGTGCATATATAGACATATTAATTTGATTTTATTAAAATAATTTATTATACGCGCGGAAGAAGCAAAAACGAATCCTGCTATTTTATTTTATAGAAAATTAATCATTGGCATTTACCACGAGTCAATAAATGAATAAAATACATGATTCTGATTCTGATTCACTGAGAAAAACAACATCAGGAATAACACAATGTAAGTATCGCTCTATTAATAAAACTCTTCCTTTGCTATATAGTATATTTTTTTGTTTTTATTACTCATTACGAATAGATTCGTTACAAAAACAATTAAGCAATAACGAACATAAAATGGATATGCACCCAAAATCAGATAGGAACTCATCGGACACTACCATTGAATATCCAATGACTGAGAATCCAAAGCATCGTAAAATTTTAAGTCATAGTGAATATTCTCCGATTGGTTCGTCTCGTAAACTTAATTTATTACTTCAACGTTCGCTTCGTTATTCATATCGACAACGATGTTGTGGATGTTGTCCAACAATACTTTGTGAACTCTTATTTCCTCTTATTATCATCGCATTATTAGCCTTAGCTCGCTATGGGTCGAATGCACTGATTAGAGAATTGAATTCAAATCCGCAATCGGTTCCAAAAAGTTTAGATCGTAAACTATGCTCACAAAATATGAATAGAACAACAACGTTATCCAAAGATTTATTTAACAAATGTTTTGCATTTCCGCCAAGTTATACTCCACGTTCATGGGAAGCATTGAATCACGGTCCTCTTTCAAACATAACAAATATTATCTTTCAACCATTGACCAATGAAACAAAAGAACTTGTTGAACTTGCTAAAAACCATTTGACAAAAATACAATGCCAGAATACTAAAATATGGTAAATTAAGCTTCTATATGAATCAAAGGAAAACAAAAAAAAGAAATTTTATTCAAAGGAGTGAAGATATAAGTGACGAAAATATTACTTCCATATTAGAAGATGAAACGACCAATAAAATTATTATTGATTTTGGTTCCACATCGAATCTTAAGAGTAAACGTAATCTTGATTGTGAGTATTCAAATAATTGATGGATAAAAAAAAGAGACAGGCTAATCCGCTATTTCATTTTTAGATAATATAATGATTCGAGCGTCGAATATCTTTAAGAAAAATTCACCCATCGATATGTCGTTTGTATCTTTTTTACATCCAAGTAACATATATCAAAACTGAATACTTTCTCTTTCTCTATTGCATATTATAAAACTTGAATTATTTAGCTTTCATTGCTGATCGATCGAATGTAACGGATGATAATAACGCCGCAGGTTCAGAATTACCTGAATTTACTGATGTAAAACTATTTATTGATTCATTACTTATTGGCTATCAGACAAATCGTGCGATTGAATTCGAAATCGAAAGGGATGCTATGATTTGTACGCCGATTCGTAGAGATGCTATTTTTGGTATGTTCAAATGACTGTAGATTAGAATAGTATAAATAAAATTCTGCTTTCAAAGAATCACAATCAATAATTGTTACAATAGTTTTAATTTTGGTTGACTTTATCTTTCTTATTCCGTAAGTAAAACAAAATGAAATCAGAACAGATTTATTTGATTGTTTTATTCATTAGATATTTAATTCTTTTAATTACTTTAATTCGAGAAAAAAATGCCAAAGTAAAAGAAATTCTTAAAGTACTTGGAATCGAACCTGTTTTGAATAATATCGCTCAAGCAATTCGGTAAAGTGAAAAATAAAACTTATGAAAACTATTTCATCTCATCTTTTTAGAACATTGATTATTATTTGTCTTTTAACTTTACTCTTATGTATTGTGTATAAATTTAAATTAAAACCAGACGCATATTTTAATTCGGTTAATTTTGGTGTTCTCTTTTTCGGCTACCTAATATTCGGTTTACAATTAATCGCATTTTGTATAATGAATGTACAATTATTCGATAAAAATGTTCGTGCAATATTGGGCACATTTTTTATCTATGCGATATCATTAGCTATTCATCCATATAGTGTTGTATGGCCGACAGCAATACAATATATACTCATATTTGTTAGTCCTTACATCGCTGCACATTCAATATTTCAAGTGAGATTTTTCTTTTGAATTTGTTTGACAAATTGAAGCGGCATGTTTGCTTTGACTTTTGCTTTTTGTTTAGCAAGCAATGCTACATGATTTAGGGAAAATAGATGTAGCGTTATTTCAAATTATTTATCGAAATGTGCCAATGTTTTTTTCAACACTGATTATTATGATTTGCAGTAGTGTTTTCTATTGGACATTGTCTTGGTATTTGGAAAAAGTGTTTCCAGGTATATATATAAATATTGTTTCAATCAATTTCTAGAGCATCAGTTAACGTTGATTTGTGTGCATCCTTTGTTTCATCCGTTAGTAAAGAAAAAATGAAAATGCTATATATAGTTAAAAGTTCTTCTAAATTGAAAAACTTTTCTTTAGAATCTGCCGATTGTCGTTCTTTGACGCATATAAGATTGGGAGTATCATAGGGAGATGTTTTTTCACTTAATGATCTACAAAAGACCTTCAAGACTATAATCTTCTAGATATATTTTTTCATGCGAACTGTTTGACTCATAAAATAATAAATGAGATGAAATAAAATAATTTTAACTATTTAAAATTCTATAGATTCATCATTGAAATAAAGCATTATATTTTTTTATAGACAAAGTGTCATTTATTTTCTTTATGGTTTAAATTCATATCTGTCAGCAATCAGTTGATGATTTTCTGGAATTCAATGCTGTTTTTAATACTAAAACTTGATGAGAATTTGTGTTGCACAATCCTAACTAATTTACTTCAATAGCGATTATAGATAAAGGATACTTTTTGTGTACTCAAAAAGTGAGTACACTCTAGAATCGGTCAGTGTGTCCGTCCGGCCGTAGGCACGATAACTTTCGAAAGGAGAGTCAGACCGTGATGAAATTTTCCACAACGTTTAATCTCATGAATATCTCGGTCGAGTTCGAAGATGAGAAGAATCCGTCAAGAAATGGTTGAGTTATCGAAAAAATTGTCATTTTTGACCAGACCATCCCTGAGGAGGAGTACAGGGATTTTTTTTNTGCAAAAAGTGCATGGGACATATGAGTCATTCTAGAATGACTCATATATCCCATGCACTTTTTGCAGTACACATAACTTTCGGATGAAATCCGAAGTTTCCACATTTATTATAGATAAAAAAGAAGAATGATTATACTTATGTAAGATCATTCGCAGTATTGTAAAGCGAGAGCGTCGGTTCATAAATATTTATCTCCTATTTTTATGTGAATTCAATGCAGGAGCCAGCGGCTTCTTCTTTTTTTACATGAGCTTAATTGTTGATTGATACTAATAAAATTTTAATTGATTTTGCCTGCACTGAGCGCCCGGACCGACTTAGAATTGTCTCATTAAAATTTAGGTCTAGTTATTGATAATAGAGAATGTCGACACAAAGTTTTGAGCAGATTCGAAGAGAGATTAGATCGATCTACTGGCAAAGCTTCAATTTGCAATGATACAAGTATAGTTCTCAATCTCGAAACTTTACTAGACAAAAAGTCCCTCGCGATATTTATCAATACCATTAGTATCTCTTCGTAGACTCAACTTTAGCTCAAATATTATTGAGTAAATGATGTTTCTCAATTAAAATATTTAGGCGAATATGGTGTTCCTGTTGGATGGAACTTTCTATTTAAACGAGATTATTGGCGTTCGGAAGTAACTGTTGATCAGGCGGATTCATGTTCTACTAGACGGAAATCAGTTGCAAGCAGAAATTCTATTGGAAAACCTATTGTTCATGTGAATCATTTAGTTAAAAAATTTGGCCATGATAAAATCGCAGTAAATGATGTTTCATTTAATTTATATGAAAACCAAATAACTTCATTACTTGGACCAAATGGATCTGGAAAAACAACAATATTTAATTGTTTAATTGGAATGTATAAACAAACATCGGGTTCAATTACAATCGACAGTGAAGATGGCATGGATTTCGACACTCGAGCCAATATGGAAATGTTAAGAAAATCAATGGGTTATTGTCCTCAACATGATATTCTTTTCGATTTGTTGACCATAAAAGAACAGCTAGAATTCTATGCGACAGCTCGAGGATTTGGAAAAAACAAAGAGAGAATAGCAAAAGAAATGCTCTATTTAGTTAATCTTCAAGGTTCACAAGAACTCTATTGCAATTCATTATCTGGCGGAATGAAAAGACGTTTATCGTTAGCTTGTGCATTCGTTGGAGATACAAAAATTATTCTTCTTGATGAAGTAAATATTCAATAGGCAAACGAAATTTGTTTCTTTAATTGAAATCTATTTAGCCATCAAGTGGACTTGATCCGTCGAATCGTCGTTTATTGTGGGATTGGTTACGTTCAATGAAAGAAGGTAAAACACTTTTATTAACAACACATTTCATGGAAGAAAGTGATGCCCTATCGGATCGTATTATGATTATTGCTAACGGCACCATTAAAGCTGATGGAACATCAGCTAAACTTAAAGAAGAATACGGATCAGGTACGTAAAATAGGAATACCCGTTTTGTTGAAAACAAAGACATCAATGTTTAGGTTATAAATTGGTTGTAAATAAACATAGCGGTTATCGTACAGAAGATATTAAAAAGGAATTACGTAATTATTTGCCAAATTTAAAAGTTGAAACAGATATATCTGGTGGTGATGTTGTTTTTCGTACGAATCAACAGCCCAATGAACAATTCGTAAATGCATTACGTCACCTCGAAATTATGAAAAAGGAAAATCGAGTTAAAAATTATGGAGTACAAAATAGTACTATGGATGATGTGTTTTTAAAAATAACGCGAGAGACAAAAAATGATAATAAATTAGATTCATCATCAATTGACATCGATACAATCGGTTAGTAAAAAAAACGTTTTCTTCTCAAATAAAAAAACAAAAGAATGATTAATAAATTTTGTGGATTTTATTTTTAGAGAAGCAATGTCATGATGTATTTAGTAATCAACAATTTCTTACTGGTATTAACTATCATTTGAATCAATATTATGGTTTAATCATCAAAACTGCACTTGTACGATATCGTCGTTGGGCACTGACAATTATCGTGTTATTCTTACCTATTTTATACAATCTCCTATCGAACTTATTATATCGTAGCGGGAGTGAAAATGGAATATATAAAATGAATGTCAACTCTCTTAATCCACAAACAATTGTTTATCATACAGATCCAGCGATAGAAAAATATTTTTTTGCATCTGTCGGTAGTTCTCAGCTTCAACCAGGACCAGCCAATCTATCCGAAATGAATCAAAAGATTTTGCGTAAGCTGGATGATTATAAAATAAATTCATATAAAATAATTTTTTATGCTAGAAAAACGAATGAATCAACTGTATACATATACAGATATTTATCTTGGTTTTAATATTCCAAAACCGATCGGAGATAATTATAAAATTGAAGCATTATCATCGAATCTAATATCTGGCCATGAAGTTGTTTCAGTTGCATCAAATACATTCTATAAATATATATTAAATGATACGAGTGCCTCAATTCAAACGACATTGATCTATAAAAATACAGGAAATTTTACAACAAAACCATCCCTTGGCAGTCTAATGAGCATATTAAATATTGCATCCTGTTTTCTTAAATTATTACCAACATCACTCATTATTGATGTGTATGTAGTATTAAAAGAGATGATCAAAAATTTATTCTAAGTTTAATTATTTTCTTTTAGATTCTTATTCTATGTTCTATTCTTTTATACAACTGTATTTTTAATCAGCGAACGAAAAGATAGTTTTTTATCATTATTGAATATCAGCGGTTTACAGTAAGTTATTTTTTAGTTACAAATCAAAATACCTATAAGTAGACCTCACTGAGACGAATATAAATTTTTATCTACGCATTAATCTTGTCAGTCTATTACAAGCGTAGTACATCCCTTTGCGGAACTCTCAAAATATTTTCTGAAGAAAACAGTGAGTGTAAGTTCTACGACGAAGTTGTTTTGCAGCTTCTATCCCTTCTGCATCATAGACATCAGCAAATATATGTGAGTTCCATATTTTAGCTCCTAGAGCTGCTGTTCTAATAAAGTATTTGTGAAAACAAATTGAACTACAGAATTATTGTTTAAGAGCTCGAGATTCAAAACTAATAAAATATGGCATGGTTTCCACACTAGATATCTTTTTAAAAAGGCAGACCTGTTCAGAATAAAAAAACCATCCACTTTCTCTGGCTTATATGTGGTACGAAAGAAATAGAAGATTTTGTAAACTTTTCATGAGCAATTACTAATCAAGATGTTTAATCAATGTAATTTGAACTCTAGTCCAGCATCATATTGGCTATTTACTTATCTATTTGATATTGTTATTTCTGTTATATGGTTCTGTTATTTGCTTGCTATTTATTGCATATTTGATGTTGCTTTTAACGGTGTGCCAGTTAAAAAGTCTCTATTAGAAACAATGTTATCATTGGAATTTGCTACTCCATGGGATTTGCGAGTACAATTTTATCCATTAACAATTATAATTACATTACCAACGTTACCATTCGCTTATTTGTTAACAAAACTTTTTCGAAGTGATATTCTTGTAAGTATCTTTTTTTCAGAATATCTCTGGCGTTGGGTTTCTCCTATGAACTATTCTTTCGAGAAAAGAATCTCATCAAATACTACGTCAGTTCTACAATGAAACCTATATAATTATTCGTGTAGATTATGACCAAAAATAAGTCTTATCGATGAATTATTGCTTCTACTTTGTATTCTATCAAGTTTGTCAAGGACCGGCGGTTACAAGGGGAAACGTCGGATTTTTTGGGATTTTAAATCCGAAAATTGACAAGCATGGGGGGGGGGGGGGGGGGGGTGGGGGGGGGGGGGGGGGGGGGGGGGGGGGGGGGGGGGGGGGGGGGGGGGGGGGGGGGGGGGGGGGGGNAAAATCAAACCCATCCCCCCCCCCCCCCTTGTGAATGGCGTAGTATCGACCTGAAATTCGTCCCAAATATAGGTTTCATGGTCCATAGAGGATCCTAAAACTTTCGACTCGAACAAATGTTTTCTTCTTAAAATATTGAATTTTCAAAAAAACTGAACTTTCTGATCTTGCTGTGAAATGAGCATTTCTTGTGCATTCATTATGTTGAGAAGGAAACATCCGTTTACGCTGAAAATTTTAGAATATTCTAAGGACCATGAGACCTACATATGGAAAAAATTCAGATGGAAATTCCATCGTTCACGGTTTCGATTTTGGGATTTCATATGCAACTCCTTTGTTGCATAATGAATCTCACGGGATAAACTTTCGTATATAACTTATGATTTTAATTTTTAGGGTGGTATGACGATATGTTTTCTATTAATAATTTCTCATTTCATAAGCATTATTATCCCAATGGTTACAACCATTATTCAAAGTAAATTTACTCAACAACTTTTATATTGGCTATTCAATATAATATCACCAAGCATAAATGCTCAAGTTATAGTAACATATCTATTAGCAAAGAAAAGCGTATTTTGTCAAGTTCCAGCAACTCTAAGTTCTTTTGGAGCTACATTTTTTCAACCCATTGGTGATGATACTATTGCATGGAATGGCGTCATACTTGTTGTACATTCATTATCAATCTTATTAATATTAATAATTATTGATAGTGGCTTATTACAATTTTCATTTTCATGTTTCTACAAAGAAAATTTTGATGAAAGTAAACTTGATGATGATGTTTTAGCTGAACGTCGTCGAGTATTAGGATCAGCAACGAATGCATCTGACGATGAAGAACAAATTGATCATTTAACAGTGAATAGTCTTGTTAAATATTATCCCATGCGTAAAGTTTTAGCTGTTGATCATCTAACATTTGGTGCTCGACGCGGTGAAGCATTTGGTTTACTAGGTTATAATGTAAGTATATTCATTTATTTTCATATAAAATAACGTGTATTAATTCAACTTAAAAATAGGGTGCTGGTAAAACAACAACATTTCGTATTGTCGTCGGCGATTTAATGTCAACACAAGGCACAGCTTATATCGATGGACAAAATGTACATCGTCGAATAAGATCAACGCGCCATTTAGGTTATTGTCCACAACAAGATTGCAGCATGGATTTTCTCACTGTTCAAGATAGCCTTTATTTATTAGCGCGGATACGTGGTGTTCAATCTTCACGTATTAAATTTATAGTTCAAACTATAGGGTCATTATTTTTATTGGATCCATTTTTACATAATTACATTCATGAATTAAGCGGTGGAACAAAACGTCGATTACATGCAGCAATAGCATTAATCGGTAGAATAGATTAATGCTAAAATGAAATTCTAAGATAAAAATGTTAATTGTTTTTTTGTTCAGGACCTCCATTGGTTGCTATTCTTGACGAACCAACGACTGGTGTTGATCCAAATGCTCGACAGCAAATGCAAGAAATATTTTTAAATGCTGTCAAAGCTAAATTAACTATTATTTTAACAAGTCATTCCATGGATGAATGGTAAATTAAAATCATAGAAACGAATTTGAAAAATTTCGCCCAATTTTGTTTCTATTCTATTTTAGTGAACGTATTTGTAATCGACTTGGTATTATGGTTCATGGTCAATTAGCTTGTTTGGGTACAATTCAACATTTAAAATCAAAATTTGGTCAAGGTTATACAATTGAAATAAAAGTTCGTACAAGTCTCGATGATCAGAATGCAACGGCGATAAAAAAGATCGAATCGTTTCTCTTATCTCAACGACAATATCGTGTTGAAATTAAGGAAACAACACATTCAACGGGAATATTTCAAATAGGACAAAGTACTCCAGCTGAATTATTTCAATTACTTGAAGAAAATAAACAACGATTGAATATTGAAACATACACTATATCACAGACAACACTTGAACAAATATTTCTATCGTTTGGAAAACAGATTCGTGCAACTATTGAGTAAAATATTATTTCTATTGTTGCTTATAAATATTGTATGTGCAATCGTTATCACTTTATTTTTGAATAAATGTAATTTATAATCAATGCATCAACTTGAAATTCATACCTAACCAACAATAAACTACATTAACAATGAATTCGAGGATTTTCTTTGATGAAATCATTGTGTAGATCGTTGAATTGAAGATATGTTCGAAGTATCATATAGATTATGCAATTGATTTCGATGTTCGTGTTAAAAAAGTCAATACCGATTCGCGATAATAGATGATACATGCTTCCTTGTTGTGGATTTTTTGACGCCTTGTAATAGTGAATTCATTTTTTTACTTTAAGACTAGCGTACAAATTGGAGAAGTGAACAGATTATATTACATATTTGGAAAATCAAAGAAAGAGAAACATATATTGGGAAAATACCGTATCACACTAGCAAAGGGAAGAATTGAAATTTGAAATCAAAACGTTACTTTTTGCTTTCTTGAAAACTCTAGCTGTAAAAGTGACTAGTGCGAAAAGACACATATTTTAAATACACTAACCAGCTACTCGAGGTGACGGACTCAGGAAAATTTTAGAAATCCGCAGGCAGTATTATGACAGTAGGTTTTTCGCTAGAGCACAGAAAAGTCGACCATTGAATTTGAAGCTTCTAGTCTTGCTGCTGCGTTACTATCGCTTTTCTTCATACAGATATTCGCCAAACAGCTGAAAAGCATATCTTGAAAAGTAGTACACAGTGCACGAGTACTCTTGTCAAGAACATGCATGGTAATAGAGGACATCTTTTGTCAGATTTTATCACTGAATCCATATTTTTTCTGTTGACTAACCCGATTCAAGAGAAAAAAGACAACAGAAAGAAAATAACAAGTATTTTTCTGTTTTTTTTTCTTTGACCTTTTCACTATCAAAAACAAGAAAAATGACAACACCAGCAATTGAATCACGTTGGAGTATTGAGATCGTTAATGAAAATGATCTAACTGATTTATTACCTTTAATGAAAGCGTACTGCGAATTTTATAATCAAACAGAACAAATTCCGTTAGCTACCGATGATGCTCTTATGTCTCTATCGCGTGCATTGATAACTAACCCAACAAACGAAGGTATTCAACTTATTGTTCGTGATTCTAAAAAGCGAACCCCAATTGGTTTTGCAACAATATTCTGGACTTGGTCTACATTGCAAGGTGGGCGCATTGCCATTATGAATGATCTTTTTCTTTCTGAAGAGTATCGTGGTCAAGGTATAGCTGACATTGTTATTACTGAATGCGCACAAAAAGCACGGGAACACGGCGCCTTGTCTCTAACATGGGAAACTTCGGTAGATAATAAACGTGCTCAAGCTGTCTACAATAGAAGTGGAGCATCGAAAAGCCATCGATGGTTACATTATACACTTCCTTTGTAAAATTCTAGGCAATATTCTTCTCTATTTATTGATTGCATTCCACATTATATTCAAGTTTTTTCTAATGACTTTATTTCTATTTATAAGAACAATAAGTAATCTTTTCTTTTCTTTTATTTGAATAAACTGAAAAGATCAGACTCGAAAACGATCATTGATTTATGTCCATTTTTTTTAATATTTAGATCATGGGTTTAGCACAGTTTATAGAGCTATTAACAATTTATTTGCTTTGGACTATTTTTCTATTTTCACCTTTGGTTACATTATTTACAATATTTCTTCTATCGTGGTTTTGGTCTCTATCCATGACTGCTACACTATGTTTTATATACGGCTGTTGGATTTATTTTGATCGTTATACAGATTCACAAGGAGGTCGATGGTCTGATTGGTTTCGGCGATTGCCGATTATTAAACCATTTGTAAATTATTTTCCTATTAAATTAATTAAAACTGAAGATCTTGATCCGAATCGAAATTACATATTTGGTTTTCATCCACATGGTGCATTTTCTTTTGGCGCATTAGGTAATTTCGCTACAGATGCGACACATTTCTCAAGTCTGTTTCCAAATATTCGCCCACATTTGATGCTTCTCCATCTTCAATTTCTATTTCCGTTTACACGTGAAATATTACTTAAGCTAGGTAAATGACTGTTTCATATTCATGATAGAGTAGAAATTTCGCTTTTTAGGTGCATGCTGTGTATCGAAAGAGAGTTGTGAATACTTCTTAAGTGGGAAATCTGGCCAAGGCCATGCATTAGTTATTATTATTGGTGGTGCACGTGAAATGTATCTTACAAAAAATGATACAATGAAATTATATTTAAAGGCTAGACAAGGCTTTGTTAGACTTGCATTACAACATGGGTCAGTTTACTTCTTTAGTAGAGAGTCGTTTTAGGAGAAACGAAATCGTTTTTCTTTAGTGCTTCGTTAGTACCAGTTATTTCATTTGGAGAAAACGAGCTTTATACACGACATGCTTGTTTCAAGTTGATTCCCAATGGTTTACCATGGGGCCGATTCATCTTCGGGCATGTACCACTTCGACATCCTGTAATTACTGTTGGTACGATATAATTGATATTTCTATTCATATATAAACTAAAACAAAACTCTTTTCTTCAACATAGTTGGCAAGCCAATTCACGTTACACAAAATACTGATCCAACATCTGAAGATATCGATCGACTTCATATTGCATATGTTCAAGCGGTAGAACAACTTTTTGAGATAAACAAAAATAATTATAAACTAGGACATGTAAAGCTAGAAATTGTTTAATTAAAGAAAAGAATTCCTGTAACAAAACTATACATAAGAGAGTTAACTTGCTTTTTTTAAATATACGATCGAGTCTTGCAACGGTTTACCTTTTAGAACCAGAAATTAATATTGAACACATTAACTATTGAATTACAAAAACATGGTATTATGCGATTTTGAGATATCAAGCGTGATGACATGAAAAATTCTTCCTACATAATATTAACTACTAAAATATGATTAGCTGAAAAATAGAAGAGCCAGCACTTATTCTCTTGCTGTTAATTAATTCAAAGGTTACTGTAGAGTATGTTCGATAGGCTCAATGAACAAAACATTCGGCAATGTCTCTATGTTGCCTTAGTATTATTTGAACTAATAGTATCACGGAGTATTCTACAGTTCATTTGAACTGTGTCATTACAATGATCTATCAAGGTTGCAATTGATTTCTTCATATTGTACAAAAGAACATTCAATTCTATCATCATTTTACAATTGTTTCAACTATAACTGCGGTCCGTTTAGATAATGCGAATTGATAGCGTACGAGACATTGACTTTTACATCAGTGATGAAATCGTACATAGAGAGCAGTAGATTACGCGTAGAAAAATGAACCTGACCCTGTTCAAAGTTCAACTCGTATTCGCTTGCGGGTCCGATCAAGTAGCAGGATTCCAATACAGATTGATATAATCAATAATTAATTGCGTACATATGTATCCATGTATGTATGTATGATATGATATGATATGATTGCACTTTAAACAAAGCATAAATATCTGTTTAGTTTTTATGGTAATTAATTAATGATTCTTTTTTTCTATCTCTAAAACTATTTGTTCAAGATAAAAAAAATGAAAGCAATATGTTTGTTATGTATTTGGGAGTAACCAAAACAATCATAAATTTTACTATACAAATTATTCTATCACTCTGATTTCATTTATCAGAATGAATCCGATTTTTCTGTCAGATCGATTCGATATTTACACTTGAGTAAACAGTGACTCATATTTTTAATTAATCGATGAATTTTAAATAGACTATTGAAATAATATTTTTTTCGAGTTACCAACTTCTTTTATTGTTCGAATAACCGTGCCTATCTAAATAATAATAATACTAGTTCATTATTTTTAACATTGATCTTTTATAAAGTTGCTGACTTTTTGTTATTTTTATCTAGTTATTCTATAGAAGTTTGACAGACGTTTTTTTCTAAATTAATTATCCTGGCATGATTTTCTATATCCTATTTACATTCAATAGAAACTAAAAATCTCCTACAGATCGAAGTGATCTACTTGATTTTTTTCATCTCGATGACATATTTGCTTTGTGCAATTGTAAAAAATCAAGTTATTCATCATATACACAGTTCAATTGTTTGTCTTTATATACAATGTTTGTTTTATGGTTTCAATATTTTCTTCTTACTCATAATTGATCCTATTTCTTAACTTTCGTGAATAATTAACATTCATATTCGCACACAGTGTTTGTTTTCAAGATACATGCTGTGTATCAAATGAATGTTATGAATACCTACTGAGTAGAAAATATGATCGAAGCAATGCATTAATTATGGTTGTCAGTGAACTGATTACAATATCTTGAACACTCAAATCATACTAAGATATTGTATGCGAAGTGGCAAAATAATTTTCTTAGACTTGCATTATAATATGGTTCGATTCAATTTTTGTTTTTGTTATTATTTGATGCAAATCTATGATTGCCTTCGAAATCAATATACTTTCCAAACTGTGCACTTACTTTTAATTTGATATCCCGTAGTCGATTTATTATAGACCACATTGAGCTTTGATACCCTATGGTCATTGTTGATAGGATATGACTGTCAATGTTGACCTCACATAAATTATAATAATATACTTCTATTCAGTATACTAATTCATATCAAAGAAAATATTGATTCAATTTCTGACAACTATATAGAACACCTGCATAACGACCATGCAAAGTCAATTAACTAACTGCACAAAGACAAGTGTAATTTAGCATATGTCAAACTGAAAGTCATTTCGATAATGTAACTGTTAACAATAAAAAGCGACAGATCCCTGTTTAAAGAACCATCAATCAGTTATTGATCAATAATGAGAATGATGGCATTGAACAACGTGCATATAGTACAACCTATTAGATTCATATGCTGGCTAACATTCATTCATATTATGACATAATAAATATACATATAGTTGATTGAGCTTTTTTCTTCTGCTTCGTCTTCTTCATTCTCTTTCTATATGTGCATAGAAATATGGATAAAATGACTGAGCTCTTTAAGCTGAATATAGGCGTGTGGTGTAGAGTTGACACGACAATACTCCAAGGACTAATACATATATATATATATATATATATATACTAGCTGTATACGCAATCATTGACAAGCATAGTGAGAATAACAAAAATAGGATATCGTATCACGTTTTCTCACACACAGTCCAATCTTACAGTTCATATTTGTATTTAATGAACTAGACCATTACCCGCTTTTTTCCTTTGATTATTGATAATAGACTGGTCAACCAAAAAGAAACTAGATTACATCATGCTCATTTGCACCTCATCGAGACTAAATCAATTCTTCGAGCAGCAACAAAACCCTTGATAACAATAGATTAATAAATATATATATATATATATCGATTATGGTTGAAGGCGAATAAACGAATGAAGAGAAACTTTGTTTGTATTATCTCATCATTGCCGTTAGTTATATATATCATTATATTAAAAACTTGTATATCTTTATATGAATATATTATTTCGTTAAACGTTAATAATAAACAAACAAACAAGCAAGCAAACAAATCCACTCGAACACACATACACAAACGCACGCAATTTGAAGTTTATAAATGAGTATGAAAAAAAAGCAGCAACACATTCATGTCAACTCACACATCTGTTGTTGTACCAGTTTCACTTGCCGATTCGATTCTAGTTGCTTTTAAATTATCATAAGCATCGTCAGTCGGAAATGGCCGATGTTTGTCTTGACCATATAATTTTCTTTTTTTCATCAATACAATATGTTTATAAAGAAAAAGTGCAATAATCATGATTAGAATAAGAATAAACGTAAATGTAATAAGTATGATTATTGTACGAAATATATCATTAATTAATGAACGTGGCTGATGAATAATAATTGCTTTGTCGTCGTTGAGTTTTTCTGAATGAAAATATTTTTTAAGAAAATATTCTTTCCATTCTTTTTCATCACTGGACGAAATTGAATCGGTTTCCGGTGAATCCGGTGGTGTTTCTATCTTAACTTTAGCAGAGAAAAGAACAATATTTTCATTTTGTTCTTTTTTCGGTTGATCATCTTTTGGTATTAATGGTGTTTCTGATTTATGTAAAATACAATCATAATCAATGGTTAAATATTGAGAATAAATGTTTGTATTTGTTAACCATGAACATGTTGGCGAACCCATAAGAATACATTGAGTGGATATTGAACATGTACGATGATTATTGCATGATAGATAATATTTATTGAGACGTTTTTGACATGCGCTACGTGCACAACCATTGCCAGTATAAAAAATAGCAGAACGTAATTGAATAACAAAATTTAAAGGACATAATAGAAGACGCGTTGAATTATCTAGCGCCTTCTCATTTGAACAGCAACTTTCAAATTGATAATTCCACGATGGTAGTATAAGAATAAAGAAGAAAATAAAAAAATAAAATATAATTCGTTGAGTCATTAGAATTTTTTAATAAACATCTACAATGAATATGAAAAATATCTTGTTTCAATAAAATAAACTTAAACTTTTGTTGTATAGAATATATAATACATACGTGCAAATATTGAAGTAAAGAAGTCTTTCGTTCTTTCATTTATATACATATATATATATATATTTTTTTTTCTTTCTTTTTTTTATTTGAATTTATTCAAGTGTCTATTCTGAATGAGTATCTGCATAATTCTCTCGTCTTTATAAGATGAACATTTGATGGAGATCAGTTCTCTGTTCGTTTTCTCTGCGAATGGTAACAAATACAATTGTATTTTTTTCTTTCTCTTTCCTCTCTCGCCTGGTATTGAGCCTGTATGGTAACAACAACAATACCAGCAGTATACCATCCAGAGATTAAATGATCTCCATTTCTCTTTCTTTTTTTTTCCTTTTTTTTCTATGTATTGGTGATAGGTGTACATACTATATAGAATCTCTGTTGCGGATAGAGCTTCTTTCCTTGATTATATGAACATTAAGACCATGCGCCGCCTGACAACCTTTTTTTTTCTTCACATGTGCATATTCAACAAACGGCACTTTTTTTTCATTGATGGGCGTTCAAGGCTATGGCCGTGAGCATGTTTATTCGCATGAAGTGTTGATTATACTGAGAGAGAAAAAAAACAAATTTCAATCATCATCAGCATCATTCAACAAGATATGTGCGCATTGTATCAATGATGGCACTTGGCCTAATATACACTCGGCTTGCTCTAAATATTGGAATGACATATACATATGTTTCCGTTGTCAGAATAGATTATGTCAGAAACAAAAACTGAGAGATCTCAGTACTATTATGAACTTAAAATTATATTTGTTTTGTTCTTATGAGGTTCAACCTTTCTTGTATATTGTCTTAAAAAGGTTAAAAAGCAAAACAATTATTATCTCATAAGGAATATTATCAAAGCAAGACTAACAAGCTCATCTCTCCCTCTCTCGCTCTCTCTATTCTCATCCGAATGAATAAAAGATATCAAAACAAAGTCGATAGAGAATGTGCAATCACGATAGCATCTATTAATCGTTTCGACATCTTACATCACTTTGCACGTTTTATTTACTTATGCCAATCATATTTACTGTTGTTTCCATTGATTGAATTCGATGAAGAGAAAATTTTGCTAATAAACCTTTTCTCTTATCAATATAAAAAACAAACAAACAAGTTGTTCTTATCGCAAGATGAACAGAGAATAATAATAAGAATAAACTGTCATGGTTAGGTATAAAAGTTCAAATACGTGGTTATGTGAAAAATAAGCTTTGTTATTTTTCTTTGATATACTAAAGTCAAATGAATGATAAACGATGGTTACATTCTATCAAACTTAATCAATGAGAATGATCATTGAAATATGTATTGATATGCAAAATTTTTATGAAAGAATATAATTGAAACTTTCAAGATGATTTCAAAAGATTAGAACTTGAAAAAATGATGTAAGCGATCATCGAAATTGACTTCAACTGTTTATTAGAATTATTGAGATCTTCATATATTTAGCGATTACTACTGGAAAATAAATAATCTCTGAAGCAAGTTTTTCCATAGATAAACTATAACATATTCTATCGAGATACTTTAATTGCCAACAAAAAGAATTTGTACGATAGGATATCTAAGTAGTTTACAGTTCGAGGACACTCTTTTCTAGTATCAAAGAGACGCATTTAACCTTGTAATTTGTTGTCAGACGATGATCCCGTTTACACTATTATCATAGCATCTGAGCAATTTGATATCGATTGAAGGCTATCTAATTAACTTTAGATCAATGTCTATTTTCATTAAGAAGTCATGGGCGTTATTTCACTTGATGACATATAGCTGAGCTTCTTTTTTTTTTTTAATCTTTCATTACAAAATGAAGAAATGTTTTATTATCGTTGAATGAGGTTTTGCCTAGAACGTCTGATTTTTTCACTTAGTAATACAAATGTTGATGATCAAACACAATGTACCAATCGATTTATTACAACAGAATGAGCAAATGCTACTGTTTCGGAGAACGATTTTTTGAAACAAACGATAGTACTAATCTATTTCCCTGTCAAATTTCAGATAAACGATTTAACTTCTATTGAAACCTGTAAAATGTCTCTATTAGACTACTTCAAGAACATTACTTTGCTTTTTCTTGTAATATCTTACAATATTAGTTTATTTGCTAGAGCATTTCAAAGTTTTCCCTGGCATTGTACTGTTTAGGATATGCGTTTCTGTTTACCGGCATGTTATTCTTCAGAAAACGGGAGGGTTATCTTTATCTCGCATAGAAAAATAATCAACCTGACGTAATACAACCGGTTGTTCAACGGATTTTAACGCTAAATTTTTGATTTTATAGGTCCATGTTGGTTATTCTTAGTTTTTAATTTAAATAGAACAGCCGAAATAAAATCAACGCCTCTACGTAATTTCACATAAATTACTGGAGTACATAATAAATAAATGCACGTATTCGAGAAACATTCTACATTAAAATGTCATCGATCATTGTTTGTATTCGAATCCAAACACGAGTGCTATTGACACATATTCAAAATCCATCTATGCATTTTAACTAAAAAGAAGAGTCCCTAAAAAAGTGCATGAAACAGATATGTCTTATCTAAAGGTGAATATTCTATGAATTATAAGAAAATAAATGCGGAAACTTCGGATTTCATCCGAAAGTTATGTGTACTGCAAAAAGTGCATGGGACATATGAGCCATTCTAGAATGTCTGAACACCAAAATTATCATGAGAAACTAGGCAATTTGATTTCTGGATGCAGTTTTTGTGCATTTTGAGACGTTTTTCAGGCGATGTTTCGTTAGAAAGCTGCGGTTTAGTGCAAAACTAATATCAGATTCGGAATCAGCGTTAAAAACTGAGTCGATTTATATATGTTGTGAATAATTCTGAGAAAGATTTATTTTTTGAAAAAAAAATCCCTGTACTCCTCCTCAGGGATGGTCTGGTCAAAAATGACAATTTTTTCGATAACTCAACCATTTCTTGAGGGATTCTCCTCATCTTCGAACTCGACCGAGATAAGACATATCTGTTTCATGCACTTTTTTAGGGACTCTTCTTTTTAGTTAAAATGCATAGATGGATTTTGAATATGTGTCAATAGCACTCGTGTTTGGATTCGAATACAAACAATGATCGATGACATTTTAATGTAGAATGTTTCTCGAATACGTGCATTTATTTATTATGTACTCCAGTAATTTATGTGAAATTACGTAGAGGCGTTGATTTTATTTCGGCTGTTCTATTTAAATTAAAAACTAAGAATAACCAACATGGACCTATAAAATCAAAAATTTAGCGTTAAAATCCGTTGAACAACCGGTTGTATTACG
>CAJNYU010003451.1:65479-89607 GCA_905331475.1 Rotaria socialis | reverse complement strand
CCCCTTGGAGACCCCCTGTCACGTCGTTATTTTAATGATTAAGATTTAGGTGAAGATGCGACTGTTTAAGTATTGACAAATGCCACAATGATAATGACGGCAAATGACAAGATGAAGTAAATAAGAAAATGAAACTTGAATGAGAATTCACTAATCCATTTAATAGATTAGAATTAATCAATGAAACAGTAGATACAACAAGGATAAGTTGTTCGATTTGACAAGACTTCCAGAAGAAGAAGTTTTAGAGTCATGTAGAAGAAAAAAAAGAAAAAGGAGTTGATTATAATAGAAACAACTAACAGAGAAGAAAAGTAACAAGCTAATGAAAAAGAAAGATACAGTAAAAGTAAAAACGCGGGTAGTAGCTAGACAATAAGAATCAAGAAGATTATATTGAGAAAATATATGCACAAGCATAATTAGTATCAGCACATAATATAGGTGACGTTATGCCGTCACACCCCTTTAGAGACCCCCGCCTTACATTACAGATATTAGCAAGAATGCAAAAATTAAATAAGACATTTTTTTCCTACCGATCGATTTTCTTGCAGTAAATTAGGCGAAAAATCATATGTGAGTTCCACATTTTAGCCCCAAAGGGGCTGCGCTAACAAGCTTTCTTAAATTCTGAAAATGATATAGCTGTCTTTGGAATAGTTTCTTATTGAATGCGTTTGGTGTATGAAACGTTAATCTGTGGGCTATCAATTTTGAGCTAAAATAGAGCACATATATTGAATGAGATGTCAAGGCCCACTTTCAGTATATATAGAGTTAAAACCAGGTCTAAAATGTGTTTGTGGATAAAAAATAAAGAAAGAGTCTACGCCATTTTATTTCCTATTATGTATGTTTGCTTTCCCGTTGCTTAAGCAGAAGCTTGAAGCAATGAAAAGCAAAACAAAACTGTTCGAAAACTGGCCTAACCTGTAGATCAATACTTTTTTTAAAATACCAATTCAAGAAGATGAGATCGTATCCTACGTACAATTGGTCATGATTACTTTTTATCAATCGATTGGTGAACTCATGTGCGAAGCATATCGCAAAAACTAACCGTCCTATGACCATGACCCATACAGAAAATAATGATCTTTAGAGTAGAATATGGTACATTAGCGTAGACTAGGCTCGAATGCTTCTATTCAACATAGCATTGTCACGATATCATGCTAGAGTTCTAAAAATTTTAATATAATACCACAGAAATCTCGGAATCTTCTTCATCAGCGATTCTTTTAAGATTGAGATAAAAATTAAGTTTTGTTGTGTCAATTCGGTTTAAGTCATGCATCACTTACATGTCTATGTTTTTGATGAATTTCATTTCAGATAATCGAATCGCTCATCTTGATAATACACAGGATTACGATCAAGCATCGTCTTCTTGGGATTGGTTTCTTGAAACCAAATGGGAGTACAATTCAATTTCAAATAAGGAATTATTTATTATTTGCAATTTAAAAACTGGCTCCGATGATGAAGTGTTCTCAGAAAAACTATCTATTCTATTGGATCACTCACGTGGGCGCATAAAGAAAGGTGAAATAACTCATTTATCTGGTGACACCCATGATGATAAAACTCTAACTGATCAACAACGTGAACGTTTGAAAGAACTTGCTTCAAAACTTCCACCGCCCAAGCAAACAGGTCCGCATATTGCTCTGAACGAGATGTTGAATCTGAAATTGACCAGACACGAATGTGAAGGCGAATCATCAATACGCATGACATATGGAAATACAAATACTGTCACTACGTATCAAGACACAGCGAGAGGGCAAGATAATGCTTTTCGTCAAAATTTTGTCATCACGCATATTATATTTTCAAAGAAACCAACTATTCTACCAGAAATCTTACAACAAAAACGTTCAACACAAATTGAAAAACCTGTATCAGTTGCTGGTTTAACTGTTTTCTATCAAGTTCACGATGGATCATGGCGTGAATGTCAAGAAATTGCTATTGCATCAATAACAATGCGCAATGAAGAACCTAAATGGCTAACAGATTCTGTTATTAATATTGAACCCGATAAATTATTTTCATTTGCGATCAGAGGAAGTGTTAGTATTCGAGGTGAAGTAGGCAGAGATAATCAAACACGCCAACGAACACATAAAAGTTTACCACAACCATTTAAACTTAAAATAATTATCACTGATAGTATTGGCAAACAATGTTCATTGGTTGTTGAACACTTGAATAAACCACTTGATCTAATCACTCGTGAATCATTTCTAAACAGTTATCAATCGTCAATCAGTGAATTAGTTGGATTTACATATGCTGATGATTGTGAAACTGATGAAAGAGTATATATGGCGATATATGTAAATACAGAAAATCAAATTGTTGTTAAAAATGGTGGTTCATATGCTTATACGTTTACAAGACAAATGATACGTACAATGGAGTTTACTGCCAAACAAAATCAAACGCCTGAAGTTGATTTGGATTATATTCATCAGAGCAATGCGAGACACAGTAGTAGAGCATTTGCCTTATTTGATCCAGAAACTTATATGCTCTATGCTATTCGATTGGAATTGTCGACAATGACATCGAAAACCGAAGAAACAATACTGATTCCAATAGAAAAAATTGATTGATCAATGAAAATGTTTGTTTTTAATAATAAAAGCAAACACTTGAAGTTTTACTTTTCTACGCTGATGCGACTTTGTGCATGATTGCATATATTGTGTGAACCATTGATCCTGTAGATATATGCATCACTTTTCGGCAGACATTCGATGTGCACTATAGCCTTAACAGAAGGGTTTTCAGGACAATCCATGAAATATTTGCTAATTATTCGGTTGGTAGAATACTCGATGAAACGGAAACTTTGAAAGCAAGCCCATCACAGTTGCCATGCGTTCAATCTTCGATAGGTTGCATCAGTCGGGCTCGACTACAATGAGTTTCTATGATGCATCTATTCAAAAATATCTATAAGAATTGTTAGTAGAGCGCTTTTGATTCATCATTGCGAATTGATATACTTGTAACCAATGACCGACCTTTTTTAAGTACGTAATAAAATTGCAAACGACAATCTAGCTTTTTCAAAAGTCAAATAAAATAATTTCTATTAGTGATGTCACTCAACGCGCGTACATTAGAAAAGGGGTTCTTACCGGCATAAAGCACATGTGTCAGCACGTAAAATGCAATCATCAAATCTATGTAGCTTTTTCTATAAAGAAAAATTGAAGCAATTTTTTTGACTTTTCAAATTATTTCCTTCTCTCCCGTTAGATTTAATTCTCACTAAACAATAATCATAAGCTACAAAAAAAATATATAAATCGAATAAATCGAAAAGTCATATTGATTGTCTTTCGTAGTGATTGATCTAGTTTTTATGTAATAATTAATTCATTTTTTAGAGCTTTCAACTCAATTCCACGAGTCATTTTCAACATATTCAATTAGATCAACTCAACAACCTAAATATCTCTTTATATTGAAAATGACTCCTGGAATTGAGTCGAAAGTTCTAGAAAATGAATTAATTATTACATAAAAACTAGATCAATCACTACGAAAGACAATCCCCTAATCCACTCTCCACCGACGACTCTCCGGCGAATCCCCGCAAAAGAACGAAATCCCTAGGGACTCCCTGTCGTGAGTCCCCGGAGGTTCGTCAGGGGACTCCTTGGGGATTCTTATAGGGAGAGTTGACTAGGGGTCAATATGAATTTTCGATTTATATATTTTTATTTGAAACAGAAATCCCGTGATTAGAAAATCTTAAAATAATCATACAGATGAATCTGAAGTCTTTAACGCAAAAATCCAGCGTGCTTTGCAATGAGTTTCAAGGACGATTTTTTCCAATTGTTATTAGTCGCCATGCTAATGAAATTAGAGGGTGTTCCTTGTGACAACATGTAAATATTCTTTGCAAAGTCGAGTCAGTTGATAATCGATAATTATACTTAATCAGTGAGTGAACATTTTTCATTTACGTTTCGCCGAAAACTATTATTTGAAACAATTTTTGTTAAAGCACATTCTGAAAAAGCTGTTTCTAGAACTTCCTTGTTGTCAAATGAAAGATGCTCGGACAAGTAACTATAGATTGGTCTCGCTGCCTGCTTTAGTGATGGGTAGGATCTGGTGAAAAACATAGGCGATAAGTGTAAACCTCTTTTTTCGTCATAGCGATCTCACTGTCAGATAAACTGATTCTATGATAACTTTTGCTCTACTCGTCATAATCTACACATTCTCAAAATACTAGTGTTTATTCAAGAAAATTTTCTGCAGCAATCTTAGAAACTCGAAGGTATTTCAAAAAGCATTTGCGTTGTAAATTGCTCAGTACTTTTCAAATTGTGTAACCTCTGAAATTCCTAAAAACTGTTAGTTTGTACTTAGGTATAATTATCGGATTGAAGAAATTAATATTTTGGTCATTACTGGAGCATAACAGAAACTTTGTAAATTTTCCTTTCTATCCATTTGTATTGGTTACGCAAAAAAAATGTAGACAGATAAAGTATCATGCTCTGAAAAAGAATCAGAATTTTCAGCACTATCTAACGAGTCCGATGATACTCAGCAGTGACGGTTTATAATTGGTGTTTCGTGATTTGAATATTTAAAAAAGAACAGCGGAAAGGAGACGTCAAAATCAATGAAGAATTTCATTGGAAATCAATAATAGTAAAATATTGTTATTGGAATAAGATAAAACCAATCTACTTTCTGAGTGTAAAAAACAATTTTTTGTTCTTCGGAACTGCAGTAAAAATATTTGCTTATTTAAATTGAACTTCTTTCTGTCGAATGAAAGTATTTTTTGTTCGTTCTTTTCTTTTCTTTTAACTTCGTTTATTTGTTTTTGTCGTTCGTCGTGTCTTTTTTGTAGGTGACAAAGCAGAAAAAGAAAATTTGCCATGAAAAATACGATTCTTGTTGTGTTCTGTAATGTTGCCCCGCTACTTTAATTCGATCAAAACAGAAATATAAAGAAAAAATCGTGAATAAAATTATTCGAAATCAATTTTTATTTTCTACATAAAATAATGAATGAATTAAGTAATGACGATAAATTATATAAATTAATTTGTCAACGCAATAATGCCAATGAACTTGATTCATACCTCAAGACTCTATCGAATGTTGATGAAGTTTTGTTATTTCTACATCGACCTGGTGATCAATATTTAACTTTATTAATGCTAGCTGCTGTACATGGAAAAGATGAAATGGTGCGCATTATGCTTGCACATTCTACAGATGTACAGAAACTAGTCGACACTCCTGGATGTGTATATCGTAATGATGGCATGCTTGTTAGACATGCCACAGCATTGTGGTGCGCATGTGACCGAGGCCATTATACAGTGGCACGCACACTTATTGAAATAGGAAATGCTGATATTGATCGTGGTCCAAGACACACTTTATTGGTCGATGCTATTATCGCTGAACGTCTTGATACTATTCGTTTTTTAATCGAAAATGGCTATGCTGATATAAATAGCGCACGACATAATGAGAATTATAGATCTAATAGTTTGATTATTGCAGTGACCTATGGTCATACACATATTGTTGCTTATCTTCTTGAAAAAGGTGCAAAATGTGATATCATGACTCTACCATCGAATAATACGCCGTTGAGTTATGCAGCGATAAAAGGCCATCTCGATATAGTACGCTTATTATGTTTGGCAGGTGCTAGTACTTCGTTAAAGAATAGAAGTGGTCAAACGCCATTAATGTTAGCCGTAAAGCACGAACGAATTGATATTGTTGAATATCTTCTAGATCAGGGTGATATCGAAACAGGCATTAAGCAACTTGAATTAGCTGCTTGTGCATTTATAGTACCATCACATAAGAGTCATACAATTCAGCAACCACAGTTTCAAAAAATGATGAGCTTAATGAATAAAATTTTCGAAATACGACGGATAAAAAAATTGCCAAAAACAGTTGCACGGCCGATAGCTGCTTATGGTTTTCATCAAGAATGTCAAACGATGGAAGAATTACGTCTAATTGAGCATGATCACGAACGTTTATATTTTGAAGCATTAATGATTCGAGAACGTATTTTAGTACCGGAGAAAAACGAAACATTATTCAAAGCTTTGCTTGTTATCGGCGATAGACTTGTTGAAAGACGTCAATATGAATTGTGTCTAGATTTATGGGAACATACATTTTATTTATATCAATCTATGGATCTTGAAACTGGTCTTCATCGTTTTGTTTGGTTATTTTGTAAAATGACGTCGGCTAATGTTGATATTCCTGTGAAACGATTCATACAAATATGTCGTCTGACATTTGAACCATCACAACAAAAACCAAAAGATGATTATATTAAAAATGCATTATGTTTTCTAGTGCTAGCAGTAAAAATACTTGAACGATCAACATTAACTAAAGACGAACGTCAATTAATTTATCAATGGACAAATGATCTTTGTCTTCGTAAGCAAACCACATCTCAAGGACAAACTTTATTGCATTTATGTGTCGACGAGCAAACGTATTGTGATATTAATTATCGGCCCGATGATATTAAGCCGATACTTATGTAAGTTATTTTTCCTTAGAATAATGACAAATACATATACACATATCTATTAGATTTCCGAACTTAGCTATTGCTCAATATCTTATCACTCGTTATAGTCAATCGATTGATATAAATGCACTAGAACTAACTTACGGAAATACTGCGCTACATGTCAGTAGTCAAAATTCTACAATAGACACATTAGCAGTCGTTCAATTGCTGATTAATTCTGGTGCTCATATTGATTGTATGAATGTAGATAATCAAACTCCGTTTGATGTTGCTCAAGCCGATTCAATACGAAAATTACTAAAAGCAAAACAATCACCATCTCGACTTAAATGCCTTTGCGCACGCCTTATTCTTTTTAAACAACTACCATATGAATTAATATGGCCGAAAGAAACAGACCTGAATAGTTTCTTATTTTTACATGGTGGTGCAACTAGACTTAGTGAAATTAGAATGATATTATGAATATAATTATTTTCTATTGTAGTTCATAATCAATAAAAGTATACAGCACGTTTGTGATCCAATATCCTGTTAGAATGAATAGCGATCTACTTTATAAATAATGTGGGTCTTACTGTACATACGAAGTTCACTCTTAAAATTATACCCTTTGACACAATCAAGAGCAGAATAATAATGCGCGCATAAATTCAGTTAAATTATCCTATGTTCAATTCTCAACATATATATTTAAAAAATCTGTACTCTTCTGTCACAAATAAAGTACCTATCTAAGAGTATGAAAGAAGTCAGATACAAGAGCATACTCTATTCTTGAATCTTAACAAGTAATGTGCACTTTTTTACGAAAATAAATCGAGCAGCATATTATTTAATAGGACTGAAAAAAAAGCTTTTTTTCTGCTGTAGTAATTACAAATATATCACGCTTAAATTCGATTGTATGTCTGAAATTATAAATCAGGAAGGAACTTTGCCAAATCGATTTTTCTTCTCGAGTCTGTAACAATAAGAAATGCCAAAAGTACTTGGGGCAAACTGAGAATCAGCTAATCTCAAAGTTGAACTCAAGCTCAGTATTTGTAAACTATTCATTAAGTTGTGATCATGTCAGACATTTAACCAACAATCAATTTAATCGATAGTTTCGAGTATCTCTGATTATTATTCAATCAATCAATCAAAAAAAAGATCAAATTTAAGACTAAATCATTTTGAAAAATAATTGTCTGACGTCTTTCCAAGACTACTAAAAACTCATATTAAAAAACCGAAAAAAGACATGTAACCATCATTTTTCTACATTCATTGTTAGACTGCTTTATATATCAATTAGAGTATTTAATGATGTACATAATTTGAATTCCAAAAAAAATGGTTTCGTTTTTTATATCGTTGAAATCAAAAACAAAAAGAATGAATGACGTCAATATTCATACACACAAACGATACAATTTAATCTTCAAGTAGCCATTTATCACGATGTTTTCTTTTAATTGCAGCTCGGCGTGCTTTTATAGCATCAAGTTCTTTTTTAGTTAATTTGACTTTTTTCTTTTGATTTGCATTCGTTCGATTTAATTCTTCATTCCAAGCATTATAGTCAAAGTAATGATATAATTGGCGAAGATCACGTGCATCTTGTCCAACAAGTCTTTTTCCCGTATTCATTGTACTTGGAATAACAGGAGGAACTATATAGGGTTGATAGCGAAGATCTGTTTGTACATTTGTATATGCCATTGATAAAGCATAATCATCAGTCGAATACTGTTGTTGTTGTGCTACATTTGAAGATGATTTAGACTCAGGTAGTGGTGGTTCAACACAACCTTCGGGTGTTTCCCATACCTGAAAACAAAATAAAAAGCTCAACGATGAAAAAATGATGCAATGAAATTCCTTACCGATTCATTTCCATCTGACCAATAATAACGTTTGTAGTTCTCATCCCAATACGGTTGCCATCTGGTAGATGGGACACTAATAGCACTGGCGGTAGTTGGAGTTTCTTCAGTTATATCTGCCATTCAACTGTACAATCTATAACTCTGAAGAAAAATTTCAATCAATCAATAACACAAAACAATCGCATCAACCAATGAGCATCGTCATCGGGCCTCTACATTCTATTGTCGCTAACTGCAATGGATGTCGATATCAACGATTGACTCCGAAATTCAACGAATCAATGAAGTGAATTGAACGAAAAATTTCATTTCATAAAATGAACGGTCTCGTAGCATTAATAACCGGTGGTGCATCTGGTCTTGGTTTAGCTTGTATTAATCGTTTTTTAAAACAAGGCATAAGTCATGTACATTTTTGTGATCTACCAACATCAAAAGGCGAAGAAATTGTTAAAACAATGGATTCATCGTTAGTTACATATTATCCTGTTGATGTTACACATGATAATGAAGTTGAAGATATGTTTAAAAAAATTCAAGAAAAAAATTCAAAACTCAATTGTCTTGTACAATGTGCTGGAATTGGTGTTGCATTTCGATGTTATAATATAAATGTATATCATTTTCTTTATTATTGAACCTGATTTCTTAAAGAAATATTTTTTTTCTGCTCTTATTAGAAGCGAAGTATGCATTCCATGGAAGAATTTAATCGAGTAATGAACGTCAATGTTTTTGGAACATTTAATGTTCTACGACGAGCATGTCATATTATGGCTGATAATCAACCAGATACAAATGGGCAACGTGGAGTCATTATTAATACATCAAGTATCGCTGCATATGAAGGACAAATAGGTTTATTTTTATTAAATTATCTATGAGCAGTAATTTATTCTAAGTTGTTTCTATATTTAGGTCAAGTTGCTTATTCAGCTGCTAGCGGCGCTTTAGAAAGTATGACACTGCCATTAGCACGCGATCTTAGTAGTGTTGGTATTCGCGTATGTACGATTCTGCCGGGTGTATTTGATCATACGAAAATGGTAGAACCATTATCTGAAAAAGGAAAACAATTACTAGCTTCAATGATAACATTTCCACCTAAACTTGGTTTGCCAGATGATTTTGCTCGATTAGCACAACATATTATTGAGAATAATTATTTGAACGGTGAAAGTATTCGTTTAGATGGTGCTATTCGTATGCCACCTTAGTATTTTTGTTTTGTTTTGTTTTTGTGTTCTTATAACTCTTTAGAACAAGTTAATATGTTTCGTTTGTTTTTCTAGATTATTCATGTCAGATATCATTAAATTTAAATTAACAAACGGAGATGTTTTTGGTATATATCGTCAAACATTAGAAAGATATCCGAATAGTTTCTTAGCCAAGTTAATTGCCAATGAAATTAATTCATCATTTCATTCACGTGATGCTGATAATGCCTTTATGATTGACGAAGATCCAATGATTTTTTCTGCAATTCTTACATTTTACCGTTGTGGAATATTAACAATTGTGCATGATGATCTTCGTCAAGCAATTATTGATAAATATATGCTACCGCAGATTTATTCTGCATCATCACCAGCAAAAAGCCTATCATGCAACGATGAACCTAAATATGTGCATATTAGTTTTGAACATGCTTCATCGACATCAGCACAAACAAAACCTCATCCATCACACATTCCAGCTCTTCTTGGATGTCCATTTACGCTGACGCATACGAATTCTTACCGTTCGAGAGATCCAATTGAAATTGCAAATTATTTAACATGTAATGGATATTCTATGGAACAAATGGATGTGAATACAAGAGCAATCTTAATGAAACGAATAAATTAAAAATCTTAATTTTTGTATGAAATTATTCTTTTAAATATACAGTATAAACATTTTCTCGCGTTATTATTTTTCATGTGATGGTTAGAAGAAATTATTCATTGCTATTTTCTTTCCGTAGAACTTTTATCAAATGTTAAGTTTCTTAGAAAATCAGAACGATTTTAAGGAATTTATAATAGTTTAAAATTAAGCATCGTTATTCTTTTTTTTAGCTTAATACGAGAAGATTTCTGAATAGAAGTATGAACAGCTGGATGAATGTTGGCAACACTAAACCAACAAGGAATGTCATTATCTGGCTGTTCGATTTTAAATTAAGACTATTGTGATCTTGTCAGAGTCAGTAAATTATGATTAAGACGTGTCATCATACGAAATTAACTGATTTGTACTTTCGACTTATTGCTCTTTATTCAGCTATGGAAATCAACCTTGAGTTACAAAAAAGATACCAGTGTACTTATTTTGTTGGCTCTGCTAACATGTTTGAAGACGCCAAAAATATACGAGTATTATTAGGGTCACTCAATCTCATGAACCATCGTAGAGGCTTTTCTAGTTCAGAATAAAGATCACTCCGATTCTTTTCGTTTATGGAATAACCAGAAGTTTTGAAATATCGAATAAACAAAGGATTACAATATTTCAAGTTTATTGTATAGGAACTCTGAACTTTGTATTCCATATCGGAATTCATAAGATTATAGTCAAAGGATTTTATTCGGAATATAATAGTCATATGCATAGGTGTGAGGATTATTTCTTTATTTATAATGGCTAATTTGCGTTAAAGTATTAGTCCTCTCTTTATTCGAATGGGAAACATCACGAAAAAGTGTCTATCATCTATCAGAGAAATTTAATTCTATCGAACGTATTGAATCATGAAATAAATAGAATGAATTTCATCCGCCACATTTCTAATATGTTGTACAAAGAAACGTAGGAAGATTTACAATCTATGACAACTTCTATTCTACTCACTGAAATTAATCTATTCCGATGAATTATTTTACAAATACTTGAAAACAACGAATTCAATTAACTAAGCCAAACTAATATTGGCCATAGTATCATACACAAAATATGATTTTTTTAAAGAAATATTTATCCTCATTGTTGAGTACCTCAAAATTATCTGTATTAGCACTGTTCCTTTCTTATCTTAGTTGTCAACAATTGCTAAAGGATCATGATTGTACCTTGATAAATAAACTTCAATCTAAGTTGGAATTCTTTTTTTTCTCGATTCCATCCTGTTCTCAGGATATAATTTCCAAAAGAAACGCTTCATCTTCATCTTGTAATTTATCACAAAATTTGCCAAAATATCATTGGTCGAATGATTGACAAATAAGAAGCGAGGTAAACATGCGTACGCAGTACGTGTTTGTACATGTAATTTTTCTTTTCGTTGTAGTTTATTTCACTCTGTATTTCGATGATTAGGCAATCGAAAATGTTTTAGGGCATCTTCTTATTTTGACATCAACAAAAAACAGACGCAAAAGAAAAATAACATTTTCTTTATTTTATCATTGTAGTTTCTCTCTCATTTTAATATGATTACCTAATAAAAAGCAAACCCGGTGATGCATCAATCATCAACATCAGTAACTAGAGATGATAACCGTACAACCGAAAATCTATCACAATTACGTGTTAAAATATGTTCCGTACGTTTACCATCATCAATAAAACCTGTTGATATTAGTGTTTTAATGGAAGTTGATAATAAACATATTTATAGAACTGAAATTATGCGTAAAAAAAGTAAATTAAATCCTAATACTTCAGTAATCACTATTAATCAATCGTTTGACATACTTGTGACACTAAATTCTAAAATACTAATTAAAATTTATTATCCAACACGTCTTTTTGGTAATCATGATATAGGACAATTACAATGTAATATTAAATCGATTATCGATGATTATCATTCATCTGAACAAAGCACTGATAATGTCGGTACTATACCATCTTATCTTGTTAAATTACCCTATGATAATCTAACAAGACCATCATCAATATTTCGTTCTCATGACAGTAATAATATTTCAAATGGTATCATTGAAATTATTTTTTATGGTTCTTTACTCAGACAACTTGATGAACATAGACAGCGGCAAAATTTACCACTAGTAAAACGAAAAAATACATTTCTAACATATGTATGTTTCTTGTTGTTATTTAAGGATATACAGCAACAATCAGAGTCATTACCGAGTCAGTTAACGTCAGAAAATAATGTTGAAATACAAAACGAATCGTCATTATCAGATGAACAAACTTCCGAAACGAATTCAGCATCAATAAACAATGGTAAGCGTTCAAGACGGCGTCCATCAGATAATCAAGCAAATGATGCAAATACAGAAATAGAAGTTTCAACAGCAGCAGCAGCAGCTATCGCTATTCCCGAAAAAGAGCAAACCACAACAAAAGCAAATGGAACATCTTTAACAGATCTTAAAGAACAAGTTTGTAGAAGAGCAAAATATTTAATTGAATAATATTTTTGTCTTTTTAGTTACCCCCGGGCTGGGAGATGCGAACCGATAATTTAGGTCGCCCCTATTATGTTGATCATAACCTTCGTCGAACAACTTGGTGTCTTAAAAAAGAAAGACTCCCACCTGGCTGGGAAGAACGTGTTGACAGTCGTGGCCGTGTCTATTATGTTGATCATACTACTCGGACAACAACATGGAAATTACCAACTGCTTCTCATTTATCAAATGTTGCTGAATGGCAAAATAATTATGCTCGAAGCCATTCTGTATTTAATCAGTTTGAACATCGATTTTTACCACAAATTGATGCCAACGCTCAACCTAGTGATGTTCCTATTTCGACTGAAGAATCTTTACCAGAAGGTAAAATACACAACTATATTTCATAATTCAAAAAAATCGAAATTTTAATGTATGATATATTTTTTCAGGTTGGGAAAAAAAACAGGATAATCAAGGTCGAATTTATTATGTGAATCATATATCTAAAACAACACAATGGGAAGATCCACGACGAATGGATAATAATATATTTGATATGCCGTTACCACACGGTTTTGAAATGCGTTATACAAAAGATGGGCAAGTTTATTTTGTTGATCACAATGCAAAAACAACATCATTTCGAGATCCACGTAATGGTCTTATGCCCGTAAATGAATTAAATTTGTTTTTGCTATACGAAATTTAACAAAAAAAACATACTTCTTTTTCTCTAGTCTTCACTTGAATCCGATATCGCTTCACCGAATTATCGACGAAGTTTCTCACATAAAGTTAGACAATTTCGCTATCTGTGTAAAACAAACTCTACAAATGGGCAGTTAAAATTAACGATTCGTCGAGATAATCTTTTCAATGATTCCTATACGAATATAATGCAATGCCAATCAAGTGAACTTCGCCGTCGTCTATATCTTCTCTTCAAAGGTGAAGAAGGTCTTGATTATGGTGGTGTAGCAAGGGAATGGTTTTTTCGTTTGTCACATGAAGCACTCAATCCGATGTATTGTTTATTTGAATATGCTAATAAAAATAATTATTATCTTCAAATCAATCCGGCATCATCGATCAATCCAGATCATTTAACTTATTTTCGGTAAAAATTACAGTTATTTAATTGAATTTCATACAAAAAAAAACATTTCTCTCTAGATTTATTGGTCGTATTGTTGCTATGGCTCTTTATCATGAAAAATTTATTGATAATGGTTTTAGTTTGGCATTCTATAAACGCATGCTTGGCAAACCACTAACAATATATGATTTAGAATCCTTAGATCCAGAATTTTATAATGGTTTATTATGGATACGTGAAAATAATTTAAATCTTAATGATAATCTTGAATTATATTTCAATTCATCGTTTGATTTATTGGGAAAAATTGAAAGTATTGAATTGAAATCAGGCGGTAATGATATCAAATTAACAGAAGAAAATAAAACAGAATATATTGAATTAATGACAAAATGGAGATTTACACGCGGTGTCGAAGAACAAACTAGAGCCTTTTTATATGGCTTTAATGAGGTGAGTTCTCATGAACCCTTGTTTGCCCCCATGCAAATTAGACATGCATCGTTTTGTTTCACACAATAGCTTAGATTATGTAAATATTTATTTAAAATGGTCTTTTCTACCTTAGAAACAAAAGACATGACTTCTTATTTAGTTTTCATATGTTGAAATAACAACGAAGAAATTTCAATGTATTTTTTAGAGACAAAATAATAAATACCACAACGAGTCAGTTGCAGATTAAACTTTATCTATCGAGGCGAGAGCATGGTCTAATACCAATCAGTCGATAATCACAATAGCTTGTCATATACAGCCACTGAACATCGGCAGTTCTTTTACAATTCCTGAAATGCATTCTAAGATGACAGTTGAGATTATCAATATGTGAAAACTAACATGTCTTCGTTTTTATGACCAGTCATAATCTTGATTTTCTTATTATAAGTATTTAAAACTTCTACGATTCCCACGGGTTTAAAGTAATGAATATCTGTGCTTGTTAGTCTAATCCCGTATGTTTTTATTAAATTTATTTATTTCCATGTTGATTTCATCGTTTATTGATTTTTCATTTGTCGTTGATCTATCAATATTTGTAAAGGATTTAATAGCTTGCACGTCCACATCGTTCTTTACTCTTGTTCTGAATAAATACGTTGTGTACACAAAAGAATATATTTAAATACAAAGAGGCAATAAGCTTGCCAGTTTGTTCACTGTTAGTAATAACTCATTTCTTATTTGAGATGTAAAATCTTCTGATCTCAAGGAATTCTACAGAATTATTTTCCAAATTTTATCACAATTGAAAATTTACAATTAACCCGGAAATCGTTGTATCTATTCTATTTGATAGAATAATTGGCACTTTGATTTCAACAAAAAAAAGCGATCTTCAATCCGTGAACAGTAGTTGTAACATTTTCTTAACAATAAACATAAGGATTTTGATTAAACATGAGATATTCTTTTGATAGTATAGAAAATGGTTCTGGAACCCGAAATTCATCATGCTAGCATTAAATAAAAGGACACTGGATATACTATCGACTAATCTTTGTATTTATTTCGTATTAAATAGCTGCAAGCTTGCAAGTCAATCAAAGTATCTATGTCAACTAATTGAAATCCTGTTTTTTATTCTCCTATATCATTCAACACAATTAGTCGTTTAAATTCGATTGAATGAACATGGGCTATTGGAATCAACACAACTTTCATGAATATTAATGTTTTTAAAGAATTAGATTATCTACTAACTAAATAGATTTTTTTTTCTTCTTCTATTATTCGATTTTCTCACTGATGAGCTACCCATGACCAGGTCAATTGATACAAATTTCAGTTGATAGCGAAAGTACTAAACTAAAAAATGTCAAGTTATTGCTATCCAAGTGGTTTATTTAATAATGAGAATTACTAGAATTAAGATCTTTTTATTTGATTTAGGTTGTGCCTCAACAGTGGACTCAAATATTTGATGAACGTGAATTAGAATTACTACTCTGTGGTATATCAAAAATTGATATTCTCGATTGGGAACGCAATACAATATATAAAAACTATACTGAAGCAGCTAAACAAATACAATGGTTTTGGCAGTTTGTGCGTGAAATAACCGATGAACAACGGGCGCGTTTATTACAATTTGTTACTGGTACTTGTCGAGTGCCTATTGGCGGCTTTGCTGAATTACTTGGTAAATATGATAGTTAATTTTTTAGATTGACCGAAAATTAAATATAAATAAATCTGTATATTTATATTCTTTTTTAGGATCCAACGGACCGCAAAAATTTTGTATAGAAAAATATGGCAAAGAAAATATATTACCTCGATCACATACATGTTTTAATCGATTAGATTTACCACCGTATAAGAAATATGAAATTTTAAAAGAAAAACTTCTATTCGCTATTGAAGAGTGTGAAGGTTTTGGTCAAGAGTAATTGAAAACCACGCTTACTTTCTTTCTTATCTTCTCTAAATGCATTGTGAATGATTTTCTGTTTAGGTTAGTCTCTTTGCGTCATCGTTTTCTTCAATATGTACATTTTGATTATTGACAGCGAAAACTATTTGTTTTTTCCTTTCTGTTTGTAACGCGATATTTTTCTGTCCACCTTTAACAATTGGATTCTCTTTTATTGTTATAACAGTACATATTTGTTTTCTGTTTCTTTCTTGGAAAAGTTTTTATGAGATGATTCTAGAAAACTAAAACAAACACTCATTTTTATTTTATGTTTTCTATCCAATATGTGTGCACAGTTGGAATAGAAGTATATTTATGTGCATAGGGTAAATAAGATTGTCTTCTCTCTTGTTTGTCGTTTCTTTTCATTGGGATTCTTTTCACTCAGACTTAATCGATTTCTCTGCTTTCGAATATTTATTGATTAGTCGCAGTAAGTTTGAAGCTAATCAGAGTTTAGAAATTATGTAAAATATCTAAGTTAATTGTGTTCAATGCTTGTACGATCGTGATATATTTTTTTATTATTATGCTTTAATGGAAGAATTTATGCCCGAAGGCCTATTAATACATCACGAGTGGTATGCGATCGTGATATTTGCAGCAAAAAAATATATTTGATTCAACCACAAGAATTAAACAATGAAATAACTTGAATTTTAATAGTGAAATATGGAGTAAATAAATTATTGAACCAGTCAGCATCATGTCTACAAGAGAGTGAGCTTGTTCAAAATAGAAAAGTTAATTATTAATCAAATGGATAACAGATACCGATTGATTCATCGAATGATACATGTTGACGGATACAAGCATTTGTAAAATAAGAAGAAAATATTTCGTTAGTAGATGAGTAGAGAGAGCAATGCAATCATAGAAAATGACCTTTTTTTCATATCGATCAAGAGTTCATGTTATAAGAAGCTTTTATGATGCTTGAATATACTTAGTTTACTATAATTAAATAAGCGAATTAAAGTAACATCAAGAATTTTGACAACCAGAAGATTACGGAAGCTCATTTAGTTGCAAGATTTTACTAGATTCATCAAAACATGACAGTTTTTCGGTCTCAAATTATCAATACAAAAATACTTGCTGCTGTCGAGTTGAAGAAAACTTTGATACTTTTACTATTTCGAGTTCAGTATCATCGTTGTTTCTGAGATGAAAGAAAGTTCTTACAACGAATAGAAATGGTAAAACAAGTTCTTTAAAATGGAATATATCGAAAAAATGGTACGAATACTATCGTACTGAAATATCTCTGTCAATACCTTAGAAAACATGAAATATATCTGGAGAATTTCACAGCAATATTCCATACAGGCATATTCAAAGTATGCATTATTCTCAAGGGTCTTAACAACGAACCTATGATCAGTTTATTCAATTTTCAGTTCAATTGTTAGTCTATATCAATGAATCAGATGGAGAAATGATGACATCAAGGTTTTATTGTGTAGTTAGTTTGGCTAATCTATAGAACAGCTTGCAAAATCCAGCCAAAAGAAAAATATTCATTTCTGATAAATTTAGTTTTTATCAAGACTTACTATCCTGAGAAGAAAGTATTGCATTTTTTCTGAGCTCAACTTGGAGAATATCATTTTTTACTGCTTAATCTATGCATAGTCAAACTTGTATGTCAAATTTTGCCCTATATCTAGTTTATCAATAGTGACAGATAGCTATTGACATCAGATAGTTATTTTCGATACGCCTCGTGAGGCTTATTAAGAGCGCAATTAACGACAAACCAACGCAGACGCATCTAGAGAAAACGTGAATAATGATCATCATCAATAACGAAAGATAATCTAATCAAAATAAATGCATTGAACTTCAATTGAAAGCTGCAAAATTTGACTCTACAGCTAATATGACGGGATGGAAGATTGCATTAAACATGAAAGATAAAACAAGGAGAAGATAGATATAAATTTTACCATTTCTAGTAAATTTGTCGATAGAGTAATTTTAAGTTTAATGAAATCAAACAATACATCAGAGATAGGATCTTAGAGTCGTAAGATTGAGCAACTTAATAAAAACGAAATTCATGGCCTCTTGCATTGATTTGCTAATTTTTATACAATCAACGAGATTGTTGAATTGGATAATTTATCATTGAGTTTAATTCATCAAAATACAAACAACGGCAATTGCAATGCTACTTCTGTCGTCTGATATCATTATCATCTGTAAGGCTTTGACAAAGGAGAAAATAACTATGTAACATTTTACTACCGACTATTTCGTCTTGTCGTAGAGCTCGTTGAAATATACTAATTATCTTATAGGTTTGCTATCGTTGTAATAGTACATTTTAATTTTACTTTGGAGAGTAGGACACTGTTGTGAGTCTACAATTTCAAGAACTTAAATGCGACAAAAAAATAAATCTCTCTGTCCGAATTTATAGAAGCTCGCAATTCTCGATTGAAAAAATATCACACTCGACAAAGCTTTATGCTAAAAACCTTTGCAAGAGGAAGGTTACGATTATCCGTAGTTGGGTCGTAACTCAGCCGTTTTAAAAAATTTGTATGGAGAAAATTCGCATACTCAATTTTATTTTCGTTTGATATTGATAACAAATTTAACACAAAGGATAAATTTATTACGCGAATAAATGATGCTTCAAATCAGACACATCCAGTAAAATAGCCTGTTAGTATACACAAATGAAATCATTGGGTTTATCGTTGACTCCGGCACTATCGGTCAGCGTCGTTGATGGTATAATTTCAATAATAGATCTGAAGAAAAATAAGCAACCACTGATATGTACAATAGAGTTTTGTGAACGCGAAAGAAAAAAAAAGATTTTCTAATTACTTATGAAAGTGAATCATTTTATAAGTTTATATAATGCAAGCTTTCAGACACCCTTTGTATGTGTGACAAAAATCGAACACTTTATGAATGTAGCCGTAGTTTCTCTCTCACGTCAGTGAATGTAAAAGCATGCAAATAGTTTTGATACTGAAATGTAAGGTGAGTTTATTAATGAAATAAAGTAGTTCTGCTTAGAGAAACCATGCTATTGACATATCGTTTTATTTTAAATGAATAAAATGAAGATAAAAAACGAAGTAAGCTGCCATGAGGGCATTATGTTAGTTTTGCTTTTATGATTTTATCTATCAGTCGTGGTCTTATCGCTCTTTATTTATTGAGAGACAAAAATGCATTTTCTTTCATAAATGGCTACACAATTCATAATCACGTTCTTCTTATATTACAAAGACTAATCCTATTATGATAAAGGATCTGCCGCTGGCGTTTTTTTTTACAATTATTTTCACTTTGGTATGAGACAAAGAAATCATAGCGGATGCTAGTAGAATGTTCAGATCCAGCATTTGTAACTAGCAATATCTCTTATTATATTCGTGTATCATGCTATCAGAATCTGGCAATATATTCATTTTATTTCTTACTTCTATGTGAACATAGATTCAAGGGCTGCACTAATCTAACTGCATTTGATGTTGTTGTGATCGTTAATGTTATTTTTTCGAAATAGTATCAACTTCTCGTCGTTTTTGTGTTATTTACACATTTGACCTTTGCTACTTTTAAATAGTCTGGTTCTTGTGTTGTTCTTAGCTTTGAGCTATTGGTTAACTGAATAGCTGAATCTGACATTAGCATGTTATTCTGCTATTGGTATAAATAGAGTAGACGCACGAAATCCTGTTCGGTATGTGCATGGAAAACTAATTTTCAGGAAAGGACAATCAAACTTATGCTGTGAATACCTCTGCTGAGTACCATAGTGTCAATGATTCAAAGATGTGCTCAATCTTCTAATTACTTGTTGTAGTACGCATTGGCAACATAATGTTTCTCGCGAATAGTGTTCATCAATCGCTTAGCAGAACAAATGATCTGTTGAAAATATTACGGACAAGGGCAGCTAATTCATGTAGATATGAACGCAGCTTTTCTTTCTAAAGACGACTTGAAACATACATTCGCAACATCATAGACCAAGAAAGATTCCTAGCCCGAGCGTTATGATGACCAAAACCGTTAACGTATACCAAACGAAAAAAAAAACTAACTGAGACTGCCATCTACGAGGGTGTTCCTTTGACCTGGGTTAGCAAGTTTATTTTGAATAAATATTGAACTGGGCTTTGCCATTAATTAGAATACTACTGTAACTGAATTTGTAACAAAAACATATATAGAAAATAAATAAATTGATTAAATATTCATTTTCAAATAGAAGATTAATTGTTATCGGTGTAAACAATGGTTTGCTATTCCCAAGAAACGGTAGCTTGTGCAACTACCAGAGAAGTATGTTATAAATTAAAAAAACTAGTTTAACTATGTAATTAAATTTGGTCTTTTACTATCGACCTTAGACTTCTCATTTCTTAACTGGTCAGAGACATACATGTTTCGGCATCATATATATACATATGTTTATGTTATCTATCAACCGACAAAGATCTATTTGAAATACGGAAAAATCTTTATTAATTATAAAACGTTTTTCTGTGAAACAGAAATATACAACCAATATAAATTTTGTTTTTCATATATTGAAAGAACTATATCAAGAATAACAATTTACTCAAAATGTCGATAAAAACTATAATAAAATACATGTTCATTTTTTTCCCTATCGATTCCACCACCATAGTAAGACCATAGAGAAAAATAAGTACTGTTCAATAATTAAAGATTTTGCTGCTGAATCAAATTGGACACCAGTATAAAATTCTTCTTCAGTCAATCTGCACCGTACATCAGTCACAGCGTATTCACATCCGTAGAAACCACCTTAAAATTGAAACAATAAAGATCTTATGAAAAACTCTTGTTTTTTTACCATGACAACATTTATCAGCGTCTTTCTTGATATAATCCATGAAATTTGAAAGTTGTTGAACATCATCTTGGACTTCAATAATTGAACAATTTGTTATATGTTTACCCGCACATTGAATATACTCTCTGACTACTTTTTTGCACCATCTAATCTTTTCGCGTACAGTCCAGCTGAGTTCAAATTTTAAACGTTCGCCCAATATGCCATTACATTCTTTTGCAGCCTATTCTTTTTCTTTTCATATGATAACTATGCAATGAATCTTATGTTACAGACCTCTGTTACTACGCATGGTGGCATTGTTGTCGTCGTTAAAGTTGTTGTTGTCGTTGTTTTTGCTGGTGGCGATGTTGTTGTTTTACATTTGTATCGAATAATTGAACTAACACCAAGGCCAGAACAGTGTCTGCCCAATCGCCAACCCTAATGTATGTAGTTTACAATGAAAACACTTGTCATTTGAAATACATATAAAAGCTTAATGGTCGAGTTTTTTTTCATGTTGTTTGATTTTCATGATTCAAGCAAGTGAACCAATGAGATTTAATATAAGGAGATCAATAAAAAAAAACGCAAGAATGTTCTACATTACTGTGGTATGCGTGGGATAGGAAACTAACAAGGAGTAGAATAATTTGTCTTTGACTAACCCGTGTCGTAGTATTACTTAATTTCTATATAAAGAATTGCAAATCTTCACATACCATTTCGAACTAGAGACAGTTACCATAACTTTTTTCAAATGTTATTATATTGAATTAATGAAATAAATTAGTCCAATTACTCAACATATTTCAGTATATCAATCGATTAGTAATTCCTACTCGCCTATTTTAATCCAGTGGTAAAGTATTTTCAAGTCGAATTCTACGAAGAGCTTTTGTTAATTTTTCTGTTCGATTTAGTTCTATTTTTGTTTTTATAAAAGAGACTTTTAAAATTTATCTGCGGTGATTTATACTCTATTTGATTGTGTTCTCCTGTTTTCTTTTTTTCACCGTCTAAATCCTTACAGCTTGTTGAAGGGCAACATCAAATGCTGCTAGAGCACCCGCATGTTCACTTATTAAATCACAACATTGAAGTCGTTTATTAACGCATTCAGCATATTTCTTTCCTTGATCGCAAAATTGAAAAAGTTGTTCACGCGTATGTAAATCATCTTTGAACTAAAAAATATGACAATAAATCAATCAATTCATTTAACAACGAATAAAAGAATTAAAATAAATCTAATACGATTTCTTCATCAGCTGCTGTTGGTGGCTGCGGACAATCAGATGCTTTCCATATGCTACAAGCATTTGTTAAAGTTGTAAGTAACAAAAAGAATGTAGATAAAAATATCGACAGATAACGACGTTCAATGAATAACATTACTTAAGCAATTGAAATGTATAAAGACATTATGGCCGTAGTGTTTTTTATCTTTCCTTTTTTGCTCTTCTCACACCTACAGATTTTTTTTTTATCAATTGACAATCTTTGTCACACGAAAGTATTCAATGAACCCAAATCTTTGTTGGGCATAAAGAGACAGAGAGGATCACGTACACATATTGTTAGAATGGAGAAATCAATTACTGCATAGTGAAGAATTTGTTTTCATTTGAACAATGTTGTATGACCTTCGAGAAAAAAGTTTTTTTTGTCATGTGTACGTTGAAAGAAACAAATTTAGCGTTCGTTCATTAGGTTTTTTTTTTATATTATATTTGTACTAGCGGGGTCTCTAACAAAAAGAATGAATGTCAAAAAAAAGTGTAAGCGGTAAATGAGTGACATAACAAATTTTGTTTTAAATAAATAATCAACGCCATATCGGATGATGAAGCAAACAATCGTTGTTGAAAAGATTGAAGGATAAACTAGTCGATAATTTTTGTTCTTTTACTTTTTCTTTATATGCATAAATTTTCTCATTGAATTCAATGTAAAGATTAGCTATAGTATTATATAAGTGAACGATTGATTGCTATCAAGGTTAAAGAATTATTTTAATGTCTTATTTTTCATTGATCCATCATCTTGATATGTATTGGGTATCGAATTTATTTGAAATAAATTGCAGTGCTCAATGCTGCTTCAAAATTGCAACGAAAAAAAAAACAAAAATAAGTTCGATGTGTTAATGATCATTGGATCTAAAGTGAAGGTTGAGCAAAGACTTTTTTAAATCTCTTTTTGACTAACAAGCCCGCAAAACTAAATAATGGAGCAGAGCGTGCGCGAAAGTCAAAAGAAGACATGTGAAATTTTTCAATTCATTTATTGGACATCAATCACAGCGTGTACATACGGAACAGTAAGATCTCTAATTAGAAAATCAATAAATGCTATTTCGAATATTTATCTTTGATAAAATTAAATCAATACCGTCTTCTTCTTCTCTAATCATATCAGAATTCTTTTCTTTCTTATTAACTATTCTCGTATAATGCTCTTAGTTGTAACTACCATAGATGAGTTTTGTAAATAAAATATCATCGTGAGTAGACAATATCATTATTTGTTCAAACCGGAAAAAAGAATCAAAACTTCAACCTCGACATCAAACGTTGACAGAAAAGATGAAAACTGTTCAATAAAGATACTTCGCGAGTTTTATGCAGTACAAAAGGTACTCCAGAACTTTTACTAGGAAGTAGGGGCGGAACATTTTTTTTAACGTAAATTAATTAATGACATTAATTAAGTGATTAATTGATTCACATGAAAAAATATAAATACCATTCTATTTTTATTTCTTTATTATAGAATAGCTACTTTATGAAATACTACGAGTAATCTCTATAATTTTTCAAGATCTCTCTGGAGTTGATCATCCTAAATGAAATCCCTAGTTGGGATTTAAATATAAATCGACACTCAACTGCATGATATCAATTCGAAAATAGCTTATATAAGTTAGAGCTCATTTTTTGTTAATTTTAGTTGGAGTGTTGCTGCTGATGAGTGTCAGGT
>CAJNYU010003451.1:2390-65469 GCA_905331475.1 Rotaria socialis | reverse complement strand
CCCCCCCCCCCCCCCCCCCCCCCCCCCCCCCCCCCCCCCGGGCTGTGCAGATATATCTATTTATATGTCCAAACATCTGAAAGTTAAACTAAAACTAAATCTATTTCTCGATTTATCTGGAAGTTTTCTTTTTTTGTATCTCCATTTGTATTCGAACCCGAATTAGGCAAATAGAAGAAAAACCTTTTCCTCCCCTCGTGCATACCAGAGATGGCGTACAGGACTTTAGAAAAAAGTTCATTTTAGCCTATTCGACATTTCTGAAGTCAGAAAGATAGCAGTTCTAATGTTGATCATAGCCACATGCTCAAACTGTACACATAGTTACCAGTAATTTAATGGTATAAGAGGTACTGTGAGTTATTATCCCCTACAGGAAAGCTCGCGTTCCCAGCCACACAAATTTTTCCACATGCCATCATATAGTTGAAACTATAAGCTGAGACCATATGATTAGTCAGGTGTCTTTTCGATGAATGAAGTATGGGATCGAGAAAAATAGTGTTTTTTTGACATTCATGTATTCGCGATGGGGATATGAATATGCGGAAAATTTTTCCTGTTTTCCGAAGAAATCGTCTATGCTGATTTGGCCCAGAATTAAGTAATTATTGGGATAAAACCAAAATTTTCATAAGTAGCAGTAGACCAAAGAAACGATAGAGATCATTTCGCTAGCGTTTAATTGCCTCGAATTTGGCAACATCTAATACTTTCTGTACCCACTATAAACATGTCTTCCTAATTCTTTTAAGTAGCTTGTAGAGAATCAACGGTTACATAACAAATAAAAGAAACCAATGTGGAAAAATACGGTTTGAAGTTATAGCAACAGATATATTTCTGCATCGTTGACTTCGAAAACTGGCAATCTCATACTCTTCTTCTTCCATAATCTTCGAAGCATTGATGGAATAATTCACCAAATTTTTATGCTGACAGGTTTAGTGGTCTCAGACTTCCAACTAATTGGGAAGCCCTATAGCATATTTGTTTTACAGTAAAAAATTGTAGATATGACTCACAAGAGAGAATGCAGCAATTTTAGTAGAGCGTGATCGGCAATAAAATTTCGATTTTTCACTAAACAGTCTCAAATGAAAGACTGTATCAAAACAAAACGATATTCAAGATATTAAAATTTTCTGAGTTGCCTGCGACATTGAGATAACATGTCTGGGTTTTTAATGACGTTCGTTGTTATCCAAACTAGAATGACTCTTCAATCTATCAATAATCTATAGATACTAGAAAAATTCATCTATGAACGATTTTATACCATTACAAACGAAAGAAAGAACGGGGGACGTTAACAGCCGAAATCGACCCTCTGTCCAAACACGACTTTTTCGTTTTCATTATGCTAGCTTTGACGCCGCATCGACATTTTGAGCCACATTTTATCATTATATCAAATCTAGACATCATCTGCATTACTTTTTATATTGCACTAAAATCCACTGTATTTCCTTTGGGGAGTCGATCATTTTAATAAAATATTTCAGTTATCATAGTTACTACTTATTTTAATTTACCCGTCAGATTGCAGCCATTTTCACGCTCTCCCTGATGGTATGTCAACATATGAGAAAACCTACTGAATTGAATTTGACACCGTCTGCATATTATACAAACGTTCTAGTAAAGGTGAATACCGATGATGATACTTCTCTCGAAAGACTCAGATAATAATGTCGCTCCACGCTTACTTACGTATCATTCGATAGAGAATTTCGAGATCTATCAAACGATTATTAAAAAATGTAGGAAAATGAGTGGGTAACGATAAAATGATTTTCGACAGACTATACATGGATGAAAAAAATATATAGTTGTTGCCCATGACGAGTCTGATACGATCAATAGAAAAACGTCGGTCAAATCATCTTGCAGCTAACGTACCCGTCTCAGACATACGTATATGTCGACTATTAAAAATCTAACGACCTGTAGTGACTCTATCTTAATAGTCACAGAATGAAAGTGCTAAAATACTATCATAGTTAATAAGTTTTATTAGATATTCAGTAAACAAATAAATCTCACCAAAAAATTTACCGCTGATAGTCAAATTCAGTTACTAGAAAAGGTTGCCAAGAAAATGGTAAGGACTATACGATAACATTCTTTTGTTTTCGAATTCTCACATAAATAATGTATGCAATGATAAGTATAACCCTCAAAAAGATTTTTTAACACTCTTGCTCTTTTTACAAGTTGTAATTTTCAACTTCGATTGTCATTCATCGGATGAATTCATATGATTCATCGCAAGTCCAGGCCATTTAATTTGTGTGAGTGACGAATTTTTTCGAATGCTGCACAAGTAAATTTACATTATGAAAATTGCTGCGTGTCTCAATGGATAATTCAAACATGCTCTCGTAATTGAAGTTTATTTATCCTTCAGAAGATGTGTATGTGATCATCGATATATAAGATTGGAAAGTCTTGCTTTGCGTTTTCTTTAAATTCTGTACAAGTGATTATTTGAGCGGATTTTCGATATACCTTAGCACCGAATAGATAAGCTACAGTTGGTTCCTTAATAGAAATCATGTTTTAGATTTGTCAAGAAAAACAACTGAACATACTTTCGGTTGTGTGGTAAACAATTTCGCTTCTTTGAGTATAAGCAAACTAGAAAACACTCTCGTTTCAATCTATCTTCGTTATCTAGTTTCTAAATATATCGTTTATGCAATCTTAGCAGCATATGACAGGAGAACTCACGTTAGCATCGATACGTAGGAATTGTTTGCAAAGATTGCAATCGTCATATCTGCTGAAAATCAAGTAAGATAACGTAGTAATAAGTGAAACAAATTTATCTACACTTACATCTCGCTCATCGACCTCCCAATGATTGCACTTCGTAGTGTCCGTCTCAGTCTGCCGTCTCAACGCCATCATGCTTTTCCTATCGAAAATTTCAAACTGAGTGACAACAGTCATGTAGTAGTATGTCCTCTTTATCGTTCTCTAGCAACAATGTAAACAATGAAATGCTGTTTCGAAGAATCGAAATATTTTTGCCGTCCGCCGCATGTAAATCATTAGAAACGCTGAAATTCTGCGATGGCGTTTCTCCGGCACGGTATCTAGTGTGCCATGTTTTTACTTTTTTTCCCATTTGTTTCAAAGTAGTACATTACATATTTAAAGATTCGATTAATGAGCGTGTATTCAGGATGTAAACAATTTGCCAGAAAACAACGATGAAACGACATTTCGAAGTAGGTTAGACGCGATTATGATTTTTCTATTCAAGTGTTCGTCTTATGTTCACTTTTACATCAAACCATATTGTGTTGACATATAATATATGCATTATTACATTGGTATTCAAGTTTTTATTCCCATATTTCAACAGTTCGTTTGAATAATGATTTTTTTTGGAAAATGAAAATCAAAGTTTAATAAATAACTTCCGAATAGATTCAATTGAATTTTCAAATCGATTTTATTTTCATTCATTTAACAAGGAGTTTCTTTTCTACAAAATACACATATATAGCAAAACAAAACAATCTCAGTGCAAAAGAATATTTCGACCATGGATAAAAAAAAAGATATCATCGGATTTTTAATATCTAAGATGAAAAAGTTGTGCATTTAGATCAACAATAAGAATTATTTTACAAGCTAAAATGAGCAATTCTGTAAGTGATACTGAACGCTATTAGCAGTTCCGAATAACTCTTTCTTTTCTAAATTAGATCTTAAACTTGTGTAGCTTTTGATGAACGCGAAATCGATATTGCTTGATGTTGTTGATGAGGAAAACTGAAACGTGTTGTTAATGATGATGTTCTAGTACCATGTGATGAATCAGTTGTCTGTTTTAAACCAAGACGTTCAAGTAAATGCAAAGTTTTTTCTGGTTTTTTCATAATCGGTGGTGGAATTTTATTTGATCGAGTTAATTCGGGTGACGAAGAATTTGATCGTGATGAATGTGCTAGATCAATAATTATTGTTGAATGAGATATTGGTAATGAATGTTCATCAAATGATTTCGATGGTTGTGCTGTTAGAATACCATTTGATTTTGGTAAATTAATCACAAGATCAGGTGCATCGGTTTCTGGTTGGACATTGGACGATGGCATGGAACGAAAACACTGTGCATGACATTCTTCAACAGTTTGAATACCTGATAAAATTTCACGTAACGCTGTATCAATATCAATTATTTGTTGATCATTGACGGATGTCGAGGGAGATGATGATATTGGTATTGATGGTTTTGGTAGATTATTAGGTGATAAAGCATCATAGATGGTGCGAGAAACGGGTACAGGAGGGTTAGCATGACTTTCAATTAGTAAACTACTCTCTTCTTCTCCTTCTTCTTCATTATTGTTGATGTCTAATTCAACTTCAAGAATTTCAGTTTCTTTAGCTGATTCAAGACGATGTTCATCAACAAGTGAAAAATCAGACGATTGACGATGTACAATATGAGATGCTGAAGTGGCTGAAATAGAGGCATTCGATCGATCACTTGATAATGTTCGAAATGTTATAGACGATGGTGGATTAGGCACTATACTACGTTGAGGACGATGGTGAACAGGAGCTGAATCTCGGCGTCTAAAATTGAACATAAATAAAAATAATATTAAACAAATTCTGACCATTCATTTCTTTCGTCAGATAGAAATAGTGTCTCCGCTAAGTAGTACATCTTTGATAATACAATACAAATAAGTTTCATGGAGCTTATATAAAATTTCTCTTATCTACAAAAACGTTTTTCCCATGTAGTTCTTATTTGGACCTCAAGATCGAAACCGACAATGAACAGTCATAAATCTACTCAGTATAGTAGATAGAATATATCACTAAATACTTTTTTTCTAAGAAAGTATCATGTTTACAAACCTGGATTTAAGCTTGATGTAACCATCAGGAATAAATCCTGACTGACTTCCACCAGCTATATGTCCTAACCACCATTCATGATTCATTTTTTTGTAAATAAAAATACTTTGATCTTTTTTAAATGATAATTCTTTATTAGTTCTACCAGAATAATCAAACAATGCCACTGCTTCTACCATCTCCATTTCTAAAACAAACAAAAAAGCAGAAATTACTTTTATTTTTCTTTAATTTATCTTCAAATAAAAATTTAAAACAAAATCGATTCGGACACATAAACAAATAGTTGAATGGGAATGGGAAAGCCATGCTCAACATGCTCGCTCAATGGAAGGATTTTCCTTTTTTTTTTTGAATGCCTGATTCTTTACCAAACGTCAGTCTCATTTAATAAATTAAAATCTTCAGTGCAATAATCAGAATCTTGTGAAGCTAGAAAAATTTCCAAAAAAAAATTAAAATTTCATTCTTTCATCTTTTAAAATCTTCTTTACCATCGTCACTTGGCGATCTTCTTAATGATCGTTCACTAATACCCTCAACTTCATCATCTTCATCTTCTTCGCCATCACTAAAATAAAGTATTTATGTAGAATAAAATAGTAAAACGATGTTTTCTTTTTTTCATCTTACATTGGAATTGTAATAGCAAATTTTTCATAGACTGGATCTTCATCATTGACGGGAAATACTTCTTCATGATGATTTATCATGGTTCGAATCAGTTCAATAGTGTGTGTTAAATATTGTACTTGATCTTTATCTTCAGGTATTGGCATAAGTGTTGGCGCTAAACAACTAGCTAAATTTGATGCATCCATCATATTTTCATCCGAATATTCTGCTAGACTAGAATATCAGATAAACAAAAACAGCACTTCGTAATTAATAAAAACATTTAAAAAAAAACAATCATACTGATTAAGAAATGCAAAAAAATAACGCATGACAATAAATATTGGGCGAGGAAGAAGTTTTACAACTTGACAAAGATTTTCCACACATTTATTTTCGGATTCAACATCAGCTACAAAAAAAATTTTTTGTTAAGTGCTTTATTTAGTATAGTAATGAGTAAAATCATACGGACAACGTTTTCCTTTCTACATTTCTCACCTAAATATTACAACTTACGTTCGTATTGGAGAGATTTAATTAGGTACAAAAATGGGGAGAGCGACAATTAGTCACACTGTAGATTTGGTCGCATGCTTGACAGAAGCATGGTTCTTTTTCTGCTTCCCAAAAACTTCAATTTACACACGGGTGACTCAATCACACATAGCACAACTTGAGGCTGAGAGGGTAGGTGTAAAAAAACGAAGCTTTACTTCATGAAATAGATAAGTAGATGGCCTCGTTGATAAACGCTAACTGAATGGTGACATTCGCTTTTTAGTTTCATCGAAATATTACGAAAAGATGAAAACTATATTCATTGCGAAATAGCGAAAAGCGCAGCAGACAGACGCTTCGAAATAAGAAAAAATCATTCGCATTAAGCAAAATTTTAAAGCAACTACTACTGGCTCTCGTGTAATGCTTTATTCGCAATTAGAAGAGTTTACTAAACATTGGTATTTATACTCATAGTTAATGTTCCTGATTTTTGAATAGATCGCTAACTATTTTCTAGATCTCTCCGAGTTATTTTTCTGTAATACTAATAAAACATTTTCTGGAATTTTATTTTCGAGAATTTCGACCAATTCTATAATGCGACTAATTGTCGTAGGCCCCGAAAAACGTTGTCTTCATAATTTTACTCGCACTAGTTTTATTTGATTATAGAAATCAACTTACTGATGCATGAAATAAATGAATCGAACATATCTCGAGAAAACAATGGTTCTTTCAATTCACGGAAATATAATTTTAATACACCAGCAACTGAATTCATATCTCGACCTGTTATATTAACTAGTGGATCTTCTCCTTTTTCAAAAGCTTCTTTAAATTGATTGATATCGACTTGTGCACCAGGTACACGAAAAATACCCTGAATGCAAAATTAGAAAATAAAACTGATTTAAATTTCACGGAAATAATTACTTGATTGTGTAAACCAAGTCGATTAATAGCACTAACACACGAAGAAATAATTAAAGGAATTGGTTGTTGGGTTACTTGAATGTAATCTAATAGTTTTCCACCAAATAAACGTGGGCGGCCAAGAATAGGAGCACGACCGATTTGTTTCGGTTTGATTGGACGACGTATAAGACTAAAGATGATTTTAAAATTATTCAAAGTATAGAAAAAAAAAAGTTGCTTTTCTTAAACTATTTAACAAAAGAGAAGGTTAATTCTAAGTGATTTCGTATATCTATTTTTTTGTGAAAAAAAGTCTGTACTCCTTTAATAACGAGTGCAGTTCTTGTGCAATATTCATATAACATTGAACGCTAATTAGGTCTAATATGAGAATTGTTGCGTTCAAAAATTTTTGATCAGGAGCTGACTCAATAAGTTTTGTATGCTTCCAACAGAAATTTCCTTGATTTCTTATCAGTCAGCTTAGGTAATATAAAAGTTAATGTTCTGTGCGAGGGTTTTCCAGTTCGCAAGAATATTACTTAGGTGCCGACATACAAACATCAAAGCTAAACAAAATAATAGAAACCGGAAATGCTGTGACCGACTCTACTCGGGTACATCTAGCTTAAACCCGAACTAGTAAAATTCAGTTACCAGATATAATTACCAGATTTCCGCTTACTAATTTCTACTAATATTCTGAATTTTCCGGTGAATTTCGCGGGATATCGACAAATCCGGACGTCGGATTCGTTGGCACTGATTTAGAATATCAGATATGTTCTTAATAGATGCTAGTGTATCGAATGAAAAACGAAATATATTGTTGACTATAGAGTTTCATTCTTTTCCCGGCGATACGGAAGCTCATGAAGACAAAATGCAGATGATTGGTTGGTACAACTAACATTTACATAAAAGGCGTATGCTGAAAATTAACTCCGTTGACATTTTATCAACGAAATCCGGGTTATTGCATTAACTTTTACACATATTTTCAAGATCATCACTCTAAGAAAGACTCCACACGTGTGTGAAAGAAACGTTTCCATTTCATCTATTTTCAATGAGACTCTTTACCATAGTACTGTGGATTCTAAATCTAGTACGCTCATAAAAACTATCCTCGATGAATTACATTGAGATCAATTTTTGAAACAAATTTCATACTTTTTATCTTCAGCACTACAACCAGGTGGCGTAGCACCTAGCGCTTTTTGCATAATATCATGACGCGCTTGTAACCGTGAAATTAAATTACTGCTTAAAGTATATTGTTTGAATTTCTATAGAATAAAGAGAAAAATATATTTATTAAAGAAATAGATGTATGTGTTTACACTATACCTCAACATAGTAGTCTTCAATTTCTTTTCGTGTACCTTTTGAAGTATTTTGCGGTAAATTAAGATCTTTGAAGAGATCCGAAACATCCGAATTTTTCGTATTAATAAATTCCATAAGTGATTTTTCAGTGGCTTCAATGGTTTTATAAATCTATGAAATAAATAAATACATTGATCATAATTGACAAAACATTTTAATGAATAGTAATTAAAATTGGCGAATCCAATAGGACATTTTCGTTTACATAGATAGATTAAATTATTCAACATATGTTACTGTAGAAAACTACACGAGTCTGTAAGTAAAATTATTTCAAGCGAAAAAAATATCCATTAACATGTGTTAACGTATAAAAATTGATGAGATCTTGCATGCTGTTATTATCTTAGTCAAAATCATTTCAAATACCATTAGTAAAACACATGTGACAAGACTAGAGCAATTAGGATTTTGTTTTTCGACTAGAGTAGTTCATAGAACGTTTATCTGTGTAAAATATCAATACAGAAACTGGACTTGCCCTGACAAAATCGATTAGTGAATTTCTATGAAAACAATGCAATTGGAAACTTTTTTTTCCCCAGTCTATCAAAGTTTGTGCTCGTTAACATTTAAAAAACTAGTTTGGGAACCTATTGATGAATATCATATAACAGCTTTCAGCAGAATTCGACTCCAGATGGTTCATTCATTTTTCTCAGCCATAAGAAATTATTCATATTTCTGACATAATTATTTCATGGACTAAATTTTTCTGCCAACGTCTGTATAGTTTTTTTCCCGTACATATTGCCATTTAGTCTAATGCGATCGACATGAGCATAACTATGTATAACGATCATTTATCAATGTTCGTCCTTGCCTAAGGCATAATCTATTCAGAACTATGTGTTTATACAGTGGCATCAATCTTTCGTCTATTTGTTATTTAAAGAGAAACCTCAAAACAATTGTTCAAGTATAAATATACAAAACAAACCTCGTCATTCTCTGTCTTCAATCCAGCAAGTCGATTCTGCATTTGTATGAAACGTGATTGCATTTCATCACGTATTAATACTTGAGCATTAACAGTTGATACTTCATCGCCTTTGTGCGGTTCAAATTTTATTTTTTTCGGTATTGTAAATGTTGTTTCAAAGTATTCTAAATATTTTTGTTTGTCGACCACGGTATCTAAATCAGCAATTGCTCGATTTAATGTTTCAATTGTTCTTAAAGCAAAATTTCAAATATTTAAAAAGAAAAATGTACGATAAGTAAACTAACATTTGTCGACCGCGTCTTATATTGTCTTGTGCTGACAAAAACATTTGAATACATTTTGAAATTGATGTATGAAAACCAAAGTTCATACAATCAATTAGATCAGGTACATCATCCGAACAATATTTTTGTAGTGCAGCATTCACGGATTCAATAGTCATCAAATAGTCGTTACGTGCCTTGAATGCCTTGACCTTTGTTTCCGTATATTTTCTTTGTCTCTAAAAGAGATTAAAACATCGTTTGTTTCGTTGGAGGAATTTTCGAATTACATTGTAGTCGAGTCAGTCACAGGTCACTTTTTGCAGACTGAATCTCTCGCTACGAGAATGATTGACTTTTACAAAACGTTTTACCTGCATCCTATCTAAGTATTACGAAAGTAGAAATGTTTCACTTCATAGTGAAAATTAAAAAAAAGAAACAAGACTTAATAGAAGATCACTTTTTAGATTCTTTCATTTAACATGTGCTAAAACCCATCATATCAACTTCAAGAGATCCATCTATATTTGATCAAGGTCCATATAAAACAAATTAAGTTTCGTCCATTAATCACTTTCTAGAAAACATATGCTTACATTTTCTCATATGTGTACTTACATAACCATGATTGATTTGATAAATGTCTCTCTATCATAAGTGAACTATTCTTCGTCGAAAAGATTGATTTCTCTCAAATCTGAAATGCGTCTCTTATGGTGGTATATCATAGTAAAAATTTGATTTTTAAAAGTTCATCATTAAGACCAGCGATTTCTCTATGAACAATATTTATTTAACTTAATGTATGTCTCAAGAGGAGCAAAAGAGTCAAACAAACTTTTCTCAATGAGGTTGTATGATTGCTATTCTAGATGTAATAGACATCGAAAATAAGTGTTATAACATTGTTTTAATTGCTATCGGTCCCACGAATTTGTTTTTACCAACTAGAGCTAAATTCGAAGTGTCGGGTTCTACGAAAATATTCACTATCCAGACAAGGCTAAATCAGTATTCGCATAACTTTCGTCTCGCAATTTTTCTATTTACTTTTTCAACACGTTTAGCCATAGCTTTTTGTTTTTTTACACTTTTAATTTTAGCCACTTGTTGTAGAATAACGCTTAATTTTTGTTCGGCTTGTTTACTTTCACTTTGATACTGATGATAAGTTTTCATTGTCTAAATAAACACTCATAGACAAGATAATCAAAACAATATTACTTACACTCTGCAATTCATTAAGAACCTTCTCAATATCTTCATGGCTGGCTAAACCAACTGATTTACACTACAAAGAATAACAAAGCAATGTTATTATGTTTTTTCTTATTTCATGAGAAATATTCTATTACTTTCATAAACATGCGTCGAGTGTCTTCAGCTATTTCATTAAATTTATCATACATATATTTTCCACAAACATCAGACATGATTGTATGATATTTAACATGATGCCGCGTATCGTGTACAATCGTATCCCAAAGTTTGTATATCGAATGAAAGACCCAAGTTTCTCGACTATTATAAATAAAAATTTATTTATTTTCATTTCTTGAAAAGGAAAAATATTTTACCGGGCTTTTTGTGCTCGATGTTTCTGACCGATTTGTTTATGTAAATTGTCTAAATTTTTTGCGTACTCAAGTTCAACATCAGCCCGCCGACGAAAATATTCTTGAATTTCCGCGAGAATCGATAATTGAGTTTCAATACGTTGTTCCAAACATTTTAATTGTTCACTTAGCTGAAATCGAATGTCTAGCAAAAAGAAAAAAGAAAGTTTATTTAAATTTTTCTTTTTGACTTTCCCTAAAAACATTTCCTACAAAATCTATATCGATCATAATTTTTTCTTAATAAACTTAATTGTGAACTTGTTGAACGATTAAAATTAGGCTTGATAGATGTTACACCACATGTATACCTGACCATTGTGTTTAAGAGAACAATATCGATCTTTATATATCACTCAATGAATGTGCCGACTGTCGTCTATTAGAATGATTGCAAATATATATATATATATATTCGTTGCTTCCTTCGTTCATATAAATATGTATATGAAAGAAGAATAATGTTTTGTCAAACAAGCAAGTTCAACATCATTGGGCGGTCAACTCCCGTTCGCATTTATTTTTTCTTTTCCATTTCGGATTGTTTGTGAAATATATAGTTCTATGTCTTTTTTTTGCTCAAACAAAAGAAAACACATATGATGATGTGCGGTTTATATTTGTAGTTTCATCTGATCTAATGGGAACAAAGGAAGCGAGTATAGATTATCATGATATGGAAAGATGTACTGGAACTCGTCAATGATGACATCCGTTGAAGTATTAACGCGCGATTAGACACGCTCTTAATAAGATCTTTCGATTAATGGCTTCGGGGCTGTCATGTCATTAACTACTTTCGTATTTATTATTTTTCTCCTTTGTTATTTTCTATACACAAACCAATCTCATATTTATTTATTTTTTTCTTTGTTCTCGACTTGTTAACTTCAATGCATCATCATTAATATCATCTATTCATTTCAATAGGCAACCCTAACAAAAATTTAATGCATATCGCACGTACACTTTTGTTGATATAAAATGTTCTATGCAAACGGAAATATTTAATGAAAGAATGGAAAGTTTACATATATATGTATGCATACGTCGTCTTTTCGAACTTGATATCCTGTCCCTTTCTCACACGTCTATTTCAAGTACTAGTGATATGTCAATTAAAGAAGAAAAGAAAATACTGGATTAGCTGCATATCGCAAAGAAAAACAAAACAAAAATAACTTTTTTGATTAATACCTTTAACAATTTGTTCGAATTCAAATAGAATTTGCTTTTCTTTTTTATATAATTTTTCAATGGGTTTGTCATCATGAAACAATGCCGGCGATGATGGTAATGATGTTGTGGGAGTTATTGTAGACGCATTTGGTATTATTAATGGCGGTGGAGGTGTTGGTGATGGTGTTACCGGTTGTAATGAAGTCGAAATCGACAGGACTGGCTGATTTTTCGGATTTGATTCAATAGTCGACATCACATCTAGAAGAGGACAACCCGAATCGAACAACTGATAATAGTCATTATGTCGCTCAATCTTCTTCGTTTTTTTCCCATTATGTCGTTTGATGATCAAGGCAAAGAAAATAGACACGATAGCACTGACAGATAAATAAGAGACAGGCAAGAATAGAAGATGATACCCTACGGAGATCTATAGAAAGAGAAAGAAGAAAAGGTGGTAATGAGTTCTCTTTTCTTGTTTTCTGAATCAACTAATAAATAATAACGAAGAATAAGCAGAGAAAGAAAATCTCGATACAAGACAACAAGAAAAGATATTTGCTCTGATATCTTCATTATGCAAAGTATTTCTTCGACGACATTCCCGATAAGCAACCGACGGAAATCGAATAAACAACAACAAATAACTCAGTCGAAACAAGAGAATCAATAATAGCGCGCATCTTTTTCTTTGCCGATGCCGCCGTTCTAATCTTTAATGCAACTGGTATACGTCATTGGACCGTGCCTTGTCTATTCTGCACCTACGTATATCCCAATGACAAAGATCTAACATCAAGGACGAATAGTTGTCGTGATGATGTCAATAGCTAACATGCATAAAAGACATTCTTAGTCTTGTCTATCATTATTTAATAAAGAGTAAATGACGTTAATCAAATATTATTAACAACGATATATCATCGTAGACACAACGCAAAAACAAGCAGACAGAAAACAAAAAGTTTTCTTTCTCCGTTTTTTCAAATGAACAATGCGCACACAGAGAGATAAATACTCAATTAAACGACAAAGGAAAATATCAATGAGATTTTTCGATTCATCTCGCTCCTTTTATTCATCATTAAAATTATTTTAGACAATGATTCAATATTGATTCGTTAAAATGATAACCATCATAATTTCATACTGTTTCCGAAACTATGTTATACGGTTGTACCACTGACATCTATCGACTATTGGAAAAGCCTTATATGCATTTAGGTAGATAATCTAATTTCAATCATTTTATTAGGGAAAGAATGTTGTGCTGACATCTTCACTCACGAGGAAAATTTATTACGTTTTGCTTTATGGATGCTCTTGAGATAAGCACTATTTAATATATAACAGATTTTTCATGTCCAATGATCTGCAATTTTTGAATCAGTTATTTATATTATTATAGATAAATGATATAATTTTTTTCTAATAGATTTACTCATCGAAGAGATATGACGTTCTAACATAATGATTTCAAAGCACTCATACAAATACTTTTATAGTCTTTTTTTTGCTTCTTGTATTGATATATTTATAGGCGAATATAAGAAATCCATTCTGTACTCGTGCTGACAATATCTGTTTGCAGTTAATTAGCAAAATATGTGTGTAAAACACCGAAGGTTAACTGATGTAGGAAACAAGATGAACTTATAAAGTGAAATCTGCAATTCATTGTAAACAAACATGTGAAGTGTTGCTATTTACATGTGTAAAAATTTTCTTATCGATTATTTACGAAGAAGAAACCATTGCTAGATAATGTTAAAGAAAACCTAATATCGATATCTTATCAAACAAAACTTACGAGCTGATTAATTTAAAATTTTAATTTTAGACACAAGCTTCAATCTTTAGAAAAAAAACCTAGTTCGGCTGATTCATTCTATGTAATGGTATACATAAAACGATTTATTTATTTTGCACTCATAATCGTCTTAGATGAAAACTATCTATTATTTCATATTTATTTTATTAATTGATAGGGTTCTGTAATTCATACTCTTTCACTAATTTAACACAAGATGCCTTTCAAAGGATGGCAAATAACGATTTTTTGATTGTTGGCTTCTTAATTTATATAAAATATTTGTTTATAACCATAGGAATAAGAAATCGATCAATTTTATTTTCTAAATTTATTCATGTACTGCAGGTCAATTTTCTAAAGTCACATTAATACAAAACAATACTGAATATTGTCTTACTAGTCAACAAGAAAGATTGTTTGTCTGCTTTGAAGAAGTAAAACAAGTGTTATAAAATAAAACTAATTATTTATAAGTCAGTGTAATATTACTGATGTGTGGATGTGGTAGTATTAAAAAGAAAGCGAAATTCAAGATAATGTGAAGGGCGCGGCAGGAGAAATTTACTAGTCAAAATTTGCTTGTCGCGACCGTAGCTAGCCAATATTTCTTTTTCACTTGAGCACATTTGATTCATGATCGTACTGTAAGTACAATTTGTCATGTCTAATTTATGAAATAAAGATATTTTGTATGACTTACTTTTTTTCACAATGAAAATATCGTTGTATTGACGTTTAACAGCTATGAAGATAAATTACCCCTTGTTGTTCTCATACGAGCAATTTTGCTTCAGTTTTGATATTGTAGGAGAGTATTTTGGTGTTAATAATTTTATATTTAATTTCTACAATACTCGCTGTATTATACGTGTCAAAGAAAGTTAGCTTCGAATAGTAGAGCACATGAAACCTATTGAGAAATACGCATGAAATGTCTAATTGACCTACTCATCTCCTAACAAGGGCACTGCTAGTAAATACTAGGCAATTAATTATAAGTAGTCATGACATTTCACAGAATAAATAATTGCCTGTGAGTACACCAGTCACAATTGTGTTGCTTCTCGGTTACATAACATTTTTTTCAATTGGATCAGTAGGATCTTAAATAAATTATTTGAAACATACATCTAACCTTTTTGTTATAAGAAATGTAAACGATACAAGTGTGGAAGTAAATATGTGTAGATAGAGAAGGTTACTTATAATTTCGATTATTGTATTGTTAGTATGAAGGTTATAGAAATTAATCGGTCAAAGGTTGAATCTGTTCTGTTATTGAATGAAGTCTGCCTCGTGGACACGATTTACTGTCCGCGGATTTACTGTCCATTGATTGGAAAAATATTATTCCAATTAACGCTATTTTTGTATGAGGATTTACTGTCCATTAGTTGTTTCGAAGAAAAGAAATTAATAAATGAGTAATGTTCTTGACAGTCAGTCCCTTTTCTGAACAAAAAATTACATAAATGTTGAAAAACAAAAAAAGTCACCAATGCGCAAACTATTGAATAAATTTTCAATTTAAAATGACGGATGCTCATCAAATTGAAGGGTACAATAGTCATTAATATGACAAAAAATTATAAAAAATATATATAAATTCAAAGAAAATAATTTTCTGATCATCCTCTTGCTAAAAATGTCTGCTATATTTACTGAATCTACCCCATGGTAAACGACAATTATGCTACCTCGATTATCGATATTCCATCATTCTTAAAAGTTGCTGGACTTAGATATTTTCAGCGTCCACCAAAAAGTTGAACGTCCATTCATCTTTTTTGGTTTATTTATTAATCCATTCCTTATTCTCTTTGTTATTTCCTCATATGTTTGCTCGAATTCTTGTTTTTTATCTAAATATACATAGTTGATTGCGATAAATATTTTTCTGTTCATTTCTATTCTTCGAGGCAATCAACGAACAGTAAATCCTGTAAACCACTGAGTAGCGATTTTGAATAATTTAAAACAACAAACATGCTCGTATTATTACTCATATTATAAATAATTCATAATGCAGCTATTAAATATAATATCCTAGTTTGCAGTATTAGTACTTTCTTAATTGAAATCGATTTCTTCAGATGTAACGAAATGAATATTATAACAAGTTAGAAATTTGTTTACTAAACATAGCATTTGATTTAACATGCGTCTTTCTGCGATTGGAAATGCAAAGGTCAAAAGTAAAATTGTCTCAAAGCTAGCATTATATAGCTGTAATTTTTTTAAATTTAAAAGACAACGTAAGTCTGCTGGAAGAATCCAACTTTTAGCTCTTCATTTTAATAGCGAAGAACAGAATGGCAAGTTCAATACTTAAAACAACCCAGTGAAAAATATTCGCTGATTTCAATCAAATTATTGCGCAGCAAAATCCAATCCGCACTCCGATTGTTTTCCAGTAAAATTCACCTTATCAATCGATTGACAATTCGAATTGTGCTACAGAACAATCAGATTTTAATCAAACTAATTTCCACTGGGCTAACAATAGCATCACGTTTGGGTTCAATGGTGATCGATTATAATCAAATTTATCAATCCGATCGTGGATTGGCTTTTGTTGCACAATAATTTGATTGAAATCAGCAAATATTTTTCATTGTTTAGAGCGTTAAAAGCTTTTTATATAATGATTAAAAAAAATGGGCTAAGTCAGGCACTGACGCTTCGCATACTCATTGATATGAAGAAACAGGAAATCAGCACAAATGAAACTACTTCGAAAATTCTAGAATACATGGGGAGTAGAGAGCGTTAGAAAAAAATGTTGATTTTTCAGAAGAAAATTGTTTTTTTTAAAGGTAGGTCGGAATCGATCAGGATAATAAGATGTGCTAGGGGCTTGTTTTGCTAAATAAAAGAAAAAAAAATAAGCAGTTAAATTTGAGAAAGACAAGTGTGATCATTTCCTGTTAGCATATTTTTGAAGTTGATATGAAAATCAATTTGAATCCTGAATGTAGTGAAACTTTTGTATTATTTCATATATTACTAAATAACACCTATGATATCGGAATGGTGAAATCGTTTCAACAAACATAAAATTGTCAATAGACTACCTATGAATAGACCTAGATAATTCTTCATAGAGGTCAGCGTGACTTAACTGATAGCAATTTTGAAAATTCCATGTTGAACATTTTTTTCTCAAATTCACCAAATTTCATCAACAGCTCACAAAAGTCTTCAAGTGATGCTGTTATTTCTTTCATAAAATAGCGTCCCAGTCATTTTTTCAATCACGAAATAAGATATCCGGATTCTATTGGAGTTTAAATTTGACGTGCAGAACTCACGCTGAATGTACCCAACGAACTGAAAACTTGTTTTCAACTTCCGCTCATGAACGCATGCTATACACCGAATTAATATAAAAAGTTATTTTTCTGTCTGTGACGCTTTGATTCTCAATTCAACGCTAAACAAAATATCTTTATTTTCTCTCTCGAATACTATATACATGTATAAGAGTACGATAGAGATAGTTCTGTTCTTTATTGCCTTCTAGATCGTATTATTCTCTCACACATGCAATAAAATGATACTCATGAAAGAAAAACTTGTTCTTTAATATTCATCGACAGCTGTTACTCATTTTGAATAATAATTCGTTGTCTAGCATTTACAAATTGCTGTTGGTATCATGACCTTATTTTATAGGCAAGAAACGGCATTGCAATTGTCGATTTATAACTCTTCGAATGCAGTTCCATCAAAAACAAAAGAAAACGCGAGTTGAGAGCAGCGTATAAATTTGAACTGATTTATTTTTATCATAACATCATTCCTTTCTTTTTATTTTCGTCAAAAAATAAAACCCTATTTCTTGCCAGGTTTGTGCGAGAAAATGTCTGCTTGATTGTGCAAAGGCATATATTAATGTTTAAAGAGCTAGGTAAATTGAAATATAGCAGACGAACAAACAATCTATATATGATGCCTTTGATATAAACCTGATGAGAAACATCCAGAAGAAACTCAAACATTTGAAATATCATTTTTCTACGATCGCATTATTTTCAACAAACGACAATAAGAAGATATAATCATCATTTCTTCTCCTTGTCAACGCTACTACGCAATCTCTAAGCAGTTTGATTCCTTTGTTTTTTTGTAAGTATGGCTTTATTTTTTGTTGGAGTTCTGACGCAGTTGGGCTTTTAAAGGCGCAAGACTATACATGAAAGAAAGAAAAAGCTTAGTGAAAGTGTAGTTGGCTAGCGTGTTCTCTTAGCCTACACTCTCTTCGTCCCGAACAAGTGTTTCGCGGCTAGAAAGAAGAATTTTGAGATGAGTTAATGAATCACGTGAGAAATGTTCCGGCGTCTTTTCTTTGCCATATACTTTTTGGACTGTTAAGCCTGAACTGTTTTTTCTTGCTTGTCTGTAACTTACTTCTTTGAACTTTATCCTGCGATTCCATTGTTTCATATGTTTTTGTTGTTTTGAATTTATTTCCGCTACTCTTTTACACGCCTATTCATATTCAATTCTCTTTCTCCATGCTTTATTTGTTACTGCCACCACAACTTTCTACATTAAGATCATATTTTAATGCGCCTTAATCGATTGCTGCTTCTTTCAAACAGTTCGTAAGAATTCAACTTGTGAATATCCTCTTCATTTGAACTCAAAAATAGTCTTTACAATTAAATAAAAGTAAGCATCACTTGACATCAATCGATTACATCAATTATTCATTTTGCATTTGCCTTATTAAGTAAAACAAAACGTTTATGCCATCTATTTATAATTTCAGTATGATCACTTACATTAAATCATATGGATCTGCGTTTTACTTCCTACGCAAGTTCATATATTGCTAGACATTCAAAGTTTCGTTTCTATTTTCACAATAAATGGTTATTTTTAGTGGCTCCTTATGCCCCTGGCATAAAAGTTATAATTCAATATCTATTTTTGACTAGAAATAAATTACCAGAATATTTTTGAAATAGATTAAGAAACAAAAACAAGTCTACTGGATAATGCTGCAGGATTGTAAAAAGAGAAATCTGAATTGTTTCAGCAATTTCCAAGGAAAGCTTAAGGTATAGAACTGCGAGTTTTCTTTGTTGTTGATTTGATGAGTCAAAATTCTGGTTAACAATTTGAAAAGCACTGTCTATCTGTCTGTGGAAAGTCGCACGAACGTGAAATTATAAATTGTTATTTGTTGAACACATACATGTGTCATGCATCAGAACATTCTATGGGTTTATATTATTCGATAATTAGTCTATGTTCGGGGGCATCTCGATTCGGTCCCAATCGGTCCTTTCTCATATCGGTCCCTTGCAAACATGTTTCTTCTCACTTTGGTCCCTCTCTTTTGCACGTGATGTTTTCACTAGAAAAAACTAATAACGGAAGATATTAATGCTCAACGTCGTACTCTTCTTAATGATCATAATATAGGTGAAATTACGGATTTAGAGTTGGCAATTTTATGTGGAAAAACAGTAAAAACAAAGCCAATAAAATAGCAAAATTCTTTTCTTCGTGTCTAAAGTAATATCTTTATTTTTTATGTATTATTTCTCTCTCTGATATTAGTCGTATTCATTGTATACATGATGACTATTCAAATATATCCAATAAAATTATATCTCTCTATTAACTATTAAGTGGGGACCTAAGTGAGACATCATTATTTATATCCTGATTGTTATAGGACTCAAATAAGACATGTTTGCAAGGGACGGATATGAGAAAGGACCCATTGGGACCGAACCGAGAGTAATCTTCTATGTTCAGCTAGAAGAAGAAAAAAGAAAGAAAAGAAAAATAAACGTAGACAACATAGATAAAATTCAAGCAGTAAATTTATTTTAATTTCATAAAAGATTTTTCTAGAGATTGTCACATTCGTAAGCACTGGATGAACATTTATTTTATCTACATATGCCAAGTATAAAAAGGTTTCAAGATCAATCAAATATGTAAGAAGATAGTTGACCATGGATATTTACTGTTGATATCTAATCAATGATTCATTTTCCAAAAGCAACAATAATTGATTTTCAGTAAGTCGAATTATTTATTTTGAAACATCACCTATGAATTGAAATATTCTGCAAAGTTTTCAAACTTCTTATGATAGACGTTCTATAAATACATGAATTTTGAGTGTTTTTAGGTAAGTATTTTGAATCACTCGAAGTCAGATAAGAATGTTTTTCGACGAAAACTACTCATGATTGAACTCTACCATGCATTAGTGAACGAATACAAACCAAGAGGGAAGACTTATGACAGCCAAAAATTGATTATTTCATTCGAAATAACTGATTAACACAGATGACATGATGAAATAGTGTCAAATACGAAAACTGGTCGTTGACGGTGACCGGCAATAAATGTTGCATATGACGACTAAAAACGTAGCCTTTATTTTTATTCTGAAAAATTATAAATTATGATATAATAACATTTTATCTTTTGAATACTATTAGGTTAATTATAATTTAAACAAAAAAAAAACTAGTATCACTTGAACTAAGTGCACTATAGTATATTTCATTAAATATTCTAACCGAAAAATTATGTTTAATATAAGAATATCATTATAACTCGCTTTTCAAGAACAATAGAATGTTTTATAGTTTACATTCTTTCGAAACTGCCAAGGCATCGTAGAGAATTCGGCTACACATAGGCAGGAAAGGTTATCTAGATGAAAAGATTTCGCGTGATATGTATTGTCATGCTTATGTAATTTCATTGTGAGTATCGTCGAGCATGAAATTTTAAGGTGTAAGTGAAAACAATTTCCCAATCAACCTTGCATAAGTAACTACGTATCTAATCGGTGTTGTGATTTACTTTTTAAAATTTCGCTTAACTATGAAAAACAGAAGAAATTAAAATTTTCGAGAGAGAATACCAATATGTGAAAGATTCATAGAAACTTTTTTTTGTTTAAGACAGCTTGATATTGGTTATAGTTACAGGAATAAGACACCTGCTTACGACTATGTCGGAAAGTAATTTGAAACGACTTTGATAACATCAAATTTCTAGTCGAACGTGTTATTTGCCTTAAGTAATGAATAGGTTGCCGATAAAGGTCTGTTGTTTGACTTCAAAGAGAAACTAATTTAAGTTCTTATATTCAACAGAGAAAAGTATTCCCCGCTAAAACAACTTTTTCTCCGTAATGGGTAAAAGCCATGAAAATGTGATACTTTTTTAATTATAATATCAAGTGACTTTGTTCGTACAGGTAAATAAATACCGAGCATTAAAAAACAAGAAAATTATAAATAAACAATATGTCGCCTATCAAGTATTTTCTTGGTTTTTACGATAATCCTATTTATTAATTATAGATATGAAAAATTGTTTTATGTGCTCAAGTGTTTTTTCAAAAAAAGAAAAAAATTTGATAGCCTTTTATCATTTACTGATGCGAATAGTAATTGGAAACTATCTTAACAAGTCGGAAGCTATTTTCTCTTATTTGTTGTCTTTCCTTTTCTATAGTTTCATTTCCTGAGGAGTATAGAAAAAGAAGAGTTTCACATGAGCGTAAGTGGAGAAAAAGAAAATACAACCTTACAATAGGACTAAGTTGATGAAATAAATAGGCTGCATTTATCAAATTTTTGTTACACTGATACAAAATTTTTGTGGTGAGAATCATGTTTCCTTTTCTTCTTGTTTTTTTTTTCAACGAAAAAATTGCTTATCTGAAAGTATGTATGAGAAAAGAAATCGCGATTTTCTCTTTTCTATTTTGTCAATCCTCGCTCGTCTACTTATTTTTTTCTAATGACAAACAAGTCAGAAATGCCTGGAGTGTTTTATATTCAATAATGAGTTATATGTCTTTTCTTTTCTCTTGTCTTCATCATGTTTTAGAAAACTACTTGTCCTTCTATTTTGTCTATACATCTCTGGATAAGCGACAGTACCAAGCGCAAAAAAGAAACAGAACGAAAGAAAGAAGAGTATTCTATTACAATAGTCATTAAACATTTATCTATTTGGCACTATGAACAATAATATATCGAATAGTTTTTCCAAAGAAAAACCAGAAAATTCTTCAATGACAACAGTCAATATTCTCGGTCGTCTTCGTACAGCAACTGAACAAGTACGAACCGTACAAACAAATTTAAGTAAAAATGGTGAGTAATAAATTTTATTTTCGTATTCGCTCTAAAAAGAAAACAAAAACATCGGAATGGATAATCCGACTTTGAAATGATTTGAATTTTTTCTTAGTTTTTCTTTAGATATGTTAGAATATGCCGAAATCTTGGACAATGTTGGCAAAGAACTTGATGGTATGCTTACATTGTCTTTTTGTTCTGTTTCGGAGAATAAATACTTAAGATTATGCTATTCAGTGGTAGACAACAAAGAATTTTCTATTAATTATATTATTTAACTATAGTTCTTGAATTGATACGTTCTGTCGTATAAATTAAAAATTTTATACGATTAGTTTTTCTTTAATTATGCAGTGGTCATTAATAGATAGGTGCATTAAATAGAGAAGAGCTCATTTTTTCTTCGTCTATTTTTCTAAATTACTTCTATACTTGACATATGCCAGATATTAAATTTAGTTTTTAATTAAATGATGGAAATACTTAAATTTTTTCTTCCTATTCTCAAGGTATTCTTTATAATCTTGTTGATATTCTTTCTGATGATACTCGATCAAGTGAAATAAATATAACATCGAATGATGGACAAATAAGTAAATGGTTAGAACAAACATTTTCATCAAAACAACAACGTACAATAACAGCAGCGGGACGTTTTGAATCTATAAAAGCTATTATTCAAGCATCGTCATTTGTCAATGCTCTACAAAGACAATTACGTATGAATACAAAAGAACAGTTAGCCGTAATGCTTAATTTACCAGTTAACGCAAATCAATTAAATCTTTGGTCATTCAATATGATGGAACATAGCGATCCGTTGACATTTACTATTTTACTTACATTTCATGCCCATGATATTATATCACGCTATCGAATTGATATTGAAACATTGAAAAGTTTTGCTCATGCACTTACCGAAGGTTATACAAGTATGATGGATGATAGAAGCAAAAACGAGTAAACAATGAAATGAAAACTTTTCTTTTTATTTAGAATTTCGAGCAGTCTATCACAACGATTATCATGGAGCAGATGTTCTTCAAACAGCACATTGTTTATTAATTAAGAGTAATCTATTAAATGTTTTTACACATACGGAAATAACTGCATTGGTAAGAAGAAGAAAAAGAGAAAAATTTTATTCAGATGAATATTTTCTATTTTGAATAGTTATTTGCTGCTGCTATTCACGATTTTGAACATCCAGGTTTAAATAATAATTATCTTGTAAAAACAAAAAGCGACCTTGCATTGATTTATAATGATTTTAGTGTTCTAGGTAAGAATAAGAAACTTAAAAATATTTATCGATTTATACTTTCATTTTTTCTGAGTTAAGAAAATTGTAATATAAGAATAGAAAAAAATACGCTTTAATAATTGAGCCAGTTAAGTGTTTTACTCGTTTTGTTTTCTAACTAATTCTCTTTATCGTAGAAAATACTATAGATCCGTTGGAATTTTTGTCGGCATGTGAAGCATCTAGAATGCGAACGCAAATATTTGCAAGATGATTTCTGTACTTCTTTTCTGACACGAGTTCAGTTGTTTATATGAAGAGCTCTCTTAAAAAATGCTATTTCAGTGTACGAGATTACAATACGAAACAGGATCAAATTGCTCAAAGATGGATATTTTGAGATGGACCTCGTCGACGTCATTTTACTTCGTTCTTCAGAAATAAACTCCAAAAAGAATTCCCCCGCTGCCTTTGATTTTATATTAACAACGTTTGTCACGGTTCTTGACGGGTGTTCACTGTAACACCTACAATCCAACGTCTCTTTTAGATTGTGTTTTTTGTGATTTAATTTTTAAAGGAATTTGGGAATTTTGTGGATTAAATCTCTGAGATGAATTTCAACCTTCAAAATCATGTTTCCTTAAAGTTTCGTTTAATGAGAGAAATACATAAACATTCAGAAGAAAAAACAAGTCTATTGACTTTCATTCACTTTATAACGTGAATAAGAAGCCTGATGAATTTCAGATTATTTTCAGTTCTTCTCTCTTGATGACTCGGAAATGAGGTTCAACAAATTGAAGAGCCGTTATTGTAAACCAATATCATAATAATTAGAACTGCGTACTCATGATTTCGTATCGCTATTGTTTCTTTCATATTCCTTTAGCTTATTTATTTTCATTGGTATAATTACAAAGTCATATTGCATGACTTACGGAAACTCGGATGAATAAATTCACATCACATCTAGTTAAATCCATACAGAAGACGACATGTCGCGATTCATATATGGCAAACAAATCATCATCTTGCCGATGTCCGATAGAGCGAAAAATAATCGGAGCGATTTTATATTTATGTTGGATTCTTTCGAGACAGTAATTTGTTATTCGAAGAAATAGTAAATCATTTTAAGAGATGGAAAATTTAAAAATAAAGTCATTCAAAACAGTAGTGCAGGTCTTTCGCTCACAATTAATAGACACTCTCTCAGTAAGAAAAGGCTCTGAAACTAACAGTAGTAGTTAAAACAATGAAGTATATTGATTTTACTTTTGCAAATGACATGTCTGTCAATACCAACGATGGATCGAACTTCTGAATGTCTCCTAAAAATATTGAGTAAAATCAGTTGGATGTAAGTTACAAAAAATTCTGTGAACAGAATGTCCCATATTTAGTTCAGACTTTCGTCCTCTATTCATTTCTATACACAATTCTATTCACGAAGTTTAGTCACGCGCAGATGCGTGAAAGACGTCAATCACGACTAATTCAATGGCTTGTAGTTTTATGTGTGGGTAGGCTTACTCTACTATTATTTGTGGGTAATTCTCTCTCTCGTCTATTCAAGAAATTCTTTTTCCATTTTATTCATCTCATCATGTATACTTCCTTATTTTTCTATCGTCTTAACACGTTTCATCTGCCTGGCGTGGTATCATGTTAATCTATTGTGTTTCCTTGTATACTTATATTTTTCATGACCGTGTTAATCGAGTAGCTCTGAATATTTACGCTATTCCGTTCTAGCACATTCGAACAGACTAACAAAAGGATGAAAAACTAAATAAAAAAGAATTGCAACTCAATTGCTATCGAGAGTCAATAGAATCGATTACCCACTAAAGGCCTTTTCCATCCCTCAAAAACTCAATTTTAGATAAAAGAGAGTCATTAAACGTGAAAAATTTCAGGATATCCTCTGATAGTAATGGAAAAACAATGATGAAATCAAAAATTTAGTTTGAAAGAGCACATAAAGATACTGAATGTGACAGTACCTTTTTATTCTAAAACTCTTATTTTGCAAATGAAACAAGTCAGTCAGAAGTTCTATGCCTGATAAGACTCTCAAAGGCATATAACGCGTTGATATCAATAGAAACAAGATGTAGTTTAAGAATAGAAAGAAAAACATTTGACTGGAGTGAATTTAATTCACGAGTACTACGATATGTGTGATCAGAAAGACGGAGGCAGGAAATCGAGAAAAGATTTTCTACTTTTTCTAAAAGTCAACAAGATGAAAGGCCGACCTTTGAACTATTCTTTCATAGATTGATGCTACCTTATGATGAAAATTGACTTTTCTTTGCGTCGGCACAATAGATGTAGTACGGATGTTTGAATTAATTGATTCATATATTATTACTAGTGAAGTCTGATTAATTATTTTAAACAGATTTGGAACAAAGCATTGAATTCTTGATGCAAACAAAATCATAAATCCGTTGCTTTCATTAATAAAACACAAATAAGAGAAGCAGAAAAGCTTTATATTAGTGATCAGGACTAATCCGGTCGACCCACTCAAACAAAGCTCTTTATGAAAAGAAAAAGCTTTATATTGAGCCGCAGCAATAAGTCATTTCAAGAGACAGTCTTCGAACATGTAAATCATGGCTTGTAGTGGGGCCAGAGTAAAAGGGATTTTTTTAAGAAAAACAACCCAATAATTAAACCTGTCGGTGTTTAAAAAATAAAAATGACATTCTTCAAAATTTACCGTTTTTACTTGGAAGTTTTATTCAGACTCAGTAGACTCGACGTATCCTTTGCCTTCCGAAGTCGTTTGACATTTTCATAAAAAGCAAAGATACTACTTGTTTTCTATTTATCCACAGTTCTAAATTTTGTTTTCGTTCCACATTTACTAAACTTTGTTCATTTGTGTTAATCTCGGTGTATATGTCACAGTTGACATGAGAATTTCAGTTGAGATTGGAATGCGTGAAATAAAATTATTTGAATTTCTTTTTTTTTCCCTGCTCGTGTTTCATAAAATAAAACATATTTAAAAGGAAAAAAGATTTTACTATTAAATTGAATCGAATGAATGAAAGAAATTATAGGTAAATGATTACCTTGTGCTTCATGTATAATAATAATAATAATAATAAAATTTTTGTTTTATTTAAATTCGACCGGTATGAGTCATCATATAATTAATATCCTCTGAATTAATCATCAGATGGTATTACAAGGATGTTTAGTACATTTTTATATTTGATTTATAAAAGTTGTATAAATACAAAATTTATTTTTCTCAGATGAATTCAATGTCCCCATGTCCCCATAGTTTGAAAAATACAGAGAGAGTGAATTTATCATTGAGAGGTAAAAATACGAAATTTATTTTTCTGAGAGAAATTCAATGTCCTCATGTCCCCATTGTTTGAAAAATACAGAGAGAGTTGAATTTATATGAAATCCTTGTAAAAAGATGGAGGGAATAATTATCAATACAAAATTATCTAAAGGCAGATCTCAACAAGAATTCTATTAAAAAAATTAAGAAAAGCTATTCCAAACTCAACTAAATTCCAAACTCGCCTACCACATATACAATTTAATATTTGATTCTTTTTTCTCTAGAAAATCATCATTCAAGTGCAGTGTTTCAACTGTTACGCGATAAACGTCTCAATATTTGGTCAAATATGAGTACCGAGGAATATCGAATATTTCGTTCACTTGTTATATCTCTTGTACTTGCAACTGATATGGCTAATCATGCATCGCTTATTGAACGTATGTCAACATATTTCTTTTTTAAAGAAACAAATATAACAACAACTGCTACCGATTCGAAAACTTTACTACAAACATTATTACATGCTGCTGATATTTCAAATGCAGCTAAACCATGGCCGATCTATATTCAATCAACGGAGAAAGTAGTGGAAGAATTTTTTATACAAGGTGATCTTGAAAAAGTTTATTATGATGATAATCAGCCAACATTTGATCGTGAAAAAACTGATGTTGTACAATTACAAATAGGATTTATTACACATATCGTCTGTCCTACTGTAAGTGATTATCTAAATAACTTAAACGGTTCGGTGTGTACGAGTCCTTTTAAGGATAGTGGCGCTTGAGTTCTATAGTAAAGATATTCCGGATGATCCATAAATAACCAGATGATGAAAAAGTTTAACAGCGGTAATCTGATTGCATGCTTTATTATGAAACCAAGTAAAAATGGTTTTAGTGCTTTCTATCTAAATTTGAGAGCTTGTACGTGCATATCAATAAACTAGGCGCTGAACCGTGTTCAAAACTACTACCGTAAGTCATTTTAGAAACGATACTCGAACTGAACATTCTTTTGATATACAGTTAAAAAAGAATCAGTCCCTTCGTCAACTTTTAAATATCTGAAAGTTTATTTAGAGAAAAATATTTTACGATTTCTCATGATCGATGAAATAGTTTTAGAATGAACGTTGAAACATACAATACGATAGACATTCATTTACATGTTGATTCCACGTACGTTCAAGATAGTGTGAGATACTTATTCATGTCATAAATAATGATGCATCACTGAATGAAAAGAACGCCTTAAGAATATTGCCACCTCATCGTACGTTGCACCAGAGGTATTCATGCTCGGCCTGTAATCGTGTATATCTTCTCGTTCTAATTTATGAACTAGTGCGTTGTTGTATGATGTTTTCAAGATTATGGGAAAAGATAGAGACGTAATGTGTTCTAGACTACATAGATTAATGCAGTCTGTGCGTCATTGGTGATCAAAACTACTTCGTGATTGATATTTTAATTTCACATGGATTATGAATGACAGCTATTCCTTTTAACCATCTTACAGAAATAAAACTTTCTTGAAACTGATGATGAATTTCTACGTACAAAAATCTTCATTAATGATTTAACTCGATCTAATATATTTTCCCTTCTATTTCTAGTTTGATGTTTTATCCAAAGTACTTCAAATGGACTCTCTTGATCATAATTCTAAACTTTCGCCAATAACAGCAATTCATGCATTTCCCTGGCAGCATGATTTACAATTAAATTTAGAAACATGGCGACAAGTAGCAAAAGATAACGATAATCAACGAATTCTACTTAGTCAAAAGCCTTTGAAACTGAATGCTGAGTATTTACAGACATACGTTGAAAAAGCGAAAGAGTACTTAAAAAGACGTTCACAGCATGAATCATTACTTCGTTGTATACCTTCTCTATAATCTATCGATATCAGACATTTTTCCAAAATTCTATTTTTAATAAAAACAGAAATATTAAGATATTCAATTTTGTTTCAATGGAATACGATTCTAGTACTTGATTATTATGATCTGATATGCAAACCTATCGAGAATCCTTTCAAGCAGTCGAATAATCTTGAAAAATACATCAGAATCGGACAAATAGAATTCAGAGCATAGATAAAGAGTTTAATATGTCAAACTATTTGGTTCTGGTATTAAGCTATCTTTTATACACCTCACCTCAAGTGATAAAATACTAATTTGAATCAACTAATGTCTTATTGGTAACGCATCTGCAACTTTGATTTTGTTATTTCAAGATTTAGTCATGCATGAGTATATTAAGAAACTATAAGCTATTCAGCATTGTACTTCACATTATTAAAGAATTCGAAAGGAATCAAGCTTTTTGAATAAAGATTTTTCAGATGTGCAGTCATCGCTTTCTCATGATTGCGGCAGATTTCTTCGTATTACAAGATCATTATAAGGTTTTGATAAAGAACTACTTATACATTACGAAAGAGACGGTTAATTCTGTTAAAAAGGTAATGAAATGAGCGAAAAGCGATTAGACGTAAAATGTGAATACATGCGTCTTACAGTCAATCGCATAAATGAAATGAACGACACGAAAAATTCTATTATTAGCAAAACGAATTTTTGCACTTCACTAAGAAGTGACAGTTTGATATTTACTCGTATGAACAACAATTCGATGTGTAGACGTATGAACAGTAGTTAATCTAATTGAGTCGAATAAAACAGATCATAGGAAATGTTCTTTTTTCAGCAGACTACAAATGTGGTGTAAGTACTTAGTAAATAATCTATTTGGATATATCAGTACAATCATTGGAAACTAATGACCAACGAGTTGCAGTGATAGCCGCATCAGTCGAATAAGGAGCACTATATTGACACTTTTATTTAGATTTGCGCAGGGCTCATTGGTTAGTCCTCCTTCAGAGATCGATATGTTCCTCGTCTCGGAGCTTGCAGCTATTTTAAACCTTTCCGTATGTGTTCAATATAAAATAAGATATTCGTTTTTACGGACCCAAGAATCTTAACGTGATACTGCATTAGCAATTCAATTTTCTTGTCAAAATTAAACTCAAATGATTATGCTTTAAATATTTTGATCTTATCTAAAACTTATTTTACTTTTTATCGTTGCTCATCTCATAACCGTTCACAGTCAGAATACATTAGACATAACTTAGAAGAAAAATATCGGAATGTCATTATTTACGAAGTTAGATTCTGTTCAAATTTAAATCCAAAGAAATGATTTGGATTTTCTTTTAGATACAAATAGCGGTGTCATTGATTTTCTTCATATATTGCAATAGATTTCGAGCAAATCTCTCTCACACTTAAAATATCCACGAATTAACAGTTTTTGTTTTGGATGAACTCTTTTAGACACTAGCTGCACTAGATCAAAAATCTTAAGGCTGTCAAATACTTCAATGGCCTAGACAGCTAAATCTACGTCTGATTAGAAATATTATAGTGTTGAGAAAAAGAACTTTTTTTTCCAAAACTTTCATTCTGCATGTGCATACATAATTTGATTAGAATATTATTTAGGTGAACTATTTTTCAGTTTGAAAACATAGAGTATGAACGCAGTTTAATAAAAGCTTCGGCAAATTTATGGAAACTTTGCCACATCAACTCTATTTTTCTTTTGACTGCAAGAAGTATTTTTAGATGTTATATGATAATTAATGATGATGCTGTTCGTAAAAATTTTAATTGAATTAAACTAGTTTGTTTTACATCAGCAAAATCAACCCGCATATGTAACAGACTTACATAAGACAAAACAAAGTAATACGATGAGAATAGATACAGACGCAAAATTTATCAAGCAGCAAAATGTTTACAGCTACCGATAGATAAAAAGAACTAGGTGACTCAAAAGCCATGAAAATTTAACAGTAGTTTAATGACACGTGTGTGTTGACAAGAGGGGATACTATAAAAAATATATGGAAACGTGATTTGCACGTTAGATGTAACATACATGACATGAGTTTTTATTTAGTAACTCATTTGTTTCAAAACTTTTCCCATATTTTAAACCATTTTCTACGCGAAAACGAAAGCTTTCTTTTTACAAACAAATCATAAGGTGCTTCCTTTTTTCTGATTGTGTCAGTTGAAATCCTCGATGGACTTTAATTTCATGGATTCCTGTTTTATTTCTTTTCAACAGTGTTTAAACCGGAAGAGCATTGTGCATAATTGTTTTTCTTAACTAACATTCCTTGGGCTAACACTATGTAAAAGAGTGTTTCTTTTTATACAAAGAGTACCTAGTTACATCATTTTTTTTAGGCACAGTGCTGCGCCATACGTAAAATTGTAAAGTTTCAGCGGTGAATTTTTCTTTTCAAATGAGTTTCTCCTGAGAACAGAATCGCATTGAATTGAGCGAAACGAGATTCAGCCGTTTAAATCAGCATCTACTATCGAAAGCTACTATTCATGATATCTAAATACTGTTTCATGACAAAAGCACAGGTAGATATTGACTTCCGGGATACATGCAAATATAAACAGTACGAGCTGACTTCGATTGGCTTATTTCTTCTGCCAGCTGCTGCTTACAGTTACTTCGTGAACCGGCACTTTTAAAATATTTGTGAGTACGATCGAATTAATGCTTTTTTTAAACAATACTTAAAATTGTTGCTAACATATTCCGACTGTTAAAGATAATGCCACACTCTAGTTATCATTATCAATTGTCTATGAATGAATGCCATAGATTAGAGCAATCTGTGCAATTATCGTGATCTACAGACATTGATATACACCCCCTATTATGCTTGAAAGAAAAGTAACAAACTCTATAGAAGAAGTTTTTTTCCTTGAACAAGTCACTATCGAGCAACACGATCGCAGAATATTATATATACTTATTTGAATAATTATTAATGATGAATACTACGTCGTACCAAATCAGTAGCTTTCTTTTAGTTGCACCCTATCAATTGAACATGATGGCTGGTTTATTTCTTTGGACGGCAGGTAATCTTGACTGCATTAGAAATATAATAGTATTTCGTTCTCAAGCATTTCAAAAACGAGCCTATTCGATTTATCTACTATTGGAAGCAATGACAAGCTTTATTTACTTGGATCTCTTATTGATGACACGCATCCTTCAAAAAGGATTTCAAATTCCAGTTACAACACGCTATGATTTTTTATGTAAACGTCGACAATTCGTTTCTGTCTGAAGCCATCAAGTTTCTTTTACTTTGTTTTCATTTGTAATAATTGGTCTACTTTTATCTGCACGACGTTCCAATAGTAAGTAGAAACAGAAATTTCAATAAATTCGATTACAACGAATCCTTTTTCCTCTGCGCTATTAAGAATTAAATTTAAAAGCTCGATGGCGGAAACGAGGCAGTTTTTTACGTTTTTATTAATAATTCTTTTGAAGGCAATCAATACAATCATACAGGCTGACGTAAAAGAGGATTGATTAGATTTATCTTGCCTCCTCGTTGTTATAGATTATTATAACTCACGATGTCATTCCTTTCATTGGATATTTGATAAGTAGAATAAGTTCACATACAATAATTAATTTAAGGTGGAACACTCACTCCGTAGAGAATCTATCTATTTCCGAAGTTGAGTATTTGCTGTGGAAAAAAATGCAATGAAATCTGCTCTATCAATATGTGTATGACTTTGGCAAAAGAAAAAGTGAAAGTTTTAAAGATTTTTGAAAACAATGCTAACCTAAATAATATATTTATTTACTGGCATTAGCATCGGATAAGCTTTCTTTGACAATTTAAGGATTATCTGCTGAGCACTTTTATAAGTTCTACTGGAAAAGCCTATGAATATATAATTTTGACCGTTTTTTGTGTACTGCAAAAAAATGAGTACACTCTAGATTCGGTCAGTGTGTCCGGCCGTCCGTTAACACGATAACTTTTGAAAGCCTCATCCAATTGTAATGAAATTTTGTACACAGAATGATCTCATCAATATCTCAGTCGAGTTCGAAGATGAACGCAGTCCATCAAGAATTTGATGAGTTACGCAAAAAATATCCTACTTTTCTATGTGAATAGTGACCTATTCTATTTTATTATAATTTGTTTCTCAAACGAGCAGATTTATCATAATCAAAATAATTCTTCAACTGTCATATACCATTAGATTGGGGATTTCATGGGCTGCAAGATGATGCTAAATTATAAGGGTAAACAAGTTGCTCACAAGATTCCTCTGTATCAGTGTCGAAAAACTCATATATCTTGATAATGTGCCGGTGTGATATTTGTTTATTTTTCATATGAGTAATACCAATTTTTTCAAAGTAAATAGAACCCGTCACTTCGGAACAGTCTTTATGAGTTGTATCTTCAATAGTGTATTCGTTCCTCTTTCTAGTTTTGCTGTGCATGATATAAAACATTTACGACGAAATAGGAACAGAAAAAAATGGATGTACATTTTTGCTTTTTGAAGTACACATAACAATCGGATGCAAATCCGATGTTTCCGCATTTATTTTGACTGAATTCGAACGGAAAACCGATCGCTCTTACAAACGACACGAATAAGCAAAAAGTGAATTGGCAGCTCGATCTAGTTTGTCATATTGAGATGAAATCTTCACAAAAACATTTTCTTTAACTAATTAAATATTTTTTGTTTAAATAATGATTCCTCCTTATTAAACTGATATACGTTGAGCCGTCGTGTTTGCGCAGAACCGTCGGACAGAATTTCGCATTCAAACAATAGGGTGATATTAGAATCATTGCTAGTACTAACCCATAAATTTAAAAAAAATATCTCTTTTTTTATTGATCGATATCACTTCTGAAAAAGTAAGTCTCTCATCTTGCTTGCAATTACTCATCGTACCGTTGAGCTTCTATTTTGTATAAGAGGGAAGTTATCCATAATTTATTTTCTTTCCATTTAATTATATCGTCAATGGAGCAATCGTCAAGAAGCAGCCTACAAAACGACTATTGGATGTGCAATCTTCTGATTATTGTTTGTTGGTCATCGACTTATTTTATATAGTAGTAGAAATGGAAGTTGTGGTTCTCAACTGGGCATTTACGCTTATATTGACAATTATGCGGAAGTAGTTGTTACAGCAGTATGCACACCGATCGTCATGATCATACTAGCTCAGTTACTAATACGAGATGTTATTAACGACAAGTTGTTCCTTATAATGTTGAGCCAACGGTAAGGTTTACAAATCGACCAATACTTCATCAAATGGATTCTCGACTAATATTTATGCTTATTTTACAATCAACTATTGCAACAACAACAACATGCATACCATATGCATTCGAACTTATATATTTAAATGTCACTCAAAGTTGTCACCTTTACAAATTGTTCAAGAGAAAGTTTTTGTTGAATTTACTCATTTACTTTCGTATTCATTTTTTGTCTCTAGTTTCTATGTATTATTTCTTTCGAATATTACTGTTCGTCGGTAAACCAAACATTGCTTCAGTAAATCAACAACTGGCGGCAGTACAACTGGTACGTTTAGTATTATTTATACTAATGCAACGCTACTTCATCGATCGAAATATTAATTATTTAAAAACACGAAAAATTGCCTATCCTTTTTTCTTCAGATTGCATCTACGAAATAGATATGATTTCAGCAAATAAAACTTGCAAAATATCGAGTCGAAAGAGTTTCGTATTCAAAAACATACAAATAATAACAATTCAAAGTATGATTTACAAATAGATTACAACAAGAGAGAGAGAGAGATTTTCTGTTCGTTCAGAAATTATAAAATTTCTGATTCATAATCAGCATTCACCATAGAACTAGATAGGTCAACAACCAATACAATGTTGGCTAAAATATTTCTACGAATCTCAAACATTCTTGTATTCTTACCTATTGATACAAAACAAGTCTATGAAAAACATATACTTGCCCCGTATGCATTATCTTTCAATCATCGTGGATAATCTGCTCACCTATAAATCCACAGTACAATAACGTTGCTTCGAATATATGAATGATATTGAATACTAACAGAAAAGACCTCATACTGTCTAGTTTTCCTTGATCTTCATTTCGTAAAAGCTAAAATGCGGACACAACAGATGAATTCAAACCATTTTTATTTCACAAGCCGAATTTTTCTTCTACATTCGTATTTGTTCGAACTACTCGAGAAATGTTTTACTCGATTGCCATTGGAGTCTTTTTTTCACATAAATTCCGACAGCAAATTTGTACCTTGCATTATATTCTTTTGTTGAATTATTTATATTAAAAAATGCCCGACATCGATTGCCTAACCTTGTCACATCGGTGATGATCGCTGTTCTTACATAATCGATGTCAAGTTTAGTTTATGAATATATTTATTTCGTTGCATATGTTTCATGGTACTATAAATTATGTAATGTCGAATTTTATTTTTTCAAAGGTTGTGGTTTTCATTGTGTTCAAGAGAATTTCCAGTAAAGTAAGATTTACTTTAATAATCATTTTTATTTCAAAATATTTTCCTGTCGTTTGAATACGTATCAGAATTATTTATTTCTTCGGACTAAAATTATTTCTCTTTGTTATTTGTTTGTCATAAATGTCTAATGAAAAATTGCTCTACACTAAGATAGTAGTATTAATTGTAAATAAATTACATTGAATTTTTCATTGTTTGATGCTTCAAATTATTTTTTTGCGCAAAAGAGAACCATGGGATTGAGATGAAATCTGTTTTTCTCGACCGTGAATGTTGCGTATATGACGTTGAAGATTTGATGAGATTGAAAAGGATCGTTCACAATATTTACAATCATAAGGCTAGAATAAACAAAGAATCCTTTTTCGATGGAATTAATGAAAACAAGTCAAATCTAAGCTAATTGATATGTAGTGATATCCAAACATAAAAGTTGCAAGGTGCATGCTGAAGAGTACGAAAACAAGTAAGTATTTTCTATGGCACGCATGGCGTTTTGTCAAAAATATAGAGTATCTTGTTGTTGCGTTGAAACTTTTATGTGTTTGAGTAGAGCGCTTCGCTAAGTCTTTCTGATTCGTCATTTACTGATAAAAGCATAACATAAAAAAATGAGAAAACATCGGATTCGCATCCGGTTGTTACGTGTACTGCAAAAACTGAGTCGATTTATATATGTTGTGAATAGTTCTAAGAAAAACTTTTATTTTGGAAAAAATTCCTGTACCTCCTCAGGGATGGTCTGGTCAATGCTGACAATTTTTTCGATAACTCAGCCATTTCTTGACGGATCCTTCTCATCTTCGAACTCGACTGAGATATTAATGAGATCATTATGTGCACAAAATTTCATGACAATTGGATGAGGCTTTCAAAGGTTATCGTGTTAACGGCCGGACACACTGAACGAATCTAGAGTGTACTCACTTTTTTTGAGTACAACTACAATTGAAGTTTACTTCTTTTAGCTCTCTTATTTATAATCATTTTGTTGAATTCTTAACATATCATGAGATATCTATAACAGGCATCAATTTTCTATGGGATTTCTCTCAATAAAAAATCTGGAATCTGAAAAATGAGATCTTCTGAGTGAAAAGTATGTATTGTACAAGCTATTCATCTTGAAGAATAGATATCTGTTTTCAATTAAGCTTTCTAGACACAACGCGATCTGTAAGGTCGATTATGTGAAAAATTCAGTACAGAATCTCTAGATTGAGTACTGAGGCTTACAAACTGCAATAGATGTTTGGATTTACACTTAAACTACAAATCCTACATCTAAATTAAATAGGAGTGGAAATAAAGAATATCAATCGGATTGTACGTAAGACATCAACTTATTTTGGTATCGATAATTTTTCTCATATTTTGTTATGAACTGAAGTACATGAGAACATAAATATCTTAATAAAGAAGAAGTCTTGTATTGACTTCAAAAAAATCTCCAGCAGAGAAAATTCTCAAATTTTTGCTATAAATATTCGAATATTATTTACTTGTTCTCCTGTATGCGTTCGTAAATGTCGAGTTAGATTTGCTGAGCGAGGAAAACATTTTCCACAATACGAACAAATGTATTTGTATTTGTTTGATAAACAGGTATTGGAATAATATGATTTATCTATCGATGTGTGATGATTACCATCATCAAATGAATTGAAAGGTTTTTTTAATTTTGTCGGTTGTTGGTTTCTTTCATTTGATAGGGCCGTTGCATCACGTCCCGACGATGATGATGATGCATTTTGCTTTGGTTGTTGATCATTCGATAGTAAGGAATCAGGACTAATTATTCCATGTGAAGTCGAAGATGAACTTAAGGACGATAAGGAACGTTTTCGAGTTTGAGTAGGTTTTTTAATGCTTAAATCAAGGGGAATACTATCATCATTTATATTCGGTATTGTGCGCTGTTCAATTGGATTTGGTGGTAATGGAAATGAAGGTAATGGTCCGTTCAAAAATGAACCCGTAGCAGCTAAACGCGCTAGATAAGGAAGAATGGAAAATGATAAATTTGAATTCAAAAGCCAATTATTCATCCCTTCTTTATTCGTGAATACTGGTGAACGTAATGGTAAAGACGATGATATTAAACCACCACAATAACGTCTAAAAACAAACAAGAAACATTTGTCTTTATTAGAAGAACCACGAGAGCGGTAAGCTCAAACATTTAGAAAAAAAGGACTTCTGTATTCTGCAACAGTTTCAATTAAAGATTTCCTATAAAAACGAATATCACCCCTGTAAATTAAATTACTACAAAAACAAAACAGTCAATCTAATGAAAGCTGATAAGCTCTTGAATTTTCTAATAAAATTACAAAATTCTCTTAGCAATTTCTCAGATACTTATTTAAAAATATTTACCGATGTTTGTTTAGTGCTGCTATATTTGAAAAAATTTGACCACAAAATCTACATTTAACTTTTGTTCGGCAATCAACATGCATTCTTTTATGTCGACACAGATTGGAAAATTGTGTATAGGATTTAAAGCAAACTTCACATTGAAATGGTTTTATTGACGAATGAATATGCATATGTTGTTTTAAGCCACTTAATGCTGTAAATGATTTGTCACATTGTAAGCAGCAATGTCGCTCGTGAGTTTTATCATCTAATTCTGAATCGGAGTTTTCTAGATGATCATCAATCTAAATATTAAAAAAAATTATAATCATTGTTTTATTGTATACGAATAGTAAGAATAATTTGTATCACTAGATGATTCCATACATGCGACCTTATAATTAGCATGCATAAGATTAAAAACGGTAACTTTCTTACCCATATTTGATAATCATTAGTGTCAACTCACTCAATGAAATAAATGATATATTGCTATTCGTATTCTATACCTGCTTGATGAATAATTATCAATCCATAAACATTATTGTTCAATGAAATACAAAAAAAGACACTTTTTTCCTTCTCTACTTATTATTAGTCTTATTAGTCCAACCCGTGTATAATGGTCTCGTGTTTTATTATCATTCAAATGGTTATACTTACTTTCTTTTTATCAAAACTTGTACTTTTGGTTACTCCGTCATTATCCTCAATTGATGAACTTCTTTGTCGATGTATTTTAGTAGAATTATAAGATAAAAATAGACGATTGAAGTCGACTAAAAGAGCCAAGCGTTTCTTCTCAATCAAGCGATCATTAAAAATAAAATAAAATAAAAACACAAATACCTGATCGAACGCTTTTAACGACAAAATCAGTGTTCATTGTGTATCTAATTAAAACATTTGTCTAGAAAAAGAAAAATTATATTGTTCATATTCAATCATATCCAAGTGTTTCGTTCGTCCAAAGTCTTTTATCGAATGCTTTCTATTGACATCTTGATTGTTCCGATGAATATACAAAACCTATTAAGGCGGAGAGAAATGACTTTGATGTATGTCTAGTGAACAAACAATAACAATACGATTGTCGTCATCATCATTGCTCTTTCCGTGTCTCACTTTCTCACCGCTAGCTCAATAGCCGAATTTCAATGATAAATTTTCTATTTCCCATTTGAGAGCTTCCTTCCAAAGGGATGAGAGGACAAAGAAAGACACTTAATATAGTTTGACACTATTGTCTATCTTACCGTGCATTTGTTTGCAGAAAAAAAAATGAGAATAGAGATCATGGCCACTATACTATTGAATGATCGATAGATAGCATTTGACAATCAACGACCGAAGAAAGAAAATTAAGAAAAAAAAGAAAATCAAATAGATCGAACGTATGTTGCTACATGAGATATATTTCCTAAATAGTTGCTCAGTATGATATAAGATGTGTTGTCTAACAATTTTCTGGCAGACAAACGATGGAAATGCTTTCCTTTTGTTATTTTTTTCTCTTAGCTATTAAAATGAATTAAGAGAAAACAAGGAGAACTTTTTTTTCTTCTCCCGATCAGTAAGTCGAGACTACACCTACCCGATGAACAAGAAGGAAGAAGACGAAGAAAAATTAGTAATTGAGCAAGAAAAAGTGAAGCTTTTATTTGATCTTGATGATTGCACTTTCCTTTTGAGAGTTTGAGCACACGGTAATGGATGTTAACAAACTCATGTGCATACTTTATCAATAGTATAAGAGTAAAAGAGCAGACCAACCACAAAAGTTAGATGACCCAGAATGACAAAAAAAGGGAAAAGAACAAAAAAATCGTTGTATTACACCTATCATGTCACAATGTTATTTCTTAAATGAATGTTTTCTTTATTTTTATGGTACTGACTCAAACAAGCGAGTATTGTTTACTCTTATACACTAATAAATAATCAAAGACAAGCGTATATTTTGTTTCATAATAAAGAATAGTTCGATTCATTTAAATCACTGTTTTTCCACCGCTGGTATTCGCCATTGATTACGAACATAAAAAATGGGAAAATCAGCTGATGAAGTGGACGAAGAGAAATCGACATAAGCATTTTGTATAAGAGAAAAAATATTAGAAAAAATCAGTTTAACTGACTAAGTTTCTGTAGCATGCGATGATTCTTATAGCAAGAAAAAAGAGCCTTGAAAAGTAACAATGGCAAAAGTTATACGATTGTAGAATATTCTCGAAACATTTTAATTTTGTTTATAAACATTCGCAAGAGTGCAATTTGCGGATGTTGTATCAATAAAAGAGCTCAGGATGCCTAGTAATCGTTATATGTATATATTATTTTGATTTATTCAGTGTTCCTTTTACGTAAATCATTTACGTTTGGGAGTTCCTCTTGCATCTAGTCATCAAATGTCGTACTTTTATTTTATGGTAATGAATTAGTTTGTGAAAAGGAAAAAAATTAAAACACTTTTGTACTTCTAAACGACAAAGATCTTAAGAAGTATCCTAATGTGTAAAGGACAATGATAGCATTTTCCTCAGATCAAGATATTTATCGAAAGACAAAAAAGAAACACAGACATGCCATTGTCAATGATAAAAAGCTGAAAATCATTCTCAAAAAAGTTCAATTTGTTGTTTTTTATATCGATAATAGATTCATTTCAAATGTCATTTTTACATAATCTTTTTTCTGTTGTATAATGAGTTCAACTGATTCTACATTTTTTCTCTGATGTATGGTTATAAGGTGTAGAATACTAAAAATTGGCAAATTTAAGACATATTCTGATGCCGAATATCTACGACAGAAACATATAGCATGTAACTGTTATCACATATTTTCAGTAGACTAATAAGTTCTTGTTAGCTTTTGGTGGCTGATCCAATGGCGAGACGCTAATGATAATAGCGAAACATATGGACATGAGATCATGCATACTGCTTTAGAATTGAAATGAACAGAAGAAATATAAGTACTGTCTACGCGTTTTTTTGCTATAAATCTATGCATTCAATTTTTATTGTAATAACCGGCTGAATCTCTATTATTTCTTACATTTTTTTAGAAGAAAAATTTATTTCACAGCCACACGTTCTATGCAGCTATTCGTGCCTCCAATTGTGATTAGTATTGTTTTAGACCTAAGTTTTCTTGAACAATATGTGTAGATATAGTGTTAGATTTTCTTCTTCTTTTGCAAAACAAATTCACTGCGGTGCCATATGTTAAGCAAAGACTTCAAGGAGCCAATAAACTGCTTACTAACGTTTTCATCTTTTGAAAACATTGGAATAACGATACAATTGTTTTTTTTGTAAAATGCAACTACAAGACTCAGGCCATCATTACTGGGCTCTGATGATAAGAAAAAATGCTAGACTCAAAATGTGATTCATACCGTAAAAAGAACCACAAGAACTGCCATGGCAATCAGGTGACAAGAGGAAAATCCGACGATTTGTGTACATTTCAAGCAGATTTAAAATTCACGTAGCATCTTGCATGTTTATGTAAAGAACAAAATCGAGCAGTTTCTACACATGGTAAAATATTCAATTTCTATTGGCTATTATTGTATAGTTTAAAGGCAAAAATAATATGTAGAACTGCATAGATGCAGCGTGTCTTCATTCTCAACTGTTCCAACTTGGGTCGATAGGCAAATCATATCAAGTACACAAAATTAACAAAATATGACTGTGATAGATGACCATAGTATGCATTGTCAAAGTACATGTATATCTACAATCTGCAATTTATTGATAACTATTGAGCTGCTATTATTTTGTTTGTATTTACGGCTCCTAGAGTTACAATTACGATGGTTTACTGTACACGAATAATGAATCGTTGATTTCACAGTTATTTTCTTAATTCAAGCTGAAGTTAAGCTGCATGAAAAATATACGATCAATAGCATGACCATTTTTTTAGATATTGATTTAAGAAAGTTTCAAATCAAACTGTCTATCTCAATTCAGTGGGCCCACAAGCCTACGCTCTAGAATCCTAAAACGAAGTACTATTGAAATTAAATTCATGCTATAGTAAAGACAAATATAGAAAGGAACAAGAATTCGTTTCGTCTTAAACGAAGTATTTTTATAAAGAAATATTTCAAATATTAAATTGTCGCTTTCAAATGTTTCAGAAACTCTTCAACTTTAGTTTTCTAATTGGATCACAGAATTCTGTGTTTCCATTATAGTACTTCTAACTAAGTATGATACATTCTTGGCCACAGCTTTTGGTTCTTCTCAATCTATTCGTTATAATCATTTTATACTATGTTGCTGAACGAAGATCCCAATACATCGGTAACATCGTTTCGTATCAGAACAGCTTCCATGCTCAACGCTTTATCTTCCGAAAAGAATTAATCCGTCAGTTTCTTGCAAGTCATTCCCGTTTCTATGGTTATTCAGCTGATGCGTGTAATGTCACCAATGGTGCCAATCGTGAACAACCACGTATTTTGTTTAATGTTTCTGAATTACTTGCGAAACTTCCTCAACAGGTTGTGCCATTTCCGGAAGCGATTTTTGAAGGGCAAGGCATCGTTTTCATTGTCGGTTACGCTCAAGCCTCCATTGAAAAAGTCAGCTTGAAAATGATCGAACTATCTGGAACAAAATTACCAGTGCAGGTAGAGTTTATTTGTTAATCCGAGTAAATCAATATATATATATATGATAATATTTTTCTTGTTCTAGGATCAGTATCTAGTAAAGCATCTACCTTCATAAAATTCATTTGATAGAATTACAGTATTCATTTGCATTTTACTTTAATGCATCTTATTTTTCCATTTCTTTTAAATGACTTGAAATATTCAATAGTCCTACATTTTAAAGTAATTTGAATTGAAATGTTTGTCAATATTAATAGAAACATCCATTAGGAAATTCCTTAGTATGAAAATAAATGTGCGAAGAAATTATTTTCTTGTTGAGAAATAATTATATTCAAAAGCCAATTCGATATTTATAATGCTTCCTCTTTAAAATATTGATTTCTTTTGTAAAAAATATGTAAAATTTTGAAACTGTGGCTCATTTAGTTCAATTTAATTTTCATAAAAATTAACGGACTGCTTAATAGATAGTCGTTACAATATTCAGTGTTAAAGCTTTACACAGTCAACACTACTACATTAACGAAGAGCAAAATGAAATTATTATCAGCCCATTTGCATCTAAAACGAACGACATATCGTATGATATACGAAAAATGACAAGTCTCTTGTGTACATTTGCATATTCTCAATGTCGGATAAATCGACTCTTAGAATCATCATATTTAGATAGATTAGATGAAGTTTTCACTTGATTTTATTTGTATAAATACGGTATACTTCATCACAGCGATCGCATGGTAATATGGTAGACCTCCTTCGTGTTGTTCCAAAACTGAATGCAAGCGTCTGTTGTTTTGAATTTAAATGCTACACATGCCTATAAACCACTCCCGCCAAATTTACCATACCGAACTTTCCCATGCAAACCAGCTGCTGTTACCAGTGCCACATTTTCTGAAGTTCTGTTTCTCGATATCGATGCTTATCCTGTTCGAAATCCGAATAGTTGATTTCGCTCAGATCCTATGTATCTTCATTTTGGTGCGCTCTTCTTTCCTGATGCTATTCTCAGTCGGCAACATCTTGCTGTATGGAATATTTTCAATACTGTCTGTGGTCACGATGAATTTGAATTCGATAGTTCCGTTATACTCGTTGACAAGACACGCGTGTGGAAAGGACTCTATATGACTAAACTGATGAATGATCATCATCAAATCTTCTACGGAGTACAACTGATAGTCAGACTAGAAAAAGAAATATTTATTTTTGTTCTTATAGCCTACATCTGATGGTGACAAGGATGCATTCAGACTAGGTTTTGGCTACATGCGGGTGAAATATTATTTAGTCGTGATTCCTTGTTCGGTAAATCGAAAACATTCAATTTGATAATATCTACTATGCAGTTTTTTATTTCTTAATATACTGGTTCTTTTAATGGTACTCATTTTGCAGATTATACATTATGTAGAACAGACAGTTTATCCTAACATGCGCCTGCCGGGGGAGTTTTCGAACTTCTACAGGGACCTGCTACTGTTTACAGTGGTGGGAGGCGACCCTGGGCTGCCGGTAGCCAACAGTCTGATTTTTAGGCTAGCAACCTGTCAGTTGGACGTTAAACAAGTCTTGCTAACGAAAAGAAACAAACGAAATGTGCGAACGCACAAAAACACGTATATTTCGGTGGATGGNAGAGTAAAAGAAAGAGCAGTAGCACAGGGAGTGATACAACGAAAAGTTACAGAACTGTTAATAAAAGACAGAAATAATCAATACAAGTGTCCTGGTTGTGTTAAAAATTTCAAACCTCAGGGAATCACGAACCACGTGAAAGCGTGTGTTAAAGCAAGAGCCTGGTGTAACAAGAACAAAATTGGTTAACAAAGCAGCAAATTGTGGATCACCTACTGAATTTGGAACTGGGAGAGCAATGATGACTATTATTTAAACTGGTTCACCAGAGGGTAATAGTCTGATGGATATACCTTGGCTTCTAACTCAGCAGCGATCATCTGAACATTCATCGACAATATAAAGACTCTATTTTTTTCTATTTTTTTTCTTTCTTTCTTACTGTTTAAATTTCTTTTATGTGTTTGTGTATGTTTTTTTGTTTCTCACCCTACACTGGAAACGGTAAACGGGTCTATAATAATAATAATTATCCTAACATATCTACGTTAAGTATGATATTCTACAAACGCTTAGTTTTATTAGCAATTTTTTATCCTTTATTCTAGTCATTTGCATTTGTTTAAATAGTTAACAATTCCCGAAAATTCAGAGACTTCGCGCTACACACGTATCGGTATCGGAGATCCAAACAGTCATTCTTTCGTTTTTCAACATTGTGCTACATCCGCAGGTCCATATGTTTTTCAGATTTATAAAGAGATCAATCACAACAGAATTTCAAATAGATGTATTAACAGAAAAATGACATCCGACGATATTACCAAATACACTTACGTAGTGGGCGAATCCCTGATCACCAATTGGTTTCAATATGATCGCGTGATGATAGCAGAAACCAGCAATGTGATGCCAAATGTTTTGAAGAACTATCTTAAAATTCAATGAGCATATGTTTTCTAAAATGTTTACTCTGTTTATCAAGGCTACTGATTAAATACGATTGCTTAGACAAGTAATACAACATTAGTTTGAAATTTTTCATTTTTGTATTAATCTTTGCCTTGCTAATTGTTCTGTGATTTTGTTTTATTGTACGGTTAGATGTTTCAAATAAATTCACTATCAATTAATTTTTATTTGACTGATGATTATCACATTCTTCAGATTCTATTTTATTTCTCTTTAAAAAATATCTCTGATTTCTACAATATATTCCGATAAATCAAAAATAATGCTTCAAGATTATTATTAGAAAATGCTAGTTTACTCTATTAGCAATACTCATTCAATCTGCACGGACTCGTTGTCAATGTTAATGAATCGGGATCTCCACTCGCATATACTGGTGTCAGTAACAGATGTTCACATTTACCTGGTGGTCGATATTTCATGTAGTGCTCACAAGAATTGAGGATTTTGCTCGCACCGATACAACATGAAAAATACGATAGAACATCTGAGAAAAAATGTTGATATGTTGAAATAGTTGTCAGAGTCTGTGGATAGTACATATCGAGTGTGCCAGCTCCTTTTTTCCAATCAGCTATCCATATACCATTCTTATCGTAGCAACACTGTGCTCCAGCAGCACTCTTTGTCGATTTACGACGGTAGCATCCTTTTGCTCCTTGATGAAATCGACAATTCCAATATCCCGACTTTCGTGCATCACAACTTGGATCGACGTTAAAGCCGAATTGGTCTCCGTCCCACATTATGCTTACCTGACATGGACATAAAGGAGTTTCATTCATTGATTTTTCTGTATACGACTCAGACTGAAGAGCAAGCCAGATTGGACAATAGGCTGAGAACAGAAAATAGGGCACAATAAATCCGCATATTAGGAATTTTACAGGTCTTTTCCACGAGAATGACTTTATTGTTGTCAGCAATACAGTCAGTAGACGAGAAATAGAAATCGATTGTCTATTAAATCTTGATAAGAATCGAAAAATGCTGTACCATCGTGATGAATGAAGATCAGTAACGAGCAGCGCTTCTGTTGTCATAAGAATATGTTTTTCTTTTATAAATAAAACTTTTCTTTGACAGTAAAAGAGAACACCATTAACGCTGTAAGTTACCGAGCAACACCATCCATTCAGTTTCAATTTTTAATAATGCGCGCTGATTACTTCATACCACTAGAATATTAAAACCATAGCGATGACTTGTTTTATTGACAACCGGGATTGTTTTTCCTCTAAATGAGATATGCATGCCGATCGGGAAGACTTTCAATGACAAACCTATGACCCACACATTATATCGTATGTAGTTAGAATTATTCAAACAATTGGAAAGCTAACATTTATTTCCGCATGTTTTAATAATTGTTTTAGTTATGAGAAATAAAATCGAACATGAGATTTTGGTAGCGTCTTGATAAAAATATCTAGCATAATAACAATACCTCTCTAAAATCTCTATCAATTGATCTGACTCTTTCATTATGATTATCCTTTGTACAAGTTTAGAAGAATCGTCTACGTATATAATTTCTATGCAAGATTTTATGTATTTAGTGTAGATGGGATAGATTCTGATGGATGATCGATATATATAGCATGTGATTTTGAATAGGCATATACTATTTATGAATCTACTTCTTCGTCATAGTCACAAAGATCCATCTATTCATCAATATTAACGTACTAGGGATGATTAAAATGTTTGCAGTCATGATAGCGTTCAACATTATTGCTAACGTTAGTAATAGATAAATCTAGGATATTATCTGTTATCTGAAATTGTCTTTTTGAAGGTCTCTGTCTTTGTTTTGCGCCGTTCCACCAAAATGATATTCTACGTAGTTTAGAAAAAAATATTATACAATACATCCATTGGCTCTGAAATACTTGTGTCATTCAATGATCTCGCTCTGGATATCTCGACGTATAAAATGTTGTAACCCATAATTCACCGAATAAAAAATGATAGATAGATGTTTTTCGCATTTTTTAGTTTTATTAAATAAATTAATAAAAATGATTAGTATAACTTGTCGTATTAATTGGTGATTTATATGGCCATGTTTACTTTCGACCCTTCGATATACGGCTAATTCAATGCTAGTTTGAACTCGAACAAATTTTTATTATTACATTAATCAAAGTAAAATATAATTAAAACATAATTTCAATTGTTCTTCTTTTATTGTTTGACGTTTACAAAATTTTCGGCAATATCTTTATGCCATGCACTAAGAAAGGTATCTTTTTTGTCTTTCTCTATCAGAAAAGCAACTTCGGCTCCATGTTGATCTCGTACGAAACTTCCTTGGTCATCTTCTACGGGATTCAATCGAAACACACGAAAAAACAAAGGACCAGTCCATGCTGTATAGAAACGACACTTATTTTTGTAACCGAAATCGACTAGATCAGCCCAATCATATCGTAAATTTGAATTCACAGTTACTTCGTTTGCAAACTTGCCTAAATTTGGAGTTAAATTGTCGCGAACTATGCTTTTCATCAATGCATCGGCGGTAGCAAGAGAGGATTCGAGAAATTTCGGATCACGGGATTTAATTATCGAACAACGAATTGTCTTGGCAATACTTGACAAAGATAATGGATCATCGAAGTTATCCGATAACATCATGAAGACTGCATTCGAAACTTGTCCTACTGAAGCAATCAAATCTGAGACGCCACGAAAATTAACCGTAGTATTCGTGCGTAGAATAAGACGTTGATCATCATTTTGATAGCAACATGTATTGAGTGTAGCAATGATGTATGCAGTGAGTGAGTCTTGTAAAGTGATATTTTTTTCGCCAGTTAATTCCCGTAGTTTAAATAAGTGTTCCCCTGAAAAGTGTAGATTCACTTGGTCGTATTTTGTTTGTATGCCCATAAAATTCTTCAACATGTCTGTCAGTGGCAATGCATCGCGCAGCTGCTTCGTTACAGACACGAGAGATTGATCATATTCATCTTGTCGCCATAGACGTCGTTCAAATACAGGCAAGGGTTCTAGTGGTACAAGTTGTTGATATACGCGCGATAATGTGTTTAAAAAACGTAAACAAGGTTCAGCATCACCAAGCACATGTTTCCAACTGACTCCGAGTACCCATTCGCCACTTTGAACGATACGAGTTAGTTTAAAGCAGACCAGCGGTTCTTCTTGTGAACCATGTATCAATTTCATAGTTTGCACTTCATCAATAAATCCAGTAAGTGGATTGTTACTGAGTTGAAGAACAACATTTAATTCGTTTGGCCATTTTTTCATTGTATGATTTTCTGTATAGTTCACAGGAATGGCATTGTCGGACATTTCAATCACGTATTGCCCATTGTTCCATAATAGAAAACGACCGCATACTAACGGCCATAAAGAAAGAATACGACTTAGTGCATCTTTGAATCGATCAATATTCAATTCGAACGGATAAACAAACACACTATCGATGCGTGAAAGAATCCATAAATCGAGACCAGCAAGTTCAATACGACGTCCATTGCCTGATGGTAATGATGGATGTACCAACCAAGATGTCATACTTAAATCACCTTTAAAGAGATTGTTATCAAAGGTTTCTATTTTTTATGCTAAATAAAAACAAATAGTTTAGGATAGAATGGAATAGAATCTTGTTTATTTTATTAACACAAATATAGAGTATCAGGGAATGAGTGACAGGAAAAAAAAAGATTGTGAATGAATGTTGAGTTTAGTAGCTAGAAAAATATCAACCAATACTGAAAGTATTTGATTTCACTTCGATCTTCATATATTGTAACATGAGTAGTGAGAATATTAAACCATCTAAAGGTCAATGCAACAGATCGGGGCATATATATTTCTTGTACTGCTTACCATAGTCGCTCGAAGAAAGGTAACACATGGATAAATAAGATGAACTTTTAGATGTCTATTCAAATTATTTCATTGTGCACCCCTTTTTGATGCGCTATCAATTACACTAAACGTCTTTCTATCGTGAGCTACGTTTTGTTTTCAGTTGAGAGAAATCTATGAAAGTATACAAGTCAAAAGAAAATATTTTATTATTTTAAAACATTTATCAACAGATCATATAAGGCAATATCAGTCCAAAGAGTCGCAATCCAATGAAAAAACACTATTTTGGAGGGCACTCGTTGACAGCGTCATTATCAATTCAAAAACCTGCACACAACAGATTTTACGATTATAGTCCTTTTGAATAATTTAGAGTGAAAAGTTTCACCAAAAGAAATGAATATACACCACTTAGAATTATTCGATTTTATCTGCAGCAGTTTTCGTTTTTAAAAATATTTTCGTTTTATTGATAGTTATTCTTTATGCTTTAAACGAATCCACGACACAGTACCATTGAGACTCTGATGACGTTGATCGACAGTATATTTTTTAGACACCGATTCAACGGTTACATATAGTGATCAATTGATCAAGTAAGATTGGCACTTTATCCTTATACCATTGGGTTCTGTCTCTTTCAAAATATTATTCCGGCAATGATTTATTGATATATAGTTTAGCAAAAATATGCTTAAATAGGTGCTATTTTGATACAAAAGATTTTATCATGTTTAAGATCAATACTTAATATCGACATGTGAAGATCTAATATTTTTGTTTTGCCGCTAACAGGAAAGTAATCTAAAAACAATAGTCGAGTAAGATTTTTTCGAAAGTAAGTGATACTCAACAACTTAAAATATTTGATTTGAGTATTGTACGACACTCACTTCCAGAGGTGTGCGTGACAAGGGATTTTCGTGCCCTGCGGGACTCGCCCCCGCATAACCAGAAGAAATTTTACATTTAGCAATTTGTTTATTTTAAATTATTTATGGTATATAATTAATTCATTTTTTAAGAAAAGATCTGAGGCAAAAGCGTGGGTGGGGTGGTGTCCATTTATTTCATGTCTCTGATGATGCCAACACCCATCCGCACCCTGTTTTATATATCATTTATATATAATATTGGTGTAACAAAGGATTTTTATCAGATAAATTGTTTCCTTTTGTCATTTAGTACAGCTTTCATGTAGACAAATTACTGTTATACTGCGCGAAAATATTCAAAAGTTGCCTGATCTCTTGTGGGATTAAAAAAGGCAGTAGTTAGGTGAATTTATATCTAAAAATAATGTGGTAAAACAGAAATATGAGAGAATTGATTTAATAATATTTGAAAATCAAATTTTCCTGCAGCAAACATATTCATATGTCGTCACTATGTAATGATGCCCTGTATTTTTCACTTGTCAGTTTTTCAGGAAAAACCAAAAACGTAGTTCAATAAAGAATCTTTTTCTCCAACCACTGATATCAATGCTATATCTAGCCCCGTTCAAAAACTTGCAGAACAATCACGTAACACTTGCTGTTGTTTAACTTTTTTCTTACTGCTTTGTTGGCTCAGGGTCCTGTGGTCCATACCAAACAGAAAGAAAAGAAAAAAACAAGTAACAGGCAAGCCTGTACATGATAGGTTGAAAATAAAGAACCAATTAATCTGTATTTCGTACTACACACCTAGACAAACGACATCTCCCAATATTTTTTAGGACCCTTCATCGTAACCCGTGAAAGATCTTTGTCCGTCCGAAAGCCGTGCCTTTTATTTTTATTTCAGCCACCCCGCTTGCCCATCAGTGAATCGATACCCATAGTTTGTCAACCCCGAAGTTTTGTAAAAATTCGCGACCCGTCCCACGGGGTTCAACCCGTGGATCGTATACATCTGCTCACTTCACTCTAAATAAGTGTTGAATATGCCATTGATATTGATTTCTACAAAGGAGCGAATTAGATCGATGACATACATATATATGTGTCTCTTACGTATGTTTTACGTCAATTTCTCACTTATCATTTTTATGATCAATGTGTTGCATTCACTGTAATTCACATTTTAATTTTACATGGTTGAGTAATGAGTTAAATCGACTTATAAAACTCTACACCGAAGCATTTAATATGAATCGATCGTGGTTGCTAGCTTTAGTCGACACGTTCCGTAATTGCAGTATGATATATATATAGCAGATAGAAGAAAAGCTTAGTCGTGCTTGGTGGTCAGTTCTTAACTAAGACAAACTGTCAGAAGCATAGCTTTATTAAAAAAAATGTTTTTATTTTATGGTGAAAAATCTTATGCGACCATCAGGTACGCATTCAATTTGAATGCGTATGAAACATGGATGAAACCCATGAATAGTATCAATATCAATTGGATTACGTTCCATGGTATCACAATCGAAGCAATTTAAAGATGGTACATATCTAATTAGAATATGAGCCAGTCGTTTAAAATCGAGCGGTAGACAATTGTTTCCACGAGACCAATCGGAGACAATATAAAGTCGTTTAAGATTAGATACATGAAAAAGAATAGTTTCGATTATTTGAATATTTATCGTCCGAATGTAAAGACGTTTGAGATGAGTGTGTCGAACAAGAGTAGCTTCATTATCTACGTCTGCACATCGGATGGTCGACCAGTGTAGATGAGTCAAATTGGAACAAGAATTAAGTATATATGAATAAAGAGGTAAAGCAAATCCACGAGCACTGAGTGAACGAAGTGAGGGTGAACCTAACCATTGTTGACTGGAATCAGGTGGTGTGAGTTCATCCAACACACATTTATGCAAAGATGGAAATTCGTTAGAGAAAATCCTTTGAAAGAAAGTCGATGCCACAACAGAGTCGTCTATATAACACATTCGAAGATAAACAAGATGAGCAAAGCATTCAGGCCGAATCTGTTCCAATTGTTGCTGAGGTAAATAATCGTAAAACTCTAACGAATGAACATTCAGAAATCGAGTTGCATCGAGATAATCTGATCGACGAACTCTTATATGAACGACACGCTGAGCAAACCGTTCGACGAGTGAATCGCTAGTGGCTATTGAAGAATCTGGTTCAAGATGCATATTTGATGTTGAATTTAGAATATTATTAATACGAGAATTCAGATCGTAAAAAGTTTGATAAAGTTCAAGACCATCCATGAAGTCAAAAATCCCATAGATGAGTTCATTGGGTAGATTCTCAAAACATGTGGAGGTCTTACTTTTCATCATAGTAGAATTTTGGATTTATAATGAAAACATATTCAGTTGAGTCACAGTAGCCATAATGTAAATAAGATATCCTACTCGAAAATAGCAGCATGTATCATATATTGTGTCAATTCATTTTATCTGCACTAACAGCTACATGCATAACTTGACGCACATTTCTTTTCTATATTCATTAAAGTTCTCTTCTGATTCTACAACTTTATTTGACCGATTCGGTCGATTAAGATCTAGAACATATCCTGATTGACTATTTCAAAATTTCTATTATAATGAATTGAATATACTCTTTTAATTGTTTTAAATTTTAAAAAAATAGAGGAGTGTTTTTATTCAGATATCTCATCCATTTTTCTCTGACAAATCCCGAGACTCATGGCAGGGGCTTCCTATAAATTTTGCTATTTTTGTGGAGACTTCCTGGTGAGTCGTCTACAGGGAGATTGGATTAGGGATAGTTCGAGTTCACTATTTTCGATAGTATGAGAGTTGAAATACAAAATTTAATTTTATAGATAGTTCACAATAGGCTGAGAAATGTTCCACTCAAAAAGATGATAATTTGATCATGGTTGATATGTAAAACATTCTAGATACAACATAACAAAGGCATATAGTCAAAATCAATATGCTTTCTCAATGGAAATAATGGAAAGCTTTGATATTTCTCACAAGATACCTGCAGGTTTAGTTCTACATAGAGCGTTGTAATAAATAGCACTCATACCTCGATGTTATACTTGTTGAATTAGGTGTGATGCATAAAAGCATATGTGACTTTTTTCTTCCATCAGGTAGCAATATCAGGACGCCATTGTCGTTACTATGTGCCTCGAAATACTTTAATGTAAATTATAGGAAATCTTGATAGATGACACTTGTATCTACTTGTTTAAAAGTGATATATACGCACGTAACGTGATAATGTGAATAGTATCATTCATATCAAATACATTCAGTGACAAATCAGAGCAGTCAAACAATGACAACGCATGTTGTATGACTGAGTAGAAAAAGAAGAGTGAATAAATCATATGTATTACCAATATCCATATCGAATACTATGTTTGTATACAATGGAAGAATTCAACGCAGTCTATAACTCAGCCAGGATGACAAACCGGTTTCAATGCTGGTGATGGAGTTATACTTGAAATGCTACCTTCTTCTCGAACAAACAACGTAGTGCAACTGTCTACCTTCAGCAACGTTAATGGCCCTGGCTTATTTGTATTTCGTACCGACACAGAAACCATTTATATTAGTGGATGCAGTGACTCGGCAAGTTTAAGATTCCGGCCTTAACGTGGTTTTCAACTCGGCTCAACAGCACTTATTGTTCAAGGATGTTATTTCAACAATCTTGTTGTTGGAGATGTCAAATGTCGATTTTGAACTTCCAATGTGGGCGATGTTGTTATGACCAATGAATTTGAAGCCATTTGTATGACACAACAAGTGAGCAAAAGACTGGTTAAATGACTAGTATTTTTTCTAGTCAAGTCGACCCGTCTCGTCTAGTCTTTGTCTCAAAATCTACTCGCTCATGACTAGTCGGAGTTTTTGACCATCATGCATATGCGTCCTAGTACTCTGATTGATGACTAGTCATAAAATCTAATAAGAGTAGTCGTGACGAGTGTCCCTGTTGCCCGTCCGAAAATGGTTTATGAATGAAAAATTAAGGACGTCTGGGACAAGTATACAATCAGCTGTAGCCTTATATAGTCGACGAATCTGGACTAGACTGAATGAAAATATGCAAGGATGAAGATTAGATTCGAACATGTATGCAATGGGACACGCATCTATCGCCAGAACCATTGAGTCATACGATCGAGAAGTCATATTCTACACACTCATGATCATTCTAAGATGCTATTTAATACAATTTTTACTCCAAATTTTTTAATTTTTATGCATCAATAAAAATTATCTTTTACCGAAACGCGATTACTTCAGATAACATTAAATAAAAATAAATTAAGGAGATTTTATAATTTTTTTGACAAATATATTTTGATTTATAAACAAGTGCGATTAATTAGTTGGGCTTTAAAAACATTAATTTGAACATAAAATTTAAAAAAATATTTGCATGGAATAGAAACTAATTTTTTTCATATTATTTTTTAGTTTAGTTTTAAATTAAAATTATCTTTGCTGTATTTTAAATTATTAGAATTCATATTTAAAATAAACTAACCCCATAATATTATTATATAAAAAGATTTAGATGCTTCTGAATTCTTTTAAGTTTAAGACATCTCACATTTTAAAAAAATATAAATTACTTCTTCTTGATGCGAGATGAACATTTTTCTCAGTAATAACTCCTTCTATTTTATGCTTCGATACAATACTCTTAAATGTTTAACATATGCTTATACAAAATAAGACAAATAACGTTCGTCCCTGTCCAATTCGCTTAACCCTCGACTAAAATGTTTAGATGAACGATATACTATTTTACCTTACCTGAGACAACCTTGAGGATATCAAAGCACCGAATCTCCTCTACCACAGTAATGTTATCATTGAGTTTCAAAAGATGCTGAGCTTCAAATGATAGTAATATCTGCATATAAAATTGCTACTTCGCGCTAACATTTTGATTAAATGAAATCTTACAATCATTTATGACTGTAGTGATTCTTTCGTTGATCATGATGACACTATCGACGTGGATTCGTAGGCGTCATATAGTGAAATCGTATGCTGACTAACAACAACACTATATAAAAATAGCTCCCGTATGTGATTTCACTATCGATTGGAGAGTTATTTTCGATGCAGCTCTCAGAGATCTTCCCTACGAAATGGAAGGCAGTACTCGTATCTTCTTTCTCTCACTATCCTACTCAAAATGCCTAAGTTGAAAATGCGGTTACTTTTATTTTTTCCAGCAATACACTTCTTATTTGTGGAAGATTCGGACAAAACCAATGCTTAAGAAACTCAACACACGTAAGTGCACAATCAATCTTCAGTCAAACTCTCGATTACAGTATCTTTCATAAAAACATACAAAATCCTGAAGAAAGATTTCGCTCCAATAGCAAACTTCGATAAAAACGACCAAAAGCCATAAAATGAGAAAGTTCATTTCTGGTTGGTCAGCTCCTGACCAATGAAGCCTCGGCCAAAGAAATGACCTTTCGAATTCGGATTCAGGGCCCTTGATAACCTATGGCAAAGTTCGATCAAAATAGGGGAAACTCTCAAAATAAGCTAAACTCTCATATATGTTTTCTTGACCCCAATCAAGATAACAAACAAACAAACGCATTTAATTTCGTATGACCCTCTCTACAGTCGAGGGAATTATACTACAATGTTTAGCAACAACAACTGCCTCTACTTCCTGTACTGATCCAAAAACTGTGTCATTATCTTCACCAACAACAGATAGTAATTTAATTCTGACACCAAGAACACCAACATTAAATTCTATTTCAAATATCAATGTACGTAAACGACCAACTATTGATTCATTTTCACCACCACGGAAAAAAAGAATAAATCTAAAAACATGCAAGGAGGTGATGATACATCATCATATAATACTCAACCCGATAAAGACAATTTTATAAAACTAATTGAACCAATTAAAATTCCTACGTTTAATGGTCGTCGATTAGCTAGTGTTGTTACAACTGACTCTACAATTAGCAGATCAATGGATAAAGACAATTGTGCTCAGTCTATGAAACAAAAAACTTTATACCATTGTTGATCGATCAAGAGAGATTAGAAATGAAGATGAAATCTTTATATAATAATCAAATGAATATTCAAAAAGCTTTAAATAAAAGACAAGTATGGTATTAAAAAATTTTGCTTCTTAAAGCCACTAAAATCTTTGATCAATTACTATACTTAAAGTTTTATTGATGTGACAGTTGAGTTTAAAATCTAGTTGAGATTGAAGTAGTATTTTTATAATTTTCTTATAAGCAACTCAGTGAACCTATGAAACAACAAACATTACTAGTACAGTGACTATTTTGTTTGTTTTTCTACAACCAATATGATACAAGGCAATAATTCAGTTTTTTTCGTCATGCTGAAATCGTGATTCTTTATTTTTAGAAGTTGTTCGTTTTAAGTTTAAACTTAGTGATGATCAATTAGAACAAATATTTAATGAATGGCTTCGTGAAGTTTTTCTTGCAAAGAGGAGAGTGGCGATGGCAAAAATAAAACCCATGAAGCCCAATGAATAAATTGGTTTTGTACACGAACAAAAAATTTTTCTAAAAGAATTCTTCTTTTTGTTGTTGATATTTATTAAATGTAGTTTTTTTTTAATATATTCAAATAAAATTTGGAAGGAGAAAATAATCATGGAACTTATCTAGAATGCGGGCGTACAGAAATACCAAGATAGTGAAATATGTAACGCTATAGCGCGCAATATTGGTTCATATTGCCGTTATATCTCACTATAACAGACATAGCGGAGCGCTAAAAGAGGGTCACAGTGCAATCGCAATAGCGGCGATATTACGCCGCTTTGCAGTCGCTATCGACGACATGGGTTCTTGTTTGTTATTTCTCATAACCTCAACATATGTATCTCTTGTCATATTTCTGTTAAGTTCGATTATATGAAACTGTCTTCCAGTGCAGCACTATTTTAATCATTATGAATTATTTCTTCAGAATTTTTGTAAATTTACAGAGCTGTTTGAGGTCTTCAATTTGATGATCTATTTTCTCTAAGAAATATTTGAATAATCATTAGAAAAACTGTATCTAATAGATTATTTCGATGTTGTACAGTCATGAAATATTGACTTGTCTTGCTTCATTCAAAGTAATTTTTTAAATTTCAACATTTAGTCTTCAAGATATATCTACTTGAAATGCAATCAATTTCATTTTCAAATAAATCACTAAATTATCTACAAGAAACCTTAGTTATTTACTGCTTTTGTGCCTATCTCGTAATAATGCTCTTCTTAATCCTTCAAGCCATTTTTTTAATTGAAATATTGAAATATAATATGCCCTCATAATATCATTCTTATCGAATAATTGAAAAGCAATTATTACATAAACACATTTGTCGAGGATCAAGGTCTTACTGCTCTTATGCCTTCTTCACTTTCGAAGTATAAGCATAATACACCATTCCTCACTCGACACTTCACATTCAGCATGAAGATGCATCTTTTCTTCGTTTTCATTGTTTTCGCTTCAATTCAATTGGCTTTGTCACGCATGGTCCAGCCAAAAATGACTCGAAACGACTTGGCCTTTTTGAAATCAGCCATCAGCAATAGTAGCTGTGACTTTTACATTGATTTAGAAAACATTTCTCCCTGTGGTAGTCAAGGATACGTACAAAAATTCATTTACAAATACTGCATGGCATATTTAAATCAACAAGATTCATTTATTAATCAGGCATGGCAAAATGATGTACGTGTTTGTCTACAACAAAAGATGGTAAACTATTTAGAAAACAATTTACTTGCATCCTGTCCGGAAATAAAAAAGCATGGTTTCGATTCACATACCGACTGTTATCTTAATCCAGATCCTAGCAATCCTGAGATAACATTTTGCCGTTTACCACCACAAGACATGGCAAGAGTCATATGGATTGCTAGAGGCGCTGCGTTTGAACCAGCTTTATGGGTTCAATTCAGTCGATTAATCACACACTGTGCGACTCAGACTTTCCAAGGTTAAATGTAACATTTAGGAAGAATAAAAATCTGCTTATACCAAACACATATATGTTGTCTTTTTTTTTCACTGCGAATAATTGTACATAAGTTCTATCATAAGCAACATTAATATGATATCTAATTAGGCACCTAAGCAAGATAAAACGAATCTTTCTAATTCAAATGATTTTAAGAATCTCTATAAAACTCTGTTCAAATTTCTAGTATCAATTTTAAACTTTCTATTTCGATTTGATGCCATCATCTTGAATTGCCACTAAGCCTCTCACGTTTCCAATCATTAAGGCTTGTACTATATGTTTATCCATTATGAATGCCAGTATGTGACAGATTTAGATATCATACTTCAGATATTAAATATCAAACCAGTGAGGAAAATATGCAACTAAATTTCTTCGTTTCATGTTATTAACTGGCCATTATCGGTACACAGTACATTACATTCATTCTTTGAGGAAACTTGTTCCAGTATACTCTCAGGTAAAAGACTAATTATTCATGTATGAAATACATCTATAAATTTTCTATTGATTCTCTGTTGCACACTTAGATCATGAATTTCTGCAGTATTTATAATTCAAAACGTATTTTTATAACGCGGTCGTGTGGACAATTTTACAGACAGAATCTTTTATGACGGTAAACAAAAAGGATAGAATTGAAATGACATATTATATTTTAAGGTTTCTTTTTTGAAAAAAAAGTCATCTATCATTTTTCAGCTAGGCACATACACATGGAAAAAAATTATGTTTTTCTTCTTGCTCTTCCAAGTTAAAATTGCACAATCTTATTTCTCTTCATTTCTGATAGTGATGAATAAATATGATAATCAGTTTAGAAGATTTCAAATGTAAAAAAGAACTGTGATTCTCAATCGAATGAGGCGTGTAGCTCAGTTTCTCTACTGTTTTTGAATAGAATGTGATTCTTAAATTCAATAGCCGATAAGCTTAAATGATTTCGAGAAGGAAACCTCATATTAAGATTCCCAATGAGATTTACTGGTCATGAACGAATATTTGTCAAAGATATAGATATCAAAAACAGGTTCGCGCACATTATTCTACGATCGATATACTGAAAACCACTCAGGAAAAAAGCATTGATACCAAGTTCGAATTAAAAACTATTTCCTAGTTTGTTTTCAAGAAAGGAGTTTTTAAAGCATAATTTCGTATTTAGAAAAAAATCAAATGAAGCATTAGCATACGAGTTATCTATTTTTTGAAGCAACCATGCCAATCTTCCTGATCAAAATTAATGGCATAATATCCATCTGGGCATGTTCCTTTTTGGAGACGATTACACGTCTGACCTTTACCGCCACTAATTACACCACAAATTGTGCCTGATAAATCTTCAATTTCCGGATCGCTCTTATAACATATATAACGATAATCTTGTGTATATCCTGGAGGGCATTGCTTATTTGGGATGAATCCGCCACATGCTGCGCGGGCCAGGCCACCACATAGCGTGCCTGGTATCCCATTTTTTCCACCACTAGTTGTGTTGATTTTGTAACAGTACGTTACTCCTTCGTCGAGTAGCTGACGTGAATAACCCGAAGGACATCCAAGACGTGGATCGGTCCCATTACACAAAATGGGAGTAGATGTTGTGAGTTCAGCCCAGCCACATGCTGTACCACGGTAGATGGTAATATCACCATAACAGACAGTAATAATGCTGATTGCAAATAGAGTCACGAGAAAATTCATTTTTGTCATAACTATAGAGAAGTAATTGCCTATCTATTTATATTAAAAAAATGTAAAATTAGCACTAACGGTAAGAACGGCGAATGCATTATTGTCTTATCAGTTTACATCAACAAAACAAGAAAAAAGATAGCGATAACGTTATTAGTCAAACATAGAGTCATTGCTGTCTTGTGACGCAAATTTCTCATGTAGACTATGAACAAATATCATATATTATTTTTACATATTATTCTGTTGCAATTAAATTGTTGGATGTTTCACTCATTCATTGCTTAGTATATTCTTCATCAATAGAAATCTATCGAGAACAATAATGTCGTGAAAGATCTCAATAAAAATGATGTGGAGCTACAGAAATATTTAAAAAAAACGTTTTTGTATTAATCATTTGATTTGTAAACATTCTTTAGATAAACTAACCTATGATGTCAAAGTCTTCACAAGCAATATCAAACACGGCCGAACCGTATTTCTAAGTTACCAAATAATCGCTTTGTTGGTAGAAAGATAAATGTTTGAGCTAAACGTTGAGGTGTTATAGGTGTTTGACTTTTATTGCTTCTTAGATTGATTTTGAAACAGCTTTTTAGTTACAAAATGAATAGCGTGCGGAGTCTATTCCGAGAAAAATTGTTTAGCGAAGTGAAGAGAATAAGAAAAAACTTGTACGATCAATTGAAAATAGATTATAGGGGAGATTTATTCGTCAATTACCATTTAATAACATGTCAAATATCTTGTAGAAAGCAGCTGAAAATCAAATATAAAGTTTTCAAGAACAAAATTAAAACACCGCAAACTAAAAACAGTAAAATTCTGATAGAAACAGTGTCCAACTTATATACTATGATATGTCGAAATAAGTTGATAGTATATCGGTAATTGTGCGCATGATGAGAACTTCTTCACAATGAATTATGAATGCAACCAGAGCTGGTAGGAAAAAACATTTTAATATTCAACATATCTCAATTAACTAATCGTCTCGTTTGCAGCGAATTAAAATTATTTTATTTTATTTCATATGAATTATATTAGCAAACATGAGCTCAATTTCTCTCACATTTTTCTGTACTAATGTATCAATATTTCTAACGAATGAATTCTTTTGCAAGGAAAGACTTATAATGACGCTCAATAAACTAATTGGACAAGAATAATTATTTCGTATCAGTGAAAATGTTTCTGTGAGAATTATCTCTGCAACTAAGACAGCATGCCAACATTGAGCATGACTTGCTGTGAAAAAAAAATATAAAATTATATTTGGCTAATGAACACATACCCCGGAAGATGATAGTATCACCGGACTTTTTACACCCACGTTGAACAGTATTCATCATCAATAGAAGTCAATACATGATTGACCTTAAATATCATGAGATTCAGATAGATCAGGACAAGTGCGATAATAGCATGATTTGATTGTTGTTTCTTTCAAAATAATGATACTACGTACTGGATATATTGAAATAAAACGTAATCTTATTAGACCAAAAGAAAACATGTTAAAATATATGTTATTAGAAAATCACAAAAATACAGTTCAAGCATTCAATTTAAAAACAAGGTTATTAGTAGAAATTTAAAAGTCATCTTGTTTTGTTGAAATTCACCTAAAATATTTTGATCTACATAGCATGTTGAAGTGTATTTAACTTGAATCAGTTTCCCAATTTATTTGAACATCGAATCCATCGTAGTATTTTTCTACAATCTTGTATACTTCATCTTTCTTTGTCTCGGGTCCTTCAAATTTCCATGTACCACTAATATAGTCAGCACCACCTACCGTGAAACCATAAGATTTACGAGTCCACCCGATAGGCAGACCAGAAGGTGCTGCTTGTGGCCATCTGCTAATTTTTTCTGGTTCCTGTAAGAAAATTTCATCGAATTAAAATTAATTTCTATAATTTATGCCTATACAATGTTAGTCTCCTCGACAAGATGAAAATCAATAATGAGAACAAATGACACTCATTTCGTTAAACAGGTAATACAAGAGGAATGGGTTTCTGTTCTCTTTCAGCAGCAGTTATTTACGCAATATTATTTTAAAAAGTAGATCAAGTATCGAAGATAATCTTACTTTTATCTCATATTTGACAAGAAACGCTGCTTTTTTCTCATTTGCTATGCCAATATACGCGATGATCTCTTCTGCCTTGGTTCCATCGATTGGAAAACCATCACTATCTTCACCATTGATTGAAACATAGAACATATCTTCCATTGGATTAACTAAAAATTGAATATCATTCCTGTTACAAATCGTTTCTGGTAATGGTGAACCAAATCGTTCAGCAAAAATGCCATCTGTAGGTGACAATTCGATTATAGCAACCAGATCGGGTTCTGCTTCCAGAAGTGGGCCATAATGAGTTAAAACAGATGGAAAGAGTCGTGTTATCGAGAGCGGAATAGTCAAATAATCAGAACCGGATGTATCTCGATTCTTTCGAAGACGATGTTGACCAGTTACACTGAAAATACAATAGCTTTGAAGTTCCTATTGTTGCATATAGAAACGATAGCGGTGTATTCTCTAGTACAGTATTTGTTTTTTTTATCAAGAAATAGAAGATCGAAAACTATCTATTAATTAATCATAAAAATCAATAGTAGATCGAGTAGATCATCTTGGCTTTCTTCCAATTAACGCTCATTCAATCACTTTGCTTTGTAGGACACGCTTGCTTAAAATACTTTGCTTTATCATTACCTTCTACGTGAAGTCGAATACTTACAAATAAGTATTTGATGATCTGTAATCACTCCATGAAAGTATATCACCCGGTTTGACGTCCCAATCATTACCTATAGGTTTTTTGTTCACCGGACGAAAATTAGAAACATCGATTGATTTTGTTCCATCACTTGACTTTGATTTAATAGAAGTGGCTGGATTTGTTTCAAGATCAAAATAGGCCATACGCGTTATTTAATCTACTTCAAAATAAAAAGCATTTAAATCAATGCTCGATGACTGTTTTATAGACAAAAAATAAAACGCACAAAAGAAGAAGATCTACGTATATATGCATGTAAGTTGTCCCTGAAAATAATGTGTGTAATCATTTTTTTTGTAGAGAGAGAAAGAAAGAAAAAAGAAAAGTCAGGTCTTCACAGAAGCATGCTACGTAAAAAGGTACTACAAGCATGAAAAATAAAGCCAATCTTAATGAAAATGAGTCAGACTCGAAAGTACTCAAATATGTTTTTGTATAACAGGACTGAGGATGTCACTTTAAACATCTTGAGGGTTGCACAACAATAATGCAATAAAATAGGATTTTACAATCGAGGTGAAGTCACCACCATGACCAATAGAAATGCAGCTAAAAACAATAAACCACTGGCGCTCCATGCTTTGCCATTCCCCCCATCCATAATTTACCATCATCGATCAAATTCGACAACACAGTTAAAAAACCATCAAAAAAGATTGTTGCTGCACAGCGCACGAACCAATTCAACTAGCAAACGCCCATATTCAACCGAGCCACTCAGAAAACGCCCCGTTCACCACCGGGAAACGAATGATCCGCAGGAAAATGCCTTAAACTGCAAAATCTTGCTATGGCCAGTGGTATAATGCCCTCCTGACCCTCACCCGTCGTTTTCCGGCAGCTGAATTTCACATCAATCGATGCACCTTGACCAGGCTATCGACTGCACTGGTAATTCTCTCCCGGGAAACGAAAGGTCCGGGGGGGGGGGGGTGCCAATAAAAGGAAA
>CAJNYU010003438.1:0-81685 GCA_905331475.1 Rotaria socialis | reverse complement strand
AATTCCTCAGCTATGAGGAACATGGGTATTCATTTTAGTATTCATTTTAGATATCCACTTGAATGGATATCGTGACTGGTATGTCGACGATACCCAGTGTTAGGATATTATGACATCTCTGGGGTTATGAAAGTACAAATAAAATGAAAACCTAATCTATGTCGTATTTTGTACCAATTGCGACGACACTGTGGCCCATAATTGCGAAAAACTTGGGCGCAGTTGTTAGCGGCGTAACCAGGATTTTAAGCTAGGGGGGAGGGGGCTCGGCCCCAAGACTCTTTAGAACTAATTAAAAGCTGAATTTCTTCCACCTTTTCTAGGAGATGTTGTACTTGCTTGATGTTCACTAACATATTTTTCATGTTAAGAGTAGCATTTTAAAGAAAAACAACAATATACACCAGAGTTGCAACCGGTAGAGTTTTTTCTAGACCGGTACCAGTACCGGTCTAAGCCGATCAGACCGCACCGGACCGGACCGGCATGAGTCATAGTTTTTTTTCATCGTATATGAGTCACTATTGACTTTTTTCATTTAATATCAGCCATATCTTACTCTGAATCACTATTCCAATTATTTAAGACTTCTCCTTCGTCACCAAGAAATATATTTTTGATGAATACTGATTTAATATAAACAATATATCTCATATTTTTTCTTAGAAATCGTCATTAATGTCATAAAAACTAGCTTGATATGCAAAAATAAACACTTTCATCATCTATTTTTGCAAAAAATAAGGGAAAAAAGCGAAAATAATTTTAAAAAACCTAGACCGGGCCGGTCCGAAAAAGTCGCTTGTACCGGCCGGTATATCTGGCGGTGCCGGTAAGGAATCCTAGACCGGGCCGAACCGGCCGTTTACCGTTACCGGTTGCAACTCTGACATAGACGACACCAGCAGAACAGAACTGTTCTTTTTCTTTTCTCTTTACTGTTGTTGNCCCCCCCCCCCCCCCCCCCCCCCCCCCCCCCCCCCCCCCCCCCCCCCCCCCCCCCCCCCCCCCGGAGTCCCCTCCAGCCCCCCTCGTGGTTACGCCACTAGCAGTTATGCGTAACTGGGATTTTTTCACCGTAACTACCCGTAATTGCGATTTTTTCATCGTAGTTGCGCGTAACTACGTCGCAATTTTCCGCAATTGCGGGTCACAGTGCGATCGCAGTTCCGACGTTATGAAACACATGGGATTCATATCAACAGCAAAAGAAAACTACAAGATAAATGTGACGATTTTAGATAGAAGAGATGCCTGTGCTGATGGTATTATTACACTTTATTTAATTCTACAAATCATAAATCGCATCGATTACATATAAAGCACACGCTTAAATACTCAACCATTTGAGAGAACGAAGAAGAAGGATAGAGAAAGACAAATGTACAGGACAGAAAGGTAAAGGCAATAGGTGTGATGAGAATAAATGGCACCATAAGACCAAATATTATGTATAGGTTACACTCGAACGAGAGCATTACACTCCCCGGATGGAATTTGGACGCTCTCCGCATATAACGTTACACTGACTATTTAAGTAATTTACTGATCAATCATTAATTTGTCTGCTTTCTATAATTATTTAGTTTATTGAACATAAATAATATTCGCAAAAAACAACACCAGAGTATATATGAAAATGATATTAACTTTTACGATTGATGACACCATTCATTGAGTATTTTTGTGATTAGATAGATAATCGGACAATTAAAATACAAATAAGTGAAAAAACAGAATAGCTTTAGTTCTCTCTATGTTACAATAACTGGTAATTTCACATTAGCAGATTTTCTTTCTCCATTTAATTAGATCAGCCTAAAAAACAAACGACACTAAGTTCTACTCAGATGAACCCATCATAATAAGCGTAAGAGTTTTACTTTCTAAATCTTCAATTGGTTGATTTTGAATTTCAAAATCATATAAAACTATTATTATTATAGATAGTTCTTTTGTTTACAGATTTTCCAAAACAATCCAATCAAATGTAATGATTCACTGTTAAGTTTGAATTAATCCTTCTATTTTTCTCAATTGGGTTTGCTTGAATGATGCATCAAGTTAAACACGAATTTGGCTAATAGCTAGTTTCCTGAGACACGTTAGAACTTTTTTTCTTTAATATGAAAGTTTATTGTTCCACATAGGGTTAACAGACACTGATACAGTTAAGAGAATATAAATAAAGACAAACAGCAATTTTCTCTTTTCTCTTGCTTATCTGTCGTCATCTCCTCTGGACATCTGAGATATCTAAATTAACAACGAAAAATAAAAAAGAAAGAAAAAATAATGTATATACCAGTAAAGTCGGCTGCGCTGTCACTGAATGCATTCACCATTCCTAACCTTTTAAGAACATCACTCAATTCAAATGAAGCTTCCATTTTGAATTTCGGGAGATACAAAAGAAGCTCTTCCGTTCTTGTATTTTCATCGTTCAATATTTGTTGCAATAGCTGTGGCTTTGATGATAATTTTTGTTCAACACTATTTAATGAAACATCCTTCTGTGGCAAGATCACAGTGGAAACGAATTGAACACGCGCATTATCACTCTTATATGGTAAATGAGCTATTTGCACATGTAAATCTTTATTTTCACCATACAAATATTTTTCTTTCATGAACATTAGTTTGACTTTTGAAACATTGCCACTAGCTTCATGAAAATCAGCGTTTTCATTCGTTGAATGCTCTTCAAATTGCTTTCTCCATGTGCCCTATTACGTTATTTATGCAAATAAAATCAAAACTCCCATTTAAACACTAATATTTACCTTAAAATAGATACAATTTACTATAATCAAACGTGTATCACGTTTAACATCATTTTGAGAAAGTAAATTTTGAATCAAATTATTCGTTTGATCTTCAACCCATGCGTTAATCGTTTGAACAGCAGCAGCACTATTATTTACGAAATCTTCAAGTTTAATATCAGCTTTGAACGAACCCTGAACAAGATCTAAATAATCTTGTTGAGGTTTATATGATTTCTGTGCGTAAAGTCGATTAGCTAATTTAAGCTTAACTTGTGTATCTTGATCAGCAATAGAAAAAGCGAGCTTGATAGAAGAAAATCTCTAAGAAATCAAGTAACATTTTATATTTAATGCAGCAGGTAAGAAATGAATGAAGGCAAAAATTCTCACTGTGTGGTTTGTTGATCATAAAGCTTAATTTCGGCTTGCAGGTTGGAAGTATATGACTCACATCGTGCGAATGAAATATGAGAAAAGCTGCTTCGTTATCCTAAAAGTATTAGATGATATTTATGTGAAAATATTACAAAGATATTTATCGAAATTAATACACTTGTTGTCAAAGAAAATAAAGAATGATTTTTCTGCCAACACAGAAGCAATCACAGAAGTCATATTTCTATAGTTTTGAAGTTGAAAAATTACGTGGATATTTGCGATAACTTATTTTATTAGAAAAATTTCAAGGGCTTCTACTCTGAATGAGATGAAATTCTGTAAGATTCATATTTGTTTTTATTCATTAATTTTGATGAAATCAATCATTATCCGTCATTATCAAGTGTACAGGGTGTCGCAAAAGTCACCTACCAAAAAGAAAATTGAATATCTCAGCCATTTCTTAAACAAATTCATTAAATTCTTTTTTCTTGAAAGAGAAATTTTCCAAGTTTAGTTTACATTTAAGAGCATAGGCGGCGAACCCATTAGGCTTGGGGAAGCTCATTTAATTTGAAAAAAAGTTGTAGAAAGAGACTACCTATTAGTACCAGATTCTTTTTGTTTTCAATTTCACCTCTCATCATCCTCATCCTCTGAACAACATTTGGAACCTCCCCTAAATTGAAATCGTTCCGCCGCAGTTCCCAGGTGAATAAATTCGACAATGGATCTTATAGAACCCTATGAGATCCGACTCCCTGACAGAATCCGATAGGATTTCTGCTGGACACGATCTATTGTCGGTTCCGACAGGAAAAATCATTTTTTTATTCACGATCAAATAAGTATTTTGAGTCATCAGAGCGCAAGGGTGATTCGATAGAGTTGGATTTCGTTAAAATCCAACATCGGGTCCTCTTGGATCCAATACCAAGGATCCGGCTGTAGGTTCGTGGCCACGAATCCCATAAGATTTCGTCGGCTTTATTGAAGCACATATGGTATTTGGTATATTCACAGTCTGACCCTTATCGGAATTCGATAGGATCCTACTCTCGGAATGAGTCTTCTGAGTAATTGGTCCTTATTTTTTTTTGAAGAAGACAATTAATCAACAAAACTATTTGAATATTCTAAAAATTTTTTTTCATCCAATTTTACAAAAGAAAAGACTTCATAAAAAAAATCATTTTTTAACAAGATGGTGCTCCAGCGCATTTTTCAAAAGGGATTCGTGCATGGTTAGACGAGAATTTTAATGATAAATGGATTGGTAGATGTGGGTCAATTTCTTGGGCGCCGAGGTCTCCAGATCTAACTCCTCTTGACTTCTATCTCTGAGGTTATATTAAATCAAACGTGTACAATATGCAAGTTGAAGATATTCGTGAATTGAAGAACAGAATCGAAAAAAAGTCAAAGCCATAAAAAAAACATTACAAAGTGCTTTTAATGACATTCTGAAAAGACTAAAATTTTGTATTGATGTTAATGGTAATACCTTCGAACAGTTCTTGTGAAACATTTTTATATCAAATAAAACTTAGAACATTTCTCTTTCAAACAAAAAAACATTTAATGGATTTCTTTAAGAAATAGCTGAGATATTCAATTTTCTTTTTGGTAGGTGACTTTTGCGACACCCTGCAATCACTCACATAAAGAAATGAATAATTGCAAGCAACTATGATCATAATTTCGTTTCAAAACGCACAAGCATGTGTATTGAAGAAAAACTAAGTACACAAGTAGTGTTTGATTCTTTTCCTCTATTTACATTTGTGTCACTTTACAATCATAATTTTATCTGTAGGTGGTTATATATTCAAAGAGTCGCTTGATAGACCAATACATAAATATATGTCAGGGGTACTCCATCTCTTCTCGCGCCACGAATAAAATACTTCTGTTGTGATTCGATAGTTCCTATAACACTCGATGACTTCATATTTACAAAAATATATAGCCGCACTCTCATCAGCTACAGATTATATCTCTCAATGGTCACCAAATCAAGCGTTGGCTGATGAAGAACATATTGTACCATTTCCAACATTAGCTATCTTTGATCGAAATAAACAGATTTGGTTAGTACATGTTAAAGCTTGGATTTATTTACCGATAGAAACAAAAACTTTAGCAGATTATCTTTCATCATTATCAAGTCTTTTAATTGGTAGTAAAAATGAAGAAAACATCGATGTTGTTAATTATAACAAAATAGAGAATAGAATAACTTTTCATGAAAATAAAAATGAAATAGTTAACCTACCTGAATTAAAAACTAATGTCAACATTGATAAAGATCCGGAAAATGCAACAGCTTCCACTGGTGATAATCAAGAAAACAATAAAGATGGCTATAGCGATTCATATCATGATTTGTACGAGCGAGCTTTTCGTATGTATTTTCTTGGTTTAGGTTTTTTTTTGTAAATTGAATATCTTTTATTACAATAGAACAAGAATTCGATCAACTTGACGACAGTCCAAGTCGATTAAGTTTATTTTTCGTCGGAAAATCCGGTAAAATCGTAACTAAATTAATTATTAATGGTGTTGAACATCTACTTCAACGATCAGATGAAAGCGGTTTTATAGAACACTATCTTGAACTTTCCAATGAAGAAATTCAATCACTATGTACAACAACTCATATTGATTGTCAAGATAGAAAATTTGATTATAACATAAAAGTTCATGAAACAGCAAAAAAATTCAATACAAAAAATGATGACTATAAAACATTTCAATGTACAATTTATGTTCTTGCTCCTCATGGTGTTAGTATCATATCAGATATTGATGATACAATTAAATTTACTAATGCAATTAATAAAACATTATTATTAAAACATACATTTTATGATTGTTTTGAACCGATTACAGGTATGAATGAGCTCTATCAAAAATGGCATGAACAAAAATGTCAATTTCATTATGTTAGTGCTAATCCATGGCAATTGTAAATGCTGCTCAATAAATTAAGAAAAAAAATACTATTACAGTGATTTATACTTTTAGATATCCTGCTCTTCGTTGTTTTCTGGCGAAATATAATTTTCCAATGGGAACGCTCAACCTAAGAAAGTTTGATTGGAATTTGAAATTTTTCTATACTATCGGTACACATAAGATGAAAACTATTTCAGAAATTATTAGTGCTTATCCATCGAGAAAATATATTTTTGTTGGCGATTCAGGTTTGTTTGATTTAAATAGATTTAAAAAAGAAGAAAATTTCGATAAAATTAGGTGAACTCGATCCTGAGATTTATGCAAAATTATATGCAAATTATTCGCAATCAATCGCTCATATATATATTCGTGATATTTGTCAAACATCTCCATGTTTACCAATATGTGAAGAACGATATAGAAAAGCGTTTGAGTTTGTACCAAAACATATCTGGTCAATATTTAAACATCCACAAGAAATCGATACTGATATAAACAAATTAGTTTCAATATAAATTGTAAAAAAAAAAAAACTTTTATTTTATCTTTACATAAAAAAAACAGATAGAGCTACTGTCGTCTACATGATCTATTCATGAAAACGAAAACATTCATTAGTAATAACCCATATCGATGAGTTCATATCAACAGTTAACACAAATACATGTGAGAATAGACGTTTCTCCTTGGGTACTGAATTACTTTCCGGCGAACCATATACAACAGCGCCGGAAACAAATACTTGAAATGTTTTGGCTTCGTTCGGAAATAAATCTAAAGAAAAATCAAAATCGATGAATGAATTTTGAAAATATTTTATCTGTTTTACCGTTCATTGGAAAAAAGTCAAGCGCATAAATATTATGACGTGTCGGTGGTAATGCAATAAGATATTTTGCAATTGTACTTGATCCATCTAATTCTGTTCCATTCCAAACTAATTTTGCTTGTGCTTGATAGAATTTTTCAATGTCCTGAAAGAAAAAAAGTAAGACAAGTTATTTATCTTAACAAACGAAATAAATCTTACATGTCTTCGTGTATCGAATATATCATAATACCTCTTTGAAAAATTTTCTACGGCAACAATATCTTCTCGACATTTCTTTTGCTAAATAATCGAAATTGATTAAGACACATCGAGTGGTAGATCCAAATTCCATCACTACTTTTGAAAAGTTCCAATAAAACCTCTATATCTCCGTTTCCTGAAGTCCGTTTGAGCTGATTTTTGGATTGCGGAATAGACAAAACATTTTTCTATCGAATTGTATGATTATCATCAACATACGATTTGTTTTGAGTAAGCAGCAACAAAGAAACAAACACCTGCTTTCATTTTTGTCCCGTTCTGTCCATGTTTTAATTCCATCATTGAAGTCATTATTCTTTCCCAATTACGTCATTTCGAGCAAAAATATACAAATTTTGTTAAAAAACTTAATTTTCGAGCGGAAGGTTGGTATCTTTCGGAGGACAAATTACATCATTTGATTCATCAGATCAATCTCTATCGATTGATATGTTTCTTATTACGAATAAATGCATCTTTTATATATTTTTTCTCGTAGCAATTAACTTTTTCGTGTGATGCAATTAAGTAGTGTAACTTAATTCCATTACACCAACTATTCCTCTTTCCTTATTTTATCATGTAATAGAAAGTACATGTAAAATTGTTCATCATCAGTAATAAAAACATTGCCACTAGATCAACTACATAATTTTACTAAACAATCTATACAAAAAATGTAGTTGAACTCAGTGGCTATCTGTTAATGAAAAGTCGGAGGATTTAGACCTAAAATTTATTGAGCTTTTTAAGATAGAAGAGCATGGGTTAATTTTTACCGAAATTTTGGCATGTAGCATTTTTCTATCTTTGAGTAGTAATCGCAATGACTAATTAATACGAGGCATGTAAGGTAATATTTAGTGTTCTATCTCATTATAACTGTCTAATTTTTTACGTACGAGTTGATTGCTAGATCCAACAATGATCAATGTACATGTACATGTACATTTTACGGGAGAGCGAAAATTAGTCGTCGATAATTGGTCGAAAATTTTGTAATAGAAGAACAAAAGCTTTTTTTTTTAAACAGCCCGAACTTTGTAGTGTAAAGGTGAAACTAGCATTAATTACATTATCATGTTAATATTAGAGGAAAATAGTGATTCGGACAAATAAATTAGACATGCATAATAAACGAAAATAGTTTAGAACTTAGGAAGAAGACCTTCTAATTATTTTAGTAACGTTGCCTGCTTCGAGAACACGGTGACCACCTCATCCTCACCCACACCCAAATGATGTGCATTTGAACCGAAAAAAATACGATATTTTTACCAAAAACGTTTTTTTGATGGCAATCCTATATATTTTGGCTGGAATGATGTAATTAAGACATGGACAAAAGGGGACAAAAATTAACGTAGGTGTTTGTTTCTTTGTTGTTGCTCATTCAAAACGTATCGTATCTTGATGGAAATCATACTATTCGATACAAAAATGTTTTGTCTATTTCGCAATCCAACAATTAGCTCAAACGAACTTCGGGAAGCGGAGATATTCGAGATTTTTAATCAGATTGCAATATCGTGATGGAATTTGGAACAACCACTCTACTCATATAAATTCGTTTCACACCTGATCCATTGTTGTTGCCATTGATTTATATAGAGAATATTTATCTGAAATATCAATTATGTTTATTTATAAATCAACCAAACCGATTCATATATGTATTCAGATAATTATATAAAAAAAACACAATTTTCTTTTTATCAAATTATATTGAACATCATATTGTTTTGTTTTTTCCTCATTTTTTTTCTTGTCGCTGATCGCGTTCGCCATTTTCATTACGATTGCTTCGTTTCGAACTAAAATAAATCAAGAGGTATAAATAAGACTTTATCTTAGATTAGATGATTAAATTAAGTCCATAAGAAATGAAAACAAACATGTTTCTCTACTCGATAATTAGTTGATTTTAATAGAATACTATTTCGTGTTACTTTTCTTTTGAAAAAAAACAAAACCTGATTTGCAATAATATGGAATTCGACAGTACGAAGAATTTTGTTATGCAAAAAGAGAAAGAGAAAACCCAGAATAAATTGATTGGCTCCCAATTTTTTCAGTAACTAATCCAGACAGATCTTGTCGAATAACATGTGAGAAGAACTACATGTAATATCTAAAGTTGCGCTTTTAATAATTTAACAAATCCCATAGAAAATAGACTCGTAAAACTGCAATTTTCGTTTCTCATATAAAATATGAGCCTAATTTTCTTTCACAGGTTTCAACTGCGCAGTTTTTTATTGTAAAGAAACACTTACGGCGATGCTGATTTTGATCGTGAACGACGTGAAGACCGAGAGCGAGATCTAAATAAATAAAAATTTGTTTAATAAAAAACAAAAAGAAACTAAATATTTTTGAACAAACCGTCGATGACGACTGTTACTGCGTGATCGATGTTTTGAACGTCGTGGAGATCTTGATCGTGAACGTGTTCTATGTTTAAAAATTAAAAATTAAGTTTTTTTCTTCTATTTATAATATTAACAAAAAAAAGTTGTTTGTCCAAATAATATGCAGAATTTTTACTTTGATAAAAACAAAAAATATGAGCCTAATCGACGAAACATGTGTATATATATCTTACATCTGATCTGTTAAATCAACTGGAATACAAATAACTGCAGTCTCGCTCTGCTTAGTTTGAATGAATGAAATCGAAAATGCAGCATATAAACACCGGGATAAACAAATTTTGTTTTTAATTTTCTCGAACATGTCGATTTCTAGACATTCTGGATGCAGCATATTTGTGCAGAAGAATACCTGTGTGAATAGAGATAAACAATGGTGTTTATTCCAGTCATAAGGGAAGACAAACAAATAGTGATAGGATGGGAATTTTTTTTGTTTTTTTTTTCAATGTGATTAACTATAATCTTACCGTCGGTGGCGAACTTTTTCTCGACTATCGGTAGCTGAAGCTCGACCGTAACGAGCGAATTGAACACGTATTTCGCGTCCATCAAGATCAGTTCCATCCATACGTTCGAGTGCATCTTGTGCATCGCGTTTTTTGCTAAAGCTTTACAAAATAAAATAATAAAAAGAAAGTCTTTTGTTTTTCCCTTCAATTAATAAACATACCGAACGAATGCATAGCCACGACTTGATCGAGAAAACTGATCCCTTGGAATATAGATATCCCCAATACTACCAAATTTTTCAAAGCATCGCCTTAAATCTTCGACACGTGTACGATATGTTAAATTATCAACTTTAAGTGAATACATGACATCAACTTTAGGTGATACTTCACGACGGTCATCTGTATTTCGTGATCGACTACTCATTTTTTTTTTAGCTAAATCTCAATAAATTTCTTGTATAACACCAACAACAAATAATAATACGAATATATTGAGACAACAAGAATAGATTTCAAAGAAAATAACAATGAGTAAGTGCAGCCATTTACATTTTAACTCACACAAATAGACTAGAGGTTCAATTGATATTAGAGACATCTATTGAAAAATAAATTATGTATACACTCGACGTCAATAATTTTGAATATAGTAGAATGTTTCGGGTTCGAGTCTCCAAATGAAGGGACAACATAATGAACTATTAAATCGCATGATAATAGGAATCATTCAAAGCAGAAAATAGATAAACTGCTGTCGCCAAGGAACTATTCAAGATAAAAATGACTTCTAATTTGCATTGTCTTGTACTATGGAAGAGATATGTTTTATTATAATTTCGCAATGATTTAATATTTAACGAGAAATCGAAATTTTAATATGGATTCAAATTCTGTTTTCAATTGATAGACAACAGAGTAATATTTTGAAAAGGCAAAAGACAACAGAACGATGCTTTTTAATATCTTGTATTAGATTTACTTCTTGACGAAGGAAAGGAACATTTACATAAACAATAATAATAATAATCTTCAAATATTATATTTCCAGCTAGCACTTACAATCAATTTCCGTGTGTTGTCTCGTCGATTGTCAATACGAATAAAATTTACTTTACGAGTTTATTTCGTTGAATCGTTCATTATAAGTACATAATAAATGTTTATATCCGTCTATTAATCGAAATATAGGGCACCGTATGTTTCACGCATTCTTACATAATGCAACGGCAGAGTAGCCGACTACGGCAAACAAGTTCAATTTACGTATATGAGAGGAAAAGTTAAAATGTGCATTTTCTCCAGAGTACTATATTGATAGTCACACATGACATTCTATCAGCTCCTATATTATTCAGCGTTGCCAATTCAATCCTTGAAAACAAACACATTGCACCCAACTTTGGCTTTCAATACTTGTCCAAGCAGATTTGGCGACTAATTAAAACCAAGCATAACAGCGATTTACTTGTTTGCATGTATTTTTCGAAAATCTCTCCTGTTGGTTACACTCTCTTAAATGCATGTCTATCTTCCTTCTTCCGTTTCCTGTGAGTATAGCATGCTATTTGTTTTACTGATGGCATCGTCATTCGCATATCGTGATCTCTAGAAAATTGGTTTGTTAGATCAAGGTCGAGTTAGAGAAGCAAACTGAAATGGTAAGAAGTAAATTATTTGAATAGACAGATGATAACTTATGTTAGTTATACATAGTGAGTTTGAACGATCTAGAAGCTATTAAAATAAAACTAACGATAAAAATATAACCATTCCAATTCGAACGATTTTCTACTTTCTTAAATATAATCTACCTTTTTCTTTTTCATCGGAACTGAATAAAAACTTATTGAATACGTATTGTCTTTTTAAAAATAAACATTACATTTAACCTTCATGTGTAGAACAATCTCAGATTCATATACCAATTGAATAATGAATCGAACGTAATTTATATTTTTTGTCTCTAAATAATTTGATGAAGTTTAAACTAAAATTAATAATCATATAGATATGGCAAAAAATTGAATTTGATTATTGAATTATTAGTAATATACATACAGTTCTTGCTAGATTTAAAACATAAAATTTGTTAGAATTATGTTTTCTTCAAGAATGCTTATGGACTTTAGTCTTTTTATAACTATTTTCCATTAATTATTTTGTGAATTACATCTTTTTGTCGTCGGAAGCGCTAGCATTAAAGTAAATATGTATCGAACATCAATCATTCTAACTAATAAGGTAACTGAATGAACGATATATTTGTAAGTAACTGTCAAAAGAAGCTTCATGACACAAAGACTGACTGATCTCACCACTTGAAGCTCGTATTCTGCTAGATGTACTAATTACTCTACTGTAACTGGGAGTATTAATTCTTCTAATATTTTTTTTCTGGAAGGCTTAAAACTCCAACCAGTAGGCATACATAGTAATACTTGAACCACAGTATCGGATTAACTCGATAATCGAACAAAAATGTATGTTTAGGTTAAGTTTTTTAACTTTTCTAAAGAATTCTGAATGTGATCATATGTCTTTGTTCTATCGTAAGAATCTGAGTATTTAACATATGAGTGAGAGTATTGTCCTACCGAAATATGAATATCTACGCTGCTTGTTTCAATAGTTGATTTTGGCATGCGTATCTAGATAGAACCAAAATCTTCGTTCTCCTGATAAATTAACTGTACGAATGATTTTTATTTCAATCAACATTTTAACAACTTTTAATCTTTAAACATCAATATATGATCCATAGAGTCGGGAAATTAGATATAAATATCTTGACTACTAATTTGCATATTTTTTTTAAAATATGCAACACGATATTTTCAACTGAAAGAGATGCATTATAATCACATCATTATGCATTGGCTATATGACTAATTTGAATACATGTGTAACCTTCGCATTTATATTCTCAATATGCAATCAGTTTTAAAATGGTTCACTTTTCACAATACATCAAAAATTGACATTGTAGATTTCTTGGTATCCGATTTGGAATATTATGCATAAATGTTTCTAGTAGACACTTAACTATTCACCAGGAATCATTTCAAGCTTGATAAAAATAATTTGACTTGATGCTTGAGATTTTCGTTCTATTCTTCGTAGAATGCAAGATAATAGTATCAATGATGAGTCTTTTCTTTTTAGAATAATGCCTCTGATTTAGCTGTTATTTATTATATCTTCCTTCCGATGTAAAATGTCACTAGACCGCAAATTGAACATAATGATAATCGTGCTACTTTTTTATACTGCTCATTTTCTTGTTGCCTTTACATCGTCTTTCTATTTGCTAGTTCTTAATTTTTATCTTGCAGCTAATCGTTTCTTTTACAAGGAAAGAGCTCATTTCAAAAGAAAAGTAAAAAACCATAGTTTTCAAGGTTGTGAAACGCATCTCTTTTTTTTTATACTGCTCTTCTCCGCATCGTTTAGAATCGTAGTAAATATGAAAAAAGGAGCATTAATACTTTGTTCTCCGTCGACATAGAGAATGCGGAAGTACAGTATAGTTCCTAAATGATTAGATCTATTCTAAGCGAGAAGCTCAGTTTTCTGCTTTTTACTGTTACCGAGATACAAGCGCACGGTCATAATCGAACTATTTCTCGACATACTCAAGTATTATGTTACATAAAAATGACTACACGAAAAAAAAACATAGCAATTCCAAATGTTCGATATCAGTCAAGATGATTTAAAACATTCAAATATTCTAGATAGAGAAACTTTCTTTTTTTTTGAAAAAAATGACTACAATCTGCTTTTTAGAAAAGTAATTTTTTTTATCTACTAATTGATTTAGTTAATATCAACATAAACTCGTATGTTCATCTGATTCAATTCGTCCAATTTATTGTTTGTATTCATAACGATCAGCGACAAAAATTAGATCATGCTTTTTTTTTGTATTTTTTATTTATAGTGATATTGACAAATTGCAGAACGAAAGAATTTTATGTATAAAGAAAAAGGTCACTTGCTGTAACTGCACGATGGCAAGAATGTAAATGTTACTCATCCATAATTGTTCCAACTATAAATCAAAAATGCTAATGATTTGGGTAATATTTAAATTTGTATAATGATAATATGTAGAAGATTCGAACTTTAGGATAGATTAGTTTAGATCTCGAAATCTAGTATATATAAATCTCACCTAACTCTCTTGATAGCAGACCTATTTTAAAGATCGATGCACTAGACGTGAGAGGTTATCCCAGCTAAATAAATATTTTTTTTTTGAAAAATGAGAAATTTAATAAAAATATATTCAAATTAAAAAAGGTTTCATTTACAAGGGTTTTACCGCAATATCGTAAAAGATTGAGATGGTCACTGTTACGAGAGTTTGATTGAATAGGTTAAAAATCTTTCTCACTAAAAATTTTTTCGAAATAGATCAAAAAAAGGATCGCCTGACAGCTTTCTACACCTGCTCACATTAGTAGATTCAATCGTCTATTGAGCGGACGGCAGGTTGTTCGACCTCGTCTACGCTGTGCAGATGTATAAAAAGCACACAACAAGAGATTATTAGAAATCATTTTAGATCGTTTACCGAGATGGTTCAATGCATGTGTTTTAACTTATAAGCTTTGAGCATCGTATCGATCATAAAAAATCTTCGTATCGATCGTAATCTTTTGTCAAGCTGAAGTAATATTGATCGCGTTAAATTATATAATGTGCTTTATTTTCTATTGGATCGTTTGTTTGCTCTATAAAATCGAACTTGCATCATATCACCCTCCGTGGCGTTTCGCTTGACTGATTCAAACATCCGTAGACAACATCGACGATATTCAGTCGAAAATCGTAACTATATTAGCTATATTTTTCTCTGGCATAGTCATTCTTACGTTAGTTATGCCAAGATTTTTCGATGTTCCTCGCTAGTGGAAGTTCGAAAATTTTTGTAAACTCTAATCAGATCTGATTTACATGCTCAATTTTCTTTTAAGTAGTTTGATATATCTCAAGGTAGAACGAATAATTGCGATGATAAAGAATCAATTAAGCATGTAAACAAAATTTTATTCGTAGTTTAAAATGTAAATTTAGGAAAGTTTGCAGATGAGAAATTTAACGTGTCGTCATTCTCGACGGAATCTATTGATCGGCTCGTGTTTGTTAATGGCGATAACTTTATTTATTCGCTTACAACTTTACCAACCAATACTCAATAGTTATGATGGAAGCGAAGACGAACCATTACATTGTAATCAAGCAATTATTCGAAAACATTTTATGGATGATAAAACGTATGTTAAATAGCGTAGGATTTTAATCGGTCAATAGAACTTTAAGCTATTTTTTTAGCGGCAAGCATTTCTTTCATTTGTTCCGGCTGTATAAATCGATCGAGTCTTATTTTTATTGACTTCTCGAAAAGACTGTCATTTTCATGTCATAATATATATGCATATAGCTATGTTTTGTGGATGATAAAAGTATATCTATTGCATGAAAATTAAAATGATGTACTGTGTTCGAACTGATTTATTGCCTATTAAATGATTATTTTTGTCAGAATAGATCACGAAGTGATAACTTGCGATGGGTTTCATTTTGAAATATTCTACTGACGTGAGGCCTGTCCAAAAGTTCTGTCATCATTAAATAAAAATATAAAGATAAGGAGATATGTTTAATTTAATTTTATCACATGTCCGGGATAATTGCCAATATTATCTATTCCAAGATCAATCTTGTCTAATAATTAATTAAAAGGGTTTTTGAGCACCTTTTCTGATAAAATTTTCAGTTACCCTGGATACCGCATGAGCACAGCACATTTCATTTCATTTATTAGTTAAACTTCGTGCAATAGAATTATTTAACCAAATATTATGTAGCATTAGGTATGGTTAACATGGAGGATACGAAATTATATTACTGCATTCTTCTGCCAAAATAATAAATAACATCGGATGAGTATGCAGTCAGCGATGACCATCAAGGAATTTTGTACATTTTGAACGTGACGTCTCTGTTTGTTTTCATATTATATCCTACCTTTATCTGTACTCAGGACTATTTGATTGAATGAATGTACAAAATACAGGTTTTCTTCAAATCTGTTGTATGAACAATAGTCTTCGGCAATTCATCTTCAATATGCCGGCTAGCATCAGATGATTTATAATTAACCTATCTAAAATAAATCCATATCTCATCACTAGTTAGTTCTAAACGGCAATTGACATAATTGAATAAAATTTCGCTAAATTTTAAAACAAATGAAATGTGCTGTGCTCATGCGGTATCCAAGGTAACTGAAAATTTTATCAGAAAAGATGTTCAAAAACCCTTTTAATTAATTATTAGACAAGATTGATCTTGGAATAGGTAATATTGGCAATTATCCCGGACATGTGATAAAATTAAATTAAACATATCTCCTTATCTTTATATTTTTATTTAATGGCGACAGAACTTTTGGGTAGACCTAAATAAAAACTGACAGGTAAATAGATGTATGAATAATAAATCACTATCAAGTGAATAATGATAAACAGCTATAAATGAAAAAAATCGATCCTCATAAATAATGTTCGAAAATTCTCACTATTTTTCAGCTGGGAAATTCTGAATCCGAATTCTATCAACATATACCAGCGGGGAATCTAATTTCGTGAATTACAATATCTTTTTATTTTTACTTAGTAGTATGTGTAGGCATCATAAAAATCAGTGTGAAAAATATTAATAAAGGAGTAATGTGCTCACATGATGATGTTGAAATACGGATATCATGTCCCCAGGCAGTGTTCTCACAAATTTGAAATGCTTTCACATTTCTCACCAATACTCGAAAATTCGATGAATGATATCGAAAACCTTGATATTAATAAAAGTAAAAGTTAGATAAATTGCACGTCATTATTCGACTAAATGATGATCCAATAAAAATGAAATTTACTCTTTCTCTCCTACCTACGAACAACTATTTGAAATATGTGCATATCAATCGATTGAATTTGAAATAGGGCTAACAATATGATTGGTGTCTCCACCTAGCAACACCAATCATGTTGCCCTACACCTGTTTGAGCATGGGTACGGTGTGTACAAGACATAACCTATCAATCGCCAATAACATTATCAATATCATTGTTACCTTTCATACAAGGATAAAGGCGACATATTCAATATAACGACTAAAGTAAATCGAAAATAGTTTCAGTATTTTTATCTGGTGAAACTTGGTATTTAAACAATAAAAACAAAGTTTTTTAGCAATCATAAATAAATAAATTGATAAGAAAGATTTTTTCAATATAATATATTTTTTTATTTTTAGTCCAAAAGAACTATTCGAACAAGCTCCAGTTCGTGCGGGTTTTGATTATGAAATAGCAAATGGAAATTTTTGTTCAGCTGTAAAACCACATGCTATTATATTTGTTATTTCGAAGTCAAACAATTATGATTCTCGCAATGCTATTCGTCGTACATGGGGTAATTTAGCGCCCATAAGATCTCTTCAGCAATTTTCTCATCTTGAATTGCGAATTATTTTCCTTATTGATATTGATGAAAGTCTTTTATTGAGTATCAGTCTTGAACACAAATTATTTCATGATATTGTTCAAGTTCATCTACCACAACAATACTCATTGTCAACATATCGCGATATGGCTATGCTACATTGGACTGATACATATTGTTCAGAAGCAATCCTGACAGTCAAAACCGATGACGATATTTTTCTTAATACCTATTTATTAGCAAGTTTAGTCAATGCTATTCTTAAGAATACGACCATTGATGAATCGAAACTTGAATGCAACTATTCAGATTCATCAGCTATTATCTATGGTTACGAACTTCTATATGCTAAAGTGGTACGCTATTCAAATGACCCCATTCTAGAAGGCACACGCTATATTGTAACGAAAGATGAATATCCATGTGTACACTATCCAACTTATATGAGTGGTTTTAGTTATATTGTTAATCGTCCTGCACGTTCAAAACTTCTATGTACTTTTTTTCGAGATAAAAAACCTTTACATATGTCCGATGTGTACGTAACAGGCATAATACCTGAATATATTGGCATTGAACGGAAACATTTTGGTTTAGCAATTAATTATCGATCCAGTGATGATTGTGAACATTTTTTTAAACAAAATGATGCTGATAGTTATGCATGCGCCTCATCGTTACATTACAATAAAAAACAGATTGATATATTTGAACGTTTTCACACTTATTGGCAGCATGTTGATAAAAATAGATTTTTGTATATAAATCGAAAGTTTAATCATATGCATAAAGATTTTAAAGCTTATTAAATTTATTATTTTAGATTACATAACTATGAAATTAATATGTCGTTGCCAACGCATACTTATTATTTTATTTTTGGCCTGGAGCAGTGTGTTGATTTGTTCAGCATGCCTTTACATAATTCATTTCATTTGGTGTGCAACCAAAGATATATGTACTAATCGTGTTCTATGTCCACAGCGTGAAATAGTTTTATATCCACATCTAACAAATTTTCTTAAAACTGATTATTCACTATGCAGTGTAAGAGCAACGAGACGCGGTCCACATCAGCGTGTTATTGGTGTATCAGCTTATTTATCTAAACGAGATAATAAAGAGTTATTACCAAAAGTATGGAAATATGTTATTGAATATGTAGAAGAAGCAAAAGAAAAATATCCCGATTGGACTGTACGCGTTTATCATTATTCACTCGGTATGTCAAAAACAGCAATAACATTAATTGAAGATAAATATAGTAATGTTGATTTTTGTGATTCAACAAATATTCCAACACTTGGTGATATTACAACTTGGTTACCGGGAAAAATGCATCGTTTTCTTCCTATAGCTGATTCTCTTGTCGATACGTATATGTCGCGAGATATTGATTCGCCTATACTTGAACGTGAAACAGCTGTTGTCTATGGATGGCTAGATTCGAAACATACGATTCATATTATTCGTGATCATCACGAACATAATATACCAATACTGGGAGGCCTTTGGGGTATTAAGGTCAATAAAGAACGTGCATTGATTAAAAATGTTTCTCAATATTTACTTTCACGCACTGTTGTCCAATGTTATACAGGTGCAGGTGATCAGAATTTTCTTGAAGATTATATTTGGCCACATGTAACTATGTATGACAAAATGACACTTGAATATGATAGTTTTTCATGCAAACAATTTCCGAATTCACGGCCATTTCCAATACGAAAAGAATCACCAACACTTTTTATTGGTTGTCGTCGACCGAATTGTACGAAAGATAGGCATCCAGAATGTCCGATGGAATGTCGACCTCCCAATCATCCCGAGTGGATTTGGTGTTGAAAAACAAAAGCAAGCAAGTTTAGTAATCTTTCACGAATATCTTGTCTATTACAATCATAGTAGAATATTTAATCTCTGATGCTTTAGAAGTCTAATTGATGCCTTCTTTTGCTCTCTTTCTCTTGAGCTCAATTAGAATTGTAGTTGGTAGCTTCTTAAAGTCGGCTCATAAATATGAGATTTTTTTCTCTGATTTAAATATTTAGGGTTATTTTCGGGACAAAACAAGAAACCATGCCTCTACATAATTTATTTAATAAGTCTGAATGTAGTATATTTAGTGTCGGGTATAGTCTCACTTCGATATCAAAAATTATCTAACCAAAAATTCTTTAGTATTATCATATTCATGTGCCTTTTGCCACAATTTTAAAAGCGTCTATGAGTAAAAATCAAATCAAACACAAAATATTTTGTCGAGAGAACTCAAGGAAATAAGAAAGTTAACAGGTTTGTTTGTTCAATGTGCCTTGAACTACTTTATTCATTCGAGATAAAACTAGAAAGTATGCAAATATTGTGATTCAAGAATACGTAATTCAATAAAGAAAAGTATAAAAATGTTTCTAATTAGCGCTGTAGTATAGAGAAGAAATTTTGAGTACCTTGAAGCAATCGTTTTATACTTGTTATATAATGAAATAAGTTATGAATGACTCATGATGCTCTAGCAGCTAGTCTTATTTGATTTGATAATGTGAGCTCATACCGTAAGAAGAAAACTGATATTATCTGTTATAAATCTCAATTACAAAGGTAATCTTCCGAACTGATAAGTTGTGTTTGAGTTAAACGATAGGTATCAAGAAATTCAAAACGAACTTTTAATAAGATGAAAAACGTTTCAATCCTTACTTTTCACTATCCCGATGCTTCTCTGTTTTTGTAGACTTTAAATGAATATCATAGTCTTACTTATCGAAGCATTGAACAAAAATCATTTTTCAATATCAATTTGAAACATTGTCAAATCTGATTTTCATGTAGCGAGACGAAGAGAAATGCATTTAATTAAAGACCTAAAACTTTCACAAGAAATTCATTTGATTGAAGCCACTTCCATTGGATAGTTTTTCTACGTGAGCCATGCCACTCGTTTTAAAGCTACTTTACAAAAACTCATGTGAGATAATTCAGATAAAAAAAAAGACAATAATCTCTAGCGGTTTCATATTTGAGACTGATCATCTATTTTTGAAGGTTCTTCCTGAAAAGAAGATTAAAGCGGCTTGCTCCGATTATTAATTTTTGATAAAAATATTGTTGTTTTTTCTCATAGTTTTTTTAGATATCTGGAAGTTTGTTAAAAATAGTTTTGAATTTTAAAATTGTTATTTAGTGTTAACGAGAACTGTTTCATATATTCTATCCATTCATTTCCACGTTTTAAAAAAAGCAACATTTTCAGCGATAGCTTTTTTTCTTTTCTAAAAATCTAATCAATACAATTTTAATGCCTGATAATTTTTTCAAAGTCTCTTTTCTCAAATTTTCTATTGTTTAATGTTTGTTATACGACTTAGATCTGCGTATTGTCTCTAAATCAAAAAACATAAATATCATTGTTTTTTTTCTTTCGTTGATATGCATGTTATCAATTAAACTATTGCTTTTATTGTCTATTGATCTCTATTATATCGTCTCGTGTAAATTCTAGTAAATTATTCGGTCTGCTATTCTTGTTCTATTTATTCTTTGTTGTTGAATTTATTGTTAAAAAAGTATACATCAAAACAGTTCACAATTGTTTATTTTGTTTTTGCTATTGTTGCACCTCTATGAACAATTATCAGTTCTTTTTTCTCATCTCAATGGTGAGTTATGTTGCCTTTTTTGTGATCCTGATAAAAATAATAAACTTAATTGATTATTCAATCTATCCGTTATTACATTTACACTGGCGCTCTACAAATCAATGTCGACTATTTTTTTCTTAAGATATTAAATTCATCGGCACATGGGAAGACCTCAAGCACTTCCTTTACGTCCCTAAAAGCCATATTTTTAGCTGCATTCAAAAGTTACTTTAAACTAATTGTTAAAAGATAAAAACGTGCACTCGGTTCGATTTTGCTGTGAATCAAAACTAATTACGCCAAATTATCACATGCATGGTTTTCCTTATACTTTATGTATACGTAAATCTATTAGTTAGATTTTATATTATTCAAGTGCAGATTGATTGCATGTGTGAACGAGAGAGGAAAGGCAGAAACATACTTGTTAACTGAGCTTAACAGGAAACATCTTCAACTATCAAATCGCTTTTGACTTCGAATTTTGTACACAAGATAGATTCGAGTAACGTATAAAAAATCTCAAAATACTTAATCTCTCTATACTGCGTATCGGAAATTATAGATATTTTACTGAAATTTTAGCCTCGAGAATTGTGTATACCGGGAAAAAACGCATGGTGATATTGTGACCTGAGATTTTGCCCACAGACAAGTGTATTTTTGAGTAAAATGCCCTGAAAATTTCAATAAAATGCTCTGGATAAAAGGTCACAGTGGGAGATCAATTCTTTTGAAATGCTGCGAACTTCACTGGAATCTATCTCTTAACGTCTATTTTCAACCTTATTGAATATTTCAAATAAATATTTTGCTATCGTCAAGATAAGCAAGCAAAAATTATAATTATTTTTCTTTCTTTCTTTCTATCTTTCTAATGAATACAAATTTTGTACAGGCAAAATCCAATTTTTTTTATCGCAATAAGCAAGACTATGCACTCTACTATGTTAACAAAATCATGTTTTTTTTCCTATTTCTACCTTTTACCTGAGATTAAGAACCAAAAGTGCTGCTATCGGGATGTCTCGTCTGTCACGCATGATTATTTCAGAAAATTAATCATGCATTCACTTGTCGCTGTTTCTCTTTCAAGGTGTGTATGTGTCGGAAATACAATCTAATGCAATTAATATTATTTATAGTTTTTCTTATTGTATCGAGTGTTCAAACGCTTGACTATGATATTAACAATCAACAATTGTGCACTCATAACCCATTTATGGTTAATTTTCATCATAATTGTTCTCGCACACGATTAATTCCAGATGTGAACACAATAAATGATAATCGAGTTTTACAAATAGCAATTATTTTTTCGCCACCAAATGATACGACAAGTTTGCGTATCAATACATCGTTAAATATAATTCGATCATCAAATTATAATCAAACAATTTATTTTATGTTTTATACAATTCTAGAACAACAGATGGTAATAAATAGTGAAATAAAAATTCAACTCAATCTCATCTCAATAGGCTTATACTCGTATGATACATTTTCGACACAATTTATTCCATGGACAAATTCAATTTATCTTGCAAATTTAAATATTCCATTTAGTGAGAGTTTGTGTTTACTAAAAGACAAGCGTTTGTATCCACCAGAAAAAATTTCTCGTTGTTACTTTCTTTTTACAGATGAAACAAATCTTACCATAGATCTATCCCAGTCAAGTTCTCATATTCCATCATTAATGAATCTTTTTGATGGATGTTTTGCTGTAAAAACTAGTCTTACAACACTTGCAATAGTTCTTATTGTTATTGTTACCGTTTTTAGTCTTATTTCATTAGTTCTTGTGGGTCTCTGTCTAAAGAAACAATTGCGTCAATTGTATGAAATCTTGGAAAATTGCATACGTCATAAACGCGATGAGATCCCATCGGGTGTTTTTACTGGCACGCCTACAACATGACAGAAAACCTATTTGATGAAAGAAAAAAGCGACTTAAGATGAAAAGTCAACAACTGATATCAACTAGCAAACTTTTTTTTCGCTTGTCTATGTAATATTTCTGCAAAAATTAATTTTACGGCAAATAAAACCATCTTATTAATAATTCCAAAGTTGATTCATTTGAAAAATGGTTTATCTCCTGATTATATTCTCTTATAGTTCTTTTTCCTATTAGATGTCATCAAAATATATAGAATGAGGTTTTCAATTGTGTTCTTTCGTGTAAAAAAACATTCCTGGAACGTTCATTTTGACAGCATACTTCATCATATTAGAATCTCGATTGACGTAGATATAGAAATAGAAATAGAAGGGGGTCACACAGAATAGATTTATACTAATTGTGCGTTTTTTTCTCTCAAAATCACAATAACCTTAATACCTCGTAGAATAGTAAAGTAGAGTGTGTGAAGATTAATATTTTTCTCAGCTGAACAGTAATTTAGGATTTTATTCGACGTTTACCTTTCATTGATATTGAAAATTTGATGGTCAGTGATAATAATACAATTAATTTAGATCATGCTAATTAAACGATTGATACAAACATTTTGCTTTTTTCTTTATACGGAATTACAATTGAATAGCGTTGAAATCAATTCGTTTGTTCTTAGATAGCGCAGAATTATCTAGTATTAAAACATATAAATGAGTTTCATAGGACAAGTTTCGTGATGATTAGAGAAATCTTATAAATAAGAGCATTAGAAAATTGTTTCGGAGCGTTTTCCACTTAACCCATTAATGCTTCACTCACTAGGAGCCTTTCTTGTTCTATTCATTTATTTCGAGTTACATTATATAAACATAGAATATCATCGTTGAACACAAAAAAGGAAATGTTGTGAGCGCATTATAATTACCAGAGTAGACAATTTTCTACGTATACTGTTGCCAATAAAACTATACTATTGGTGATAGAACACAATTTCTCTCTTTGCCATTAAGAGAAACATTTGACTTCATACTATCAGTATTAAAATAAATTTTTTTCATTGAACTTCTCTTGTTTTGTACGATTGCTTGAATATTAAAGAAATTGCATTTGTTTTAACGAGTAGCTTCATATGCTATGTTCGATATTATTGATAATAATTCAAGTCTTTTAATCGAAATTATAATAGCTTTTCTTGTGTTGCTAAGATCTATATCACATTTAATTATCAGAACCCCTAGAGCAAATGAAAACATACATCTATATTTGCTTGAAAAACGAGTCTCATCACGATTACAATTATATCAAGGATATCTATTGACATCATAGACGAACCACGTAATTTAATCTAAAAATATCGTCGATTATTTTTTCTTCTTATCAGAGATGCTATTTTAAGTGCATTCTTCTTAACCTGATACGAGATTGAGATTTTTCTCAATTGGCAGCTGTCAGAAAAAGATGTTTAAATGACAAACTATCGCGATTCTTTCTTTTACTTATTTTTCTATTCGAATTATCTTTCAAAGTTATAGATTATTTTTTACGATTCAAATTTGGGCATTCTCATTATCAATATGCAAGAAATGACATTTTCAATTTTAATACAAATAAATGTGAGGATCTCAAATCAGATTTTTGAGATCGTAATAAAGTTCAACACTTTCTTATTTTCGAAATAATCGTCATTTGCTTCTAATATTTTTTCTTGTGTATAAATAGCATACTTAAAATATCCTGGAGAATAAAGAGCTCATTGAAAGGAGGCGCAAAGATAAATATATGTGCATACAAGCACTTATTTTTCAATCTTAGTAAGTGACTTATCCTTTTATATAGGATGAGACAAAAAAATTGTCGTGTATTCGATGACCCCATATTCATCCTAGTCGAATGGCAATCATCCAACTGTTGTCGATTGATCAGCTGAATACAAATTTAATTATCAGGTTAGGTTCTGATTGTGGACACTTGCTATTTGGTTAATAAACGCTATACGCCTTTAGCATAGAATAAAAACGAAGAGACTAAAACAGATGCACTGAAAAACTAGATAAGATTTACTGTGAGAATAAAATAATTAATCACGTATTAGATTTTTATTAGGTTAAAAATAAAAGTTATTATTGCGAGTGATTTAGTTTACTTCAGTAATATCTTTTTGATAAATAATTAGGTTCGACATATTTTTGTCGTACTTAAATAAAAATTGTTTTTATCATTAACCATTAACGAGAATTGTTGATTTCTCTCACTCTTGAATGCATCCGTCCGATTCAGTACGAAAACATGCCACATCTTGAACAATGAAAATATAATTGATCGCCATGTCATTGTCCTTTTTATTAGGGTTTTAGTTAGATTCTCATTAAATCAGATGACTGCTAAAAATAACATTATATATACATAAATCATCTGTCATGTTATGTGTATAAGAAGAATATAATCCGTTGATTTAAGAAAATTTAAATTTACATTATACATTGCTTTAATTACACTGCAAAACATTGAATTAATTTAATCTATCTTTAGTAATCATCTATTTCCCTTTTTGCGTACATCCGTTTTTTTTTGCCACTCTTCTATTCTCTTTTGCGAACCTTTTTTTCTTTCTTTCTTCAAATAAGACAACAAGAAATGTCCTCAATATCGAATTTCCATGTATAACAAGTGTTTATCTTATGCAATAATTAATTATAGTCATAATTAACATGCGAGTATATTCAATAAAAATTGTATTTAAAAATTCGACGAAAACAAAAAAAAACGAAAGAAGAATAGTTCTGTAGGTTTTTACACTAAACACAAATGTCTTTTCTTTTTTTACACATGTTGGACTGACGCAACATCACCTTGCTTCTTTTCTTAAACTTACATACACGTTCAAAACAGAAAAAAAAATACGAACAATAGCTAAAAAAACAAAGATGAGCAAAAACCGTTTCTCTCTCTCTCTCTCTCAGCTTCAATCATTTTTCATACATAGTATGTAAATGATACCTGCGACCGCCAATGATAAATAAACGAATGAATAAATAAACTTAAAAGTATAATTACAAACAATAGACGGAAAAAGATGAAGAGAAAAATAAATAAAATAAAATTATGTTGGTTTGTCTTGTGCTTGAGGTCTTACTGTTGTTTGCAATGGAGGAGTTGAAATTGGAGAAGAGAGTTGATTTCGAAAGAACGCTCCTTTTTGATCTATAATAGAGATAAAAGAATTAATTGAAAATTGAAAATTTTCATTCATTTACTGCAATCAAGATTTGCTGACAATGAATTATGTCCCGTTGTTGCGGATAAATCTTTTCCACCTGCTGGTTTTTGCCGGCCCTGAATTGTAGTTTGTAATTGTTTACGCACAAATTCACTTGTTGATCGAACAGGATGAAAACTGTTAAGAAGAAAACAAACAAATAAATAAATACAAATTGTACAAAAAGAAAAAAATTATGATTTATTTTACCTCAAACAATTAATCATTTGATTATTGATTTCTTCCGATTGACGGCATTCAGCTGACGTTAAATTAGGTATTGATGGATTCATAAGATTATTCGAATCTAGATTAGAAGACAATGAATTGAATAAAGATTCAAATCCAACAAAAATTTAACGTACTTTGTGAATTTTGTTGTATAGTTGCCGACAGAGCTACGCTCATATTCGAGTATGGTGGCTAAAATAATTAAAAACGATTATTATACGCACTCCAATATTTCGTAAATACCTATGACTAATTTTTTATTTTGATCTTATCGTCTATAGCTTAGTTATGGAAGTAATAAGAGAATCATTTCCCTCTTTTTTCTCTCTTTTCTATCAGATGAGCTCATTTGTTCTGTATATTTCTTCGGGTAGTGTCAAGGCCTTCTTGTCCAATATGTCATCATATGCAGCAAAAAAAAAGAAGAGAAGAAGTATTGCCTTGAACTTAGAAGCACGCACGAGAATGAAAGAATAGAAATTGGAGGACATCCGCCAATGGACGAGGATAGTGCTTCTCGTTTCTTTTTTTACATTCTATGTCAGTTGCTCAATCCTGATCATGTACTCAATCATTAGACCAGTGTAGAGATGAAATAAAATAAAAAGAGAACGGAAAAAGAATGAACTCCTTCTTATGTTCAATTAATCGAATTTCTTTAGCAAATAGATGACCGACTTATGCTCTCTACGTCATGAATACAAGCTCATGCACAATATCTGTATTATTTATTTGATCTCTCTATATATATATATATACAAACGCGTATTACTAATATCATGTTAGTAGACTGAGGCAAATATTATGTGACCAAATTAATGAACCAGAATTTGTGATCTCTTTTTCTTGTTGAACAACTACCTTGACCTCTTTTATTTATTCTCTCCTGAGCGTGTATCAAAGCTGAATATGAGAAGATTATATTGAATATTCATCGTTATATAACTATGACTTCCTCGAGTAAAATTGGAATCATATGACATTTAAATATAAAGTTTTATCTTTCTGTTACATTTTTTTCTCTTAGTTTCATTTCTTGATTCTGGGTTACTCTGATAAATAATAGAACCTTGAAATTGTCAAGAAACAAATAAAGAAATATTTCTTTTCTGAAGCCTTGAATAGAAATGTAATAGAAAGAGTAATAGAGAGAGAGAGAGAAGAGAAGGGAGAAGAAGTACGAATCATTTTTTTGTTTCTCTCATTTTTTTGCTGTTATTTTTTACGTCATAACGAGATTAAAATATTCCCTAGCAGCAGGCATTTGCATTTTTTTCTCTTTTATCAAGTGTATGTTTATTGAAAATAACATTTCGGTTTCTTATCATATTCGAGTCATTCTTGTTAAAGATATGACTCTATACGTATAAAAAGTTCTTCTACATATATGACCTGTAATGCAGAATAGGAAAAAAAATAGCGCAAGTCTAACTAAGCAAAATAATGATCTGCTACCACTTCATAGATATCATGTGTATGTTGATCGATAAATGACAAGAGTGAAAAACAACAGATTACTAATTCAGTTGTTTTTTCTCGAGACAGAAGATTTATCGAAGTATTTATTCTATTATTAGACACTGTAAATATATTGCGAATCTGTATTATTTATCGCTTCGTCACTCAGTAATAGACAAGAGAGAAAAAACGATGAGTAGAGATTACGTTTACATGAGTTGTAGATACACCTCGTCGCTATGTTTTATACATTATAATTGGCTATGAAGTAAAACGAAATTTCGCGTTTCATATTCTTCTTTTCTTCTCATGCATGGTTCCTTTTTCTGTTTTCTAGACTAATAAACTATATATCTTAAGTCGATTTGTGCTTTTTATTCTGTCGTATTATTTTCCAAACACTCGTTGGGATTCAATTTTATGATTCTTTTAATGTTCAATGACAATAAAAGGTAAGTGGACAAATAAAAAGGAAGAAATATGTACTGTGACACACTCACTTCTCTTTTGTTCGAGTGGTTAGTGTTGAAAACTTACACCCTCAATCAGTCTATTTTCGTTCTACGTATGTCGCAAGGAATTTTGTAGAAATAATAAATATTTTCAATTTTTTTCTCTATACGAAGAATTCTTAATGGCATGCATGTTCTTTAAGAAATGATACTTAGTTCCATACGTGTCATACTAACTTTTTATTTCATAAATATGTGTAATTATTTCATCAAACTAGAGGAAAATATTTTTCTATCTCAATTAGGCATATCTCATCATTTTCTGAGTACTTTAGTTTTTTATCTTTTAAATATTTAACATATCATTTTTATTGACTCGAGAAAATCATGAATGTATTGTTTTTTCTACTTTATATCGTTCTAAAAATATCTCATTGCGTTCAATATTCATAAGTTATTAATTTGACCTTGGTTATGTTTCGATAGCGATCGAGTTCTACAACAATACTTTCGTATTTTATTTTTTATGTGTTCGATTAAGGCTTCTTTTTTTATTATGTAAGGATTAGTTGAACGAAAAATTAAGTACAAAGACGGACAGTTGAGAGAACGAATGTTTTTCGTATTAAGAATGAATAAGAAATGTACCCGAAAAAGAAAAGGTTATGATAACGTAAGTATTCTTCGTTCGTACATATTGTAATAGTAGTATCATCAATCAACAAGATTCAAAATACTATCGATTGCTTCATTTGCATAGAAAAAAAAACAAATTTTTGCGTATTTTGATAAAATGTAATCGAGATAATGTTTATTGTGCAATCAGATTTAAACTAGAATTCTTGTTAATTAATTCATTCATTTTATATAAAAATCGAAGTTTTTAATCAAGATGTTTGCGTTAAAGTATGTCGAATTTTTACGGTTTAGAGCTAAAAACCTTGAAAAGCAGAGAATACGATTATGTATTCACTGTAGAAAATGGATTGATAACAACAAAGGACCTTCAGGATATACTTATGTAAGAGGAATTTATAAATTTCTAAAAAATATAGAGTGATTAATGCATATAAGCGATGATGATTAAACTTAACTCAAGAGAGTTTTAAACTCAAAGATTATTCAATAAATATAAAGAGAATTAATTGAGTTAGGAACTAAATTGATTGGATCAATACGATTCGAATAGAACTATTGAATAGAGTTTTTCAGCAATTAGTATCGTATTTTCTTCTGTTCTTTTTACTTATTGTATCATTATGTAAGATTTAATTATCAAAATTCGTCTATGATTAAACCTACAGGAATCTTCTTCTTTTTTACATAGTGTAGTAATTTCAATATACTAATTAGTAATCCTATCAGCTAGTCTTATGAATTAAACTGCAGAAAATAGATCTTAAGAAAGATCTTTACGCTTAATTTTATTGTTCTGAATTTATGTAAACGTCGTGACTCGTGTTTTATTAAAACAATTTAATTGTTAGATGTGTTATAGTTCTTGTTAAAATATACCTGATGCATTGGAGGTTGTGAATGTGGTGGAGGCTGTTGATGTTGCGTGACATTCATATGGCGATTCTGCATGGATTGTTGTGTCATATTTGGGGATGGTGACATAAAAAGATCGGGATTATAGGAAAGCTCGAGTGAATTATTATTTGAATATTGATGAAAATCCTGTTGTAATGGTGGAATATTGTTATTAGGCATCATTGGATCATTGTATGTATTCACCATAGCTAAATTAATAAAATAAAAATAGATATTTTGTTTTTCTAAGTATTTATTGCTGAACATACGTCGATGAGCCAACTGCTGCTGCTGTTGTTGTTGTTGCTGCTGCTGCTGTTGCGGATTTGTCATCATCTAGAAAAACAAAACTAATTAAAAAGTTTATAGCGAGAGCATTTAATTTTACATGTGGTAAAGTAACATTCATCGACATATGAAATTGAACTTGCTGCTGATGTTGATTCATTTGTGCAGCAGTTCTTTGTTGCTGTTGTTGATGAATTAGTGCTTGTCTTTTCGCTGCTGCTGCTGAATGATGATTAGCAGATGGCATTCGCTGCTGTTGATTTGTTGATGGTGGAATCGAATAATAACCAGAATTCATTTGATTTGGTGCTGGTTGAACATAATTATTATACATTGGTTTTTGTTGTTGTTGTTGTTGCTGCTGCTGCTGCTGCTGCTGCTGCTGCTGTGAAGGTTGACGATAGATCATATTTGGCGTTTGATGATGTTGAATATGTGGATCGGATTGTTGAGAATACATCATCATTGCATTTGTATTCATAAGTGTTGTTGTTGTTGTTGTTGTTGTTTTGGATTGATAGGAATTATTCATAGGCGATAACGTTACATTTGGAGGAAATGAACCACCATTATCCATTTGTTCCATTGAAAGACAGTCAGGATATTGAGTATTCTAAATGATAAAATAAATACATAAAAAAATATAATTTTCGCGGGATTTGTTACATTTGATGAATATGGAAATGTTGAAATTTGTGGAACAGATGGTGGACAATACATCGATGATGATGGATCATGACTAACTGTTCGATTGGGTGGAATTGGATTCGACGTTTCAGGGAAAAGGAAGCCACCGGTAATAGAATCTATAATGAAGAAATAATCAAGAAAAATTTAAGGTTTTTATTTCGATAAATATTACTAGAAGTATTAATATCAATAGGCAAAGAATCTATAGTTGATGATGATTGTTGAGATGAACCTTAAAAGAAAGAAGAAAGTAATGAATCGAATTATATGTTTTGTTTATCTTACCGGGATGAAATGAAGTCACAAGAGTTTTATAAATCTCACTAATAGCTTTTTCATCTTTGTCACTACGCTTTGTTGCTGCTGCTGCTGCTGTTGTTAATGATGATGATTGTGTAAATGTTTGTTCGATAAGACTCGTTGAATTTTGTGATAGTATTGAATCTATTGTTGTCGAATCATTTAAACATTCAAGAAAATCTCTATTATCTAATAATGAAAGAAAATCGTCATTTGAATTGGTTGTCATTGTTGTTGAATTAAATAGCTCGTGTGCTATTGCTGATATACGATTATTATCATTAATTGTTTGTTGTTGTTGTTGTTGTTGCTGTTTATTTGTTGGTATGAATGATAATTCATTGGGTTGTTTAGGATCAGTATTTAACAATGCAGCGAGATAATCATCTTTTGATGAGTTATTATTATGATTATTGCTTCCCATAGAATTTTGTGACATAACAGGTGTTAAATATTGCTCGAATGGATCAATAGAATTATTAAGCGATGATTGACCAGAAAATAATGAATTATCGTTTGGTGTTGTTGTTTCGAGATGTTCCAATAGGTCATATAATGGTGCATCTTTTTTGGTTATTATTGATGAATTTTGTGGTGTACGAATTAATGTTCGTAGTAATGTTGATTGTGAATTACCCATTGACGAATTGGCATTGTTTATTGGCATTGATCGGCACGCTTGAGATTGTGATAATGGTGAGTTTTTATCAAACGGCATAGTATGATCGTATTGTTCTGGTTCAGTTTTGATCATAATTTGAGATGACTAAAATAAAGTTTATAGTTTTAGTTGTAGAGTAAGAAAAAAAAGGATAAACTCAAGTACATAGACATTATTTGAGTGAAAGAAAATATTAAATGATTAGCGTTTTAAACTAACCTGATTAAGTAGTTTTGTAGCAGTGATTGTCTGTGTTGGTGAAATATCTTGACATCCAATTTTAAAGTCATCTTTAAGTGCTTGTGTAAGTAATTTGGGAAATTTTCTTGAATTTTGTAAATGTTCATCATTGTCAGAGGATCGCTTATGATTTATTGTTGTGTTTGATGTTGATGATTGTCGTGTTGTACGACGGAGTACAATCGGTGATGTTTGTGTCATCGGTTGATCTATATTAGTTGATGAATCCAATAGAGCGTCGAGTGATCCATCTGATAATGTTGATTGTGGTGTTTGACAATGATTTGTTGTTTGAAGAAAGTCGGTTTGCTAAAAAGAAAATAGTCGAAGTTTTGAAACAGAAAATGATGAGAAGCGAACTATTACATTTCGCTTTGGTCTGCCAGGTTTTCTTGGTATAGGATTATTTTGATTACCAAAATTAGTTGAATTTTGGCGGCGCTTTTTCTTTCCTTTACCATCAGATGCATCTGATGTTTGAGTTTTTAACGTTAAACGTGTATTGTTATTTTTTGCTTTATCATTTTCAACTAATACATTCGTACCATTTGTTGCATATTTATTTGATACTTGCCGTGCGCCAAGTGCAAACGGAGCATCGACAACAACTTTTTGTGGACGAACTTCATCGTTGAGTAGAGTCTAAATGTTAAAGAAATAAATTAGAGGATAGAATATAGTTAATGAAATAACGCAGATTAAGTTCTGACTTGATTGTTATGCGCAAACATTAATGGATCAGTGTGATCTAGAATTACTAGGTAGCAAATTTGATAATTAACTTTGTAACATTATGTTAAAATAGATTTCACAATTGAGTTGGACTCGTATATGCGAGATTCTACAAACCTTTTGTATTTAGATAATTTAGGAGGGAGTATTCCGGGCAGTCTTATATATCGAACGTTCTAGTCATTTGAAATATCGTAAGGTTCCCAACTAAAATGTAGAAATTCTTGTCAAGATATTTGAATTTTAACAACCCGTTGCTTTCCAAAACGAGGATATTGCAATCGCGAGCTAATAACTCAAGATGACAAGATCAGAAAACAATTTTTTTAGAAAACCAAGTCTATAGGCTCTTAGAACGAAACATTCTCTATCAAACAATGTAAACATTCTGTCTCCCTACAATCTATGCGCTTATTCTGAATTCAAAAGAAAACAAGCGAATTCTGTTTTTTCCTAAAGGAATGTGTTTAGTTTACTCGAAGAAAAGTGTCACTGCGTTGTTTATTTGAAGCATGTCCACTTGATGAACTATCATCACTATGATTCGAATCTGTTCTGACTGGTGATGTTGAATGAGAATTTGGTTTCTCTAAAATCTTTTTGAGCAATCCATCGCCTCCATTATTTTGTTCATTGAATGTAAAACTATTTTTTCTTCGACGTTTTGCTATTGACGATAGTAATTCATTTGTTAACGGGGATACATGTGTTGTTGTTGGACTTTCTGGTCCTTGTATAAAATCTTCAAGTTTTTCATCGGCATGATAATGTAATGTTTGAGACGGATTATCGTTGGCTGATGGAGACTTCGTTGATAACAATTGTCGCAAACGTGTTGAACCACGCGCTGAATTGAGTAATGATGGCGATGGTGATGTTAAAACTGGTTTTGGACTCGATGACGTTGTATAAATATCACTATTTGAAAATAACGGTGACGAAGTTTTAGTATTGGTTGGTGATGATAAAAATGCTTGTAAATCATTTGAATTCGTTGTTGCCGGTGTAGGCGAAGAAAAAAATATATCAAAAGAATTAACTGGTGATGATAGACTACCATGATTGGAATGTACTAAATTAGGAGAAAAAGAATAGATAGATAAGGTAAAAGTAAAAAGTATCACAACATAGATGTCTTTTTTTTCGGTCTCAACGGTAACAGCAGAAGAAAATTAAAGGAAAAACTTCACAAGCTAAAAAATTGCTCGCACCGCTAGAAGAATAGTGGGTAGCCACAAAACAGAGATTGTCAAATAGTGAGATTATTTGCAAGTGAAAAAAAATATGTTTCGGAACTCTATTAGACACAGAATTGTAGAAAGGTAGTAGTGTTGCGCATCTCCTCGGATGAATTCTGCTTGATTTGATAGAAACAATTGTGAATACTTCTTTGATTTTCTGTTAAAGTAAAATACGGAGTTTTCTAAAAAAAAAACCATTTTAATATCATTCCAAACGGCAGAAGAAAGAAGAGAGCGATTATTTTCGGGAATTTTACCGGATCCTAATGAACGACTGAAAGATGTTCGTTTACTACCAAATTCAACGGTACCTGACGAAGAAACATCTATGAAAAACGAAAGATTTATTTTTAGAACAGTTATTTTTACTTGTACTTACTTTCAAGTGTCGATGACTTTTGAGCAACTAATCGATTTTGTATTGGCGACGATGATGGTGTCAGCGACGCTTGTTGTTGTTGAGATTGATTTTTCTCATGTGGACTAGTCAGTGATGAAGTTGATAATGAATTTTGCACTTGTATTAGCGTGCCTAACGTACTAGACACATGTTGTTGTAAAGAGTTCGAGGCATTTTTTCGCATGCCTAACATCGTTAATGCAAACTGCGTTCCGATTGGTGGGGTTGCTGGCGATGCTACTATTGTTTTATTTGGTGTTTGTTGTTGTTGTTGCTGTTGCTGTTTATTTTTTTGTAAATCACGATTTGATGAAATAATCGATTTCATTAAACGTGTAGATGCATTCCCATTTAAATCATTTACATTTTCAATTAGACTTTAAATAAGAAGAAGAATTCTAATAATATCAAATGGTTTTCTTTTCTATTTACCGAACAATTGTATGTGTTGAAAGTATAGAATCAGATTTATTCGCTGTTGAATTATGAAATAGTTTACTCCGAGTATTTATAAATGCATAAATATTATCGTGAAGGCAAAAGCGATAGACGGAACTTTTTCCTTCACCATTTTCAATAACTAAAATAGAAAGAGAAAAATATTACTTGGATCCGTATGAGAAATGATATCATAGTGCTGAATATGACAGTACGATGGATAAAACACTAGAAGAAAGAATCTCGTGTAGATCATTTCGGAAACTCATGAAGGTTATTGCGAGAGTAAATGCCAGAAGTAAAAAATATGTCGTAACCCAAACGCTTGCTATATGTTACGCTCGACTAAATGTACATGGAGACAGAATTGATTTTTTTTTGTAAGGTATCGGCAATAAAAACTGTTTTTTCATACATCATTTCGCTGTGTATGAGTGTTAGATGGGAATGAGGGGGAAAACGTCTAGTTTTTGTCAACTAAATACTTTATATCAATAAAAAATAAACCAATATGAAAAGTAACAAGATTTCTCTTGTAAGGGAGTGTTTTTAACAGAATATGTTCTTTCACATTCAACATGAAAAAGAAAATATAAGACTGAAAAAGTTAAGTTGATTTTAATTCAAAAAACATCTTGACATTGTCGTCATTTTCATAGTAATTCTTAGATGCATTTTTCTGAGTTTTATGCGGAGGTGATCTAGTGTTTACGTTTGAATTATGATTTCATTATTCGATAAATAGATAATGTTTTGTTCGAAATCTGTTCGTTAATTCACCGGATTTCTGCTCTTGGCTGGCGATTTTCTCTATACAAATATGAACTCGTACGATAGAAATCTTCATACGAAATAACCCTAACGTAATCGATGAATACTTACAAATTTATTAATTTTTCATCGAAATTTCCACTGGGGATTTTTTCAAAAAGAAACGTGCTCGAACAAGCTTGTAGGTCGTAAAAACGAAAGAACATAAGTAATTCTTCTTTTTGCCGTAGTGATTTTATGATGAAAAACTGCTAACTATTCAGCGAAAAAACGATAATATGTAGTTTTATCATTAATAAAATTATAAATCAAAGTTGTGCAGGCGATGAACTTCACGTTTAACTTCAGGAATAACGTTAATGCATTGCTATGGCATAACATGAATATTAGAAAGCTTTTGTAGGCATATGTCGACTTCATTTCTCTTTTTATAATCAAATTTTTCAGCGCTGAATTCATTAAAAAGTCTCTTTCAAAATACTAATAAGACACGAAATTCTTGTATTTTCGAACAAAATTATTGCTTTCTATAGAAGAAAACTTAGGAATTTTCTCTTCTTTTTTTTCTGTCTTTTGAAAAGTCTATTCATGAACTGTAAGAATAGTTTCGCTATAATTACAGTATGGATAAAAACGAGAAGCCAATTTTACTTTGTAACCTTCAACTAAGAAAATTCTTTTTCATCTTCTTTGATCATGGAGAAATTCCAAAATAAATTATTTTATCTTATGTTAAATACTTCTACATTCGTAATTGCCACATTTTAAGTTATAAATTAAAAAGAACGTTCAGCGTCTATTAGAGTTTTCACGCTTAAACGCAGTCAATCATGCATACTGTATTCTCTACATAAAACGCTTTAACTTTAATTACATGAATAAAACGTTCACAGTTGATTCTCATTAACATACTGAGCTTTTTTTTGTAAAGTGGGAAAACGTCTGGCAATGTTTTTGAGTAATCTTGTTATTATTCCATAACGAAAAGGTCTACCTTTCGTAATTAAAATTGAATACACAAGACTCTCTAGAGTCATGCAGAATACTAAACTACATACATTTGAACTACTTTAAAGAAAAACTTCATCTTTAGTTGAATACTTGAAATAGTCATTACGATAATTTGTTATGAGATAAAACTCATATAGTGATTATTTTGTTCAATATATATATATCGTACCTTCTTGAAAATGACGTTCAATGGCTGGAATATCATGAATATAAACATAATCACGAAAATTTTTTCCACGAAAATTTATATCCAATTTTTCATTTTTCATATGGCTATAAGCGATAAATAATTTAATTTCCTTTCTTTTTTGAGTTTTTAAAATAAAGATTACCTTGAATCTAAATTTTCAATATCATAATTTAGATTAATTCGTGATGAAAATTGATCAAAACCAAGCAATGATGGTTTATCATTAGGATCATTTAATGATGGTCGCCGTGCAATACATATCAAAAACGTTTTATCACTGCCCAAAGAATCACGATGCAGTGCAACAGATATAATCATGCGAATGTATGGTGTAGAATCTTTAAATGAAGATATTACATTTTTCTTTTCTCGATAAAAGAGAAAAAAACAAACCATCATTTGTTCGCATACGACAGAGAAATGTGCGTCCACGGGATTGTATGGATGATTGTTCATTATTAACAAGTGCTGCTGCAGAATCACCTTTTTTTTTTTTTATAAATTAGTCTTTATGAAAAAATTAATATAAGTAACAAACCGGCATCTTTTTTTGCCCAAGCTTTACTGAACTCGCCGACATCATTCGGATGCACAAAATGATATAAACTTCTTCCGGCAAGTTCTTCCTTAAAACAAAAATGAATAGAACAACCAACAAAATGTAAAAGCAAAGTCTTCTAAGTTCAAATAATAATTACTTGAGAAAATTTCAAATACTGTCCAACATTATCGCTAACAAAATCCAGTTCAAAATTGTGATTTATTGTAAAGAAGAAACCATCCAAAGCCTAGACGAAGAGAAAAAAACAAGACAAACTTTATTGATTTATCTATTCGTTTTTATTTATGTAACTAGAATGTATATTCTTATTTATATTCTAGATAAGGTTTTTACCAATTGAATACTGTGTACAATAAATTGATCAATGTTTGTCGATATATTCAGTTCACTCATGCCCATAATTAAATCCTAGTCAATTATCTTTAAATAATAATGCGTTTGATCGAAAAATAAATGACAGAAAAGAAAACAGAAAACGATTTTCATATCCTGTTTTTTTTTACAAACAATCTTGTAATCATCATCATTATCGATGCAAAAATGCGCAAGTAGCTATAAGACACACACACACACACATCATCATCATAATCATCAACATGAAGAGAATGTATTTCAAAAGGAAAGAAAAGAAAAAGTAACAACATGTAGCGACTGCAAACACCTCTCCTTTGTCTTGCTGTTTCAATCTGCATAATGCACCCTTACATGCGTTATAGTGTGCAGTAATCTTTCTCATCGTTGTCATCGCTGTTCCTTCAGCCCATAAACATCCACAAGATGGTTAAAAAAATAGGAAAGAAAAATCGGTAACATTTGTTCATTTAAAGACTACTGTTTCTAGCATTTTTTCTTCCTTTTCCTGGCAGCATATTCATAAATTGACAGAATCTTAAGACTTAAAATTCACTAATTATTCTATCTGTCTCCTCTTCCTTTTCTTTGTCTAATGTAAAAGACAAAAAAAACCTTCTTTTTTCTATTCGCTAAAAACAAAATATAAGCAAAATTTAAGACAAAAAAACTTTACTATACCTCAAAAAGAAGTGGTCCAAGTGCATCATATGCAAGTAATGCTGGCCGTGATGATGAGACATCCGATTGTTGAATAACTGATGCTGAATCTATTCGTTGTCGATTCGAATTGATAGGCGAACATGCCGGTTTAATAACCGTGGGTGATGATGTTAAGCCAATATCATCCATCACTTACACTATAATTCGAACATTCTATAAATATAAATGAAAAATAGGAATATTTTGTTGTATTCAACAAAAAACGGATGACAGCAGTATTTTTCTTACACATGTCAGGTATACGAAAAAAATTCACAAGAATGTATTGATGCGTATAAACGATACGATGTACAAATGAAGAAACGTTTTTTTTTCTGTAGTTAGCGGTAGAGAGAGAAAAAAAGGTGTAAGGTGAAAGATATTAGCATTAGTAAGGGTGTCGTGATATTGTCTCATGTTAGTATTCATGATTCTCGTTAGTGAAGCAAAACATGAAAAAACTCTAAGCAATAAGTTGTTTGATATAATAATTGTAATGAAATTATAACTCAAAATAAAAGAAAAAAAACGAATGATATTTAGTTGGTTTAAAAAAAATTATGAGGACTATTACTATGGGATAATCTAGAAAAAAACAAAATTTTCTCGAATTTATTTGTTTTTTTTCTTCTTCTGCTATAAAGCAATGAGTGCAAGATCATATCATCAGCAGACAAAAATACCATTGAATATGATGAGTAGCCTCCTCTCAGAAAATATTGCATTCATTGGTTGTAATTTTATCCAATCAAACAATAGCAATCGTAGATTTTGATGTTGAAAAAGGTATTTATTTTTTTCGCTGTAAACTGAAAAAAGACAGAATTAACACTTACTTGACGATCAAATTTCAACTGATTATATAGAAATATTTCACTGGTATGCGATTTTTTTCTAAAATAGCCTCGGTTTCATGAATTATCTCGATGAAAACAAGTGAGCGAATAAGTAGCAAGAGTATGTTAGGATATACGTCTTCCCTAAAACCAACGAATGGCTATGTTTTTCATGCAATCAAAGGGCAACAAAACATGTACTCGATTGACTGTTTTATCAATAGTCTTAAGGGCAGTCGGATTAAGTAGAACACATCAAAATTTTGCTATACGATTTGATCGACATTTTTATTCGAGCTAACTGGAATACGGAATGAAAAATATCTTTAATAAAATGTACATATTTTATTTCAAGATGAATATCTGTGTAGTTTTATTTTCCTTGAAAAATTGCCTATTGCATTTTTACTAATTTTGTTTTTAGAATACATGACTATCATGGAGCCACTCTTTGTTTAACTTGTCATATAAAAATTTCTTTTGAAGGAATATTTTCTACTGTTCTATTATGCTAATTCTTTATATGATCCTAAGAGATCCTCTTAGATTTTTGTATGTCAATAGTACATTTCAAATTTTATTGATACTACAGATATATAGACATATAAATATGGATCTTTATAACTGATCTAGTTTTATGTTATTTGAAAATCTATAATTTGCATGGATCAGAAAATTACTTATAGCCACTCGTAGTTCCTTTTTCTAATAGACAAATATACGAACGTCTAAGAAAGCTTCTTATGATTATATTTAAAATCAGCATTGTTCATACTGTTACACTCATTAGCTCCCGATTAGCAAACATAAAGCTTTGCCACATTAGATTGCATTTCCTGGATTTGAAATTAACCAGAAAACATTTTTTTTGCCACAGAGGGCAATAACTGAACTGCATATTTTCTTTCAGGATTCATACGAGACATTGAGAAAACTAAAAATAAGAGATTTCATAACAAAATATCTTTGCAGGTAGAGACATTCATAGTTTTTTTTTACCTAAAAAGATAAACCATCTGACGCAAAGAACTTTAATCGATATTAAGTATGATATGTATTCGTGTCTTTTCAGTCAAGAGAACGTAGCTAGTAGAAGGTTATATGCTGTTCAAATTATGTCAGTTCACAGCAGATTAATTGAAAAAGAAAAAACGCACTAAAAGTAACTTTTCTCGATGTCAACATAGTCCAGATGTAGCGTTCAATGGTGCTACTCAAAAATCACATGAAGTATACCTTGTTTGTTTCTTTTATGTTTTAGTATTACAAAATTATATTGCTTGTTCCTCCGTGTATTCATATGCAAGAGTTTCTTTCGAGTTTCAGATTTTTAACTTCACGTGTTTCACAGGTAGCATAAGACTTTCACTTGAGACATTTCCGCTTTTTACACAAATATTGCTAATTGGCTTTCAGAGATCTGTATGTAATTTGATACTGTCTAATAGTTTTGCATTGTTTAGTATATCGAAAGGCAAATATAAACTTGAAGATTTATTTTAGTATTCTTTAATGCATTTTGAAATATATACATTGATTTAGAAACCATGCTGAACATGGGCATTTTGCTAATAAAGAAAAATTGTACAGCGCCATTTTGTATTGGATTTTCTATAGAGAAGTTACTCAAAAACTAAATGTTTTGCGTTTCGCCTAAATATTAAGAGTGCACTCGGAAGGGTAAGATTAGAAGTAGAATTTCAAAAGAACTTATTTTTGTCTCGGTTTATAATGATTTACTACGAACATTGATGAATGCATCATTTAGTGGCACCTCGAGTTGTGTGTTCAACATTTAGTATCGGGATTTTTACCTATGTTATCTTACAGTTCGTAGAGTTCCGTGCCATTTTTTTCATCAGGAAAACGTTCTCGTGGTGTGTACATAAACATTGCTTTTCTATATTTCTAGATAGTATTCTTGAATGAAAAAAGTAATGATGCATAAAAATTTTAAGTTCTAAAATAATGTCGGACTTTTGGACTCAATTAATACAATATACAGATGGAATCGAAACTGAAACATCTGATATTGATAATCCTGAGCATCTTCTATCGAAATTATTAACACATGCTGAACACGAACGAGAATTACTTGAAGCTAAAGTAAAAAGAAAAACTGATTGATTTTGAAAAATAATTATGTTTCCCATAGTTTAATCCAATCTCAATAGCAACAAAAGAAAATCTTTCAATAGTATCTCAATTACACAATGGCATAACAATGACAAAAAAACTTCTTGAACAACATGAACAACTGCGAATTCAAGAATGTAAATTAGCCATTGAATTGAAATCACGCGAAAATGAAGCAGAATTAATTGCTCAAGATTTTCGCACAACTGTTAAACGTTTGAAGAACACAGCAAGGATTATTGATTATCTTCATTGCCTTGAAACACTCTTGACATATAGGTATTTTCAGTTGTTTGATTAGACTTCTATAAAGAAAAAAGAAAAAGATATTCCTTATGTAAACAGAAGAAAACCACTGTTCAAATTGCATCTTTTTTTTCTATGAATACATTTTTCGACGTAAACATTCAAATTAGATAAGAAGCAAACAGATTTATTTATTTAAAAAACATTCTACCCTAATATTTGAACTTATTTAAATGTGATATTTAACGAAATAAAATTTAATGGTGAAGTGTTTCTTTAAGAAAGTTTATTCTTTTGCAGAATGGCTGAAAAATGCCTATATTTAGAGTCGAAATTTTCTTGTTACTCCGCACGTCTTAAATTTGATCTTGAATTCGCTAAAAAAAAACATTGCCGATGAATTTGTCTTATTTAATATTTCATACGAGAAAGCCTTGTCAAATAATAAATCCCATTTGAGATAAGTCGTAGCTTGATCTAAATAATCCCGGCTTCTTGAGTGATAATCATTGGATTAACTTTTCCAACCAAAACACTCACTCATAGATCACTTTCGATGTTGTATTCGATTTTAGACGTTGCACAAGTTGAGTTTTTCAACAAAAATAATTCATAATAAGTAGGAAAATAATGTTGTTTCTCGTCAATACTGAAAAAGGAATTATCGTAGATGATCAGCTCGCTAAATATTTCTATGAAAATTTTATTTTATTTGATTCCTTCTCTAGAAATGCTCAAAAGAAGACGTACTATTCATTGATTACTTTTACTGGATTATTCAAATAATTCACACAACTCTAAACTATCTATTTCGTTTTTAGCTCTGCACTGGAAAAATCTCTTTCCGCTGAATCGCTGGATGAATCTTTATCAATTTATTCTAAACTGTCAAGGCTTACTGAACTCGTGCATGACACCTCAACTGAACATTTACGTGCGTACAGTACTAATCTTGCACTTTATTGGTATGAAGAACTTAAAACTGCTATCGAATCGTAAGTCTATTTAACATACGAAATTTTCGGTTCACTTGTTTTCTCTCCTATAGACGTATGGAAAACGTCTTGAAACTTATCGAATTTCCATACATTCGTAAAATGCCACCAAATGTTGTGATCGAATTATTTGACATAAATCGTGATATATTAAAGCAAGAATTAGCGTACGCATTAAAATTGCGGCTACCAAATAATGTTAAACATGATGATGTTCAATCACGTTTACGTTTTATTGGTTGGAAACCAATCCCATTATTCATTCATATGCTATTAAAAGGTTTTATTACTCGTTTTAACTTTCATTTTTATGGTCAACAAAAAACAAATGATCGTCGTAAAGTAACAAGCCGAACATTCTTAGAAAAAAATCTTTTTCGATTTTTCCTGTTCTCTTTAGCCTGAATGGTATCTTAATCAAATAATTACGTGGATTCTCGATCATGATGATTTTCTAACTAAACAATTACAACCATTAATTGATGAATTTTCGGATGTCTCACCAATTAATGTTAAAGTAAGCACGACATGTGTGAAGAAGAAGAACAAAACTAGTTTATTTTGAATGATAAATAGGTTGAATTTATTCGCGGTTTGATCGAACTTATTATTGTTAAAATTGACAGTCAAATAACGTCGATACTTAGTGATACAACATTATTTACACATTATATTGAAGAAATTCTTATTTTTTCACAACGTCTGTTTGAAAAAGATATTGATTACCCACAGGATTTACCGAGCTGCATGAATTTATTATGTGATGAAATCGTTTTTGAAAAATGGTTTCAAGTTGAACAAGATGGTTTGTATTCAATTGAATCCATATCTTTCACAGGATGAATTTTGCACGACTCGTGGATTCTTTTGTGAGGGGAACTGAACTTCCATGTTTTACACATCATAGAATTTCTTTGATATTACGCACTTCACAGATTCGATAGATAACAGCCCAAGTCGAGCAATCATATTGTAAGATCTGATCTTATATGATCTTGCACGATCATACGAAAATCATACAAAAAATCGTAGTCCCTGAGATCTTAGATCAGGTCGAACGATCAGATTCTTCAAAGATCGTATTAACGTGTAAGCTCTTTCAAGAATGTGATTGTGCGAATTGATCTAAGATCTCAGGAACTACGATTTTTTTGGTCAGATTCTTGTAAGATTTCGCCCCTATTCCAAGATCTTGTGTCAGATTTTTCGACCTGGGACATGTTGATATGCACTGACTGACTAAGGCATTCGCACTGGTATTGTTTTCTCCAAAAAAGAGATGAATACATCTTACAATGGATAAGATTGTTTCCTGAATTAAAATCTTCGCTATGAATAAAAGCAAAACGTTTTCTTTAATTCAATTGTTTTCCTCATTTATACACAGAATACTTGGTAAAATATCAATTGCTTCAAGTGCGATAGGAGTCTTATTGAGGTGAAACAATGGCGACAATAGAATAAGATTAAAGTGTAAATGTAAAAAAAAATAGTAATATGTCTGTATTGTTGCTATTTATCAATAAATAGCGTACCATTGGGAGATTTCTGTAAACGGATGATAGATTTCATAAAGTTGACACATTGGTAATACAGATGGCTATTCATATTTTGATCAGAAAATTCCATAGAGATTATCAAAATGAAAGCCGCATAGAATCGAATCTGAAAGTTTTAGCTTGTAAAAATTCCAATTAACGAGCCTGCCTTACTAACAAGAACGATTCTTAGTTGGATCTATTTTTTTAGTTTCTCGTGCAAAATTACAAAATATATTTCAATCATCTACAGCACATCAAAGTGTTTATGAACGTATGCTCGAGCGAAATCCAGACGAAATAAAAATAAGTGAATGTGCTGAAACATTCTTAACACTTCTTCATGCAATGGAAGGTAAAAAGAATTAAATTTTTCAGAACTATCATTAATTTTAAATTCTATTTATTTAGATCGTTATCGTCATGTACCATATCCATCTTGTACTCTTCGTTTATTTTCTTTACAAGTCGATTTACTTGACCAATTTCTAAACGATCTAAAAGATTGTTTACACAATGAACAGCAAGATATTGACCCGCTATCAAAATATTTTTGTTCAATACTGAATTCAATTGTTTATGTAGCGGATGTTATTCAACAATGGAAAAATCGTTCAGTAAGAATTCATATTATCTTTTATCGAACTATTCTTCATTGTACTGGAAGTTTCCGAAGACCAGTTAAACAAAAAAGATTCCGAATAATTCCTGAGCTCGACATTGATGTTTGTGTTTTTGAAATACAGAATATGAGCGTTTCCTAGTCCCGCTATATATCTGCAGCTTCCAATAATTATTCTATCGGCTGTTGTTCGCGACATAAAGCAATACACTGAATACTAAATACAATCTTAGTTTTACAAATACCATGATTTTCTTCTCTAACATTTATGTAACACTATCGATTTTCTACAGTTTTACTTATCCAGAAGATCAAATTGTATAGGAGAAAATGAAATTTTCGGAATGATTGAAAACCTATGCATATTTGTATATTTATTCATGCTTTCTTATTGTTTCATAGCACTATCAACGTTTACAATATTTCCATGAAGAATATAAAATTTTTATTAAAAATAATGGCATGGATAACTTTGCGGATAAAAATTCGAATCAAATTGATATTGATTCAACATTAGCTCAACAGTTTGATTTAATACAATTAAATAAAAAGAATGATTTAATACCAGCATCAATATTCGATCATTTACTTGAACAATATCGTGATGAAGAAGAAAAAAATTGTAGTATCATTGTCAATCATATTGTCAGTACACTTAAAGCAAAAAGTCGACGATACATCAATGAAAAGTAATTAAACAATATTTACATTTTGAATATTAAAAAAAAACGCAAAATTCATTTTTTCTTCTAGATGGTCAGCAATGCCCAACCCTAAAGATTATTTTAGTATGAATATCTCTTCATCGGCTATAGATGTCTTATTAGAATTACAAACAACTTTTGCTAATTTATCAATTAATCTTTTAAAAAATGTTTCCAATGAAATACGTGCCAGAGTTATTAAGCAATTTGATGAATATTTGTTTAATAGGGTATGAAGAATTGATTCCATTCGAGGTATAAATAAGAACGAAATTTTAATTTTCATAGATTATAAATGACTATACATTTAATGAAGGTGGTGCAGCACAATTTCTTTTCGATATGAATCGAGGATGGTCTCGTATTGTCAATGATCATTTCTCACAATTATTCAATAAGTAAGAGAAATAGATAAGATACCGACAAGTGAAAGTTGTTTTTGTTACGGTTGAATACAATTCCTCGAGTTACACATTAAAAAGCTTGTTAACGCAGCCCCTTTGTGGCTAAAATGTGAAACTCACATATTTTCCCTTCGGCTTACTAAAATAATTCAAAATAGTTCATCTGAAAAATCTACCTTGATTTTCAAAACCTATAATTAGGTCAGTACCTATTTGTTTATGTCTTTAATGGAGTATTAATTGTTAGCTCATATATTTAAGAATGGCAGAGACTAGTTTCCATGATCTGTAATGATACCCTAAGCTCGTTACTATGGTCTGTAATGAGTAAGCATTGCTTTTTTCGTGTAGTCTGTAATTAAAAAAAGAAGAAATAGCAGTCTAATTAGTCGAGCTCCTAATTAGCACAATTTTTAACTTATTAATGCGTCTGTAATGGGGAGGGAGATGGGGAGCCGCAAAAATCTCGCTTTCAAACTAACACCGACGATTTTCTTCGACAGTATATGTGAGTTCCACACCCAAATTTGTTTTTAAAATAGCCAAAGTATCTTTTTTTACTATCGAATTCTTTCAAAAGCATCAAATATTAGCAGTTTGATGTTACTGAACTGTTGAAATAATCCATGTTTTTTTATCAACAAATAAAACATTTCTGATGAGAATACGTATGCAAAGATGTTCATCGTGCAAATTCAGTTCGTAAACGAAATTCTAATAGTATTGCTCTTTGAATACGAACTCGTATAATATTTTACGCTCGTTGTAGTAAAAACAATTTTCTTTAATCTTCATATAAATATTTTTAATTTTCTTAGATGTCGTGAATCTGCTTTACTTCTCACAATGCCAATTGGTTCTGCTCTTTTATTAGTTGATGCTCTACAACAAGATTTATCACTAGCATCGCTGACAGATTCATCCTCAAAAGATCCTATAGTATCATCTCCGCTGCCTTCTGCTCTACACGAAATGGGTATTCATAATTTAAGTGAATTCGAAGCCGATCAAGTATTACAACGTCGGCGTGATCTAACTAATTGTTGAACTGTTTAAATTTGGGTTTTCCCTTTTTTTTGTTTGCTCTCTTTTCTTTATATTAATGCAATAAAACAAGATACTAGTCAAACAATATTAACCAAAATTGCGCAATGTTGGCCTGCATTAGCAATGGCTAGCGTACGCGTACTTGGTTCATAATCAAGTCCTTGCGGTCCGTAGAGCAAATCGGCTGTTGACAGTTCAATAATACGTATAAAGGAACCTTGACGATCGAATACTTGAATACGATTATTACCCCAATCCGACACAAATATATAACCTCGTTCATAATCAATAGCTAAACCAGTTGGAGCTTGAAATAAACCATTTTTCGTTCCTACTGAACCGAAACTTGTTACGAACTGTCCATGACGTTCAATATCAAATATTTTTACACAATTATTATAGAAATCTGTTACAATTATATTTCGGTCATTATCTTGTTCAGCGAATTTAACATAATGTGGACCAGCAAGTTCATGTAGTTCAGATCCACGTGTTCCAAAACGATGTGAAAGTACGCCAGATGAATTGAATAGACATATACTATTTGCTTTATTATCAGCTACCACAATAGATTGTGATTGATTAGATATACAGAGTCCTTTGGGACCTATAAGCGATTGTTGACCGAATTTCTTTAATAATCTTCCATTTCCATTTTCGTCTATAGTCCAACTACTAATCAAATGTTGATCATAATCAGCTACGAAGCATGTTGAGCTATTGTTCAATGAATTCGACAAGCCGATAGGACGACGAAGTGCATTGTGCTTCGAATTCACGGGTGATAAAAATGAGCCCGTACATAAACCAGTATCTAATGAAAAAAGTTGTACATTCTGATTGATTGTATCGGATACAAGAATCGTTCGAGCAGGATTTGTAGTAATTAATACATCTTGGGGATTACTAAATTGTCCTTTTTGTCGTCCACGTTTTCCAATAGTTTGATAATTATCGTTACTATTGCTATTGTTGTTGTCTTCGATTTTTGTCGGTGCTTTGACTGTTGTTTTCCTCATAGGTTGCTGATGTAATGTTGAAGTACTGTAAAAGGAGAAAAAAAATCGATTGTGAAGTATATTTTTGATGCTCTTCTTTTTTCCTTCTTCTTGGCTTACCTGCACACGCCATGTAGCATTGACGTCGAATTAGTCACTAATAGGTATATAAAAAAGACGGAGAGAGAGAGAGAGAGAAAGAAGGCAGAAAAAAGTGATTAAATGCCATAAGTATACACACTGACTCACAACGTTGAATGTTGTTCAGAGATGTTGATATTGTTAAACGTCCAAAATTATTGATGGCTTCTTCGAGTCGTCTTTGATGGATTGGAGAAAAAACAAGCGGAGTTCCACCTGATTTTATGAAAAATAGAAAAAAACATGACATAAAATTTGTTTTTCTCCTTGTTTTCTACGACTAAATTTACTATTTTTACGAGAATGAAGCAGTGAAGTTGAATGAATATTAACTTGTCGATTTAGTTGTTGAAAACGTTGATCAAGTCGTAAATGCATTTTTTCAAATGTCTCGTTCATTTCGCTACCGATATTCGTATTTTGCTTTGCCATTTTTTTCTGAATAACAAGCAAATATACTCGTTTCTCTTATTTTCTTCTATTAGTGAAATTTAATCGAGTGAGAGATGCACCATCTGATTTATTTTTTTTGCAGTGCCACTGTTGTTGTTGTTGTTGTTTATGGGAAATATTCATTTTTCTATATGATACTATGGGTGTCAGATGGTTGATGGCAGGGCTCAGTCTTGTATCGTCTATCAAACAATAGTCAATGTGCCAATTTAATCCGAGTAAAAGAATCTTTTTATAAATTTCTGTGGTCAATATCTCATGAATCTGATTTCACTATTGAATAAATGATATATTCATGTTTTCCACTGATGCTCAGCTTTTCTTATAATTGTAAATTTAATGACGAATTCACTCGATTAATTTATAGTATATTTTGTTCTTTTTTTCAAATTTTTTATATATTATATCTGTCCGACAGGTATAAAGAAAATCAATGACAAGAAAATATGTACGCTCATAGAAAAACACCTGTATTTTTCTTCTATACTACTTTAACAAGGAGTTATAGAATTAAAATTAATTTTATCTTTTGCCAGCTCATCAAAATGATCTATAGATATCATGGTAGAAATTATTTTCAATAAAATAAAAAATTTCTTGATGTTATCATATGTGAGCTTGTATTTTAATTTTCTCTATTGACAAGCATGAAAGACTACAAAAATCGTATGCAGCAACGTTTATCACGAAAGAAATTTTCTATCAAGCAGTACAAAAACATGCTTTTTCGTAGTATGCTTTTATAACGAAGGGTAAGGTTTGGCATGCCACATTAATAACTTAACATGATTTATTATGATGAGACTAACACATATATAAGAAACTATCAATCGTATTGAAAAGCACAGTAGTACATCATCGTCTTCAACAACCAAGGTTTGTTAATGGCATATTTCGATTTTACCACTGAAATAAAATTTACGCTAAACAATAGAGATAAGCTATAGAGAAAAATGATTCCTGTCGTAAGTAACTGATAGTTCGACATTGATTTAATCGATTAGATTCTGATCATCCTAAATTCTCTCAAACGAACAGTGATTGTTTTTATTTCGCGTCATGTAATTAAGTTGTGGTTCTTGTGGTGCAATCTATCCGTTTCGATTTTTGTGATTCATGACCAGAAAAATTGCCAATGATGTAATTATATTTTCAATTTATCGAAATTTTTTATCATTATATCGATATATTTAAAATAGAATAAAGAATGAGAATAATGTGCATCGATGAAAGTGAGTGTCTTTTTATAAGATGAGTCAAAATGAAAACTAAAGACATGGTTACAACTGGAAAAACAAATAGTAAACAACTGTATGAAGAACAGAAAGGAAAACGCTGCTTGCTGTGTTTGGCATGAAATGTCAGTTTGCGTTTTTTAAATTTTCGTTAAAGGTTTATTTTTAATTTTCACTGATCTTATGATTTTGCACTCACCAAATATTTCGAATAGAAATACATTTTATTGATGCACAGTATACTCTTATTTTGTATCTATAATTTTATTGAAACTTCGATAGCAATTGCAATATAGTTGTATACCGAAGCAAGTTTTCTTCATTAAATTATGTTGGGAATTTTTGCCAAGATAGTTTGAGTCGAGATATATAACCCATTGTATTATTACGTTATTACTGCATATTTTTACGCAATATCATCACTTTCATCCATATGCTTTTTACTCTTTCTTTCATATTTGTGCATACTTTTAAGCAAAAAACTGACTTCTCATTTTCATTTAACCACGTTCGCTGTCAATATTGAATATTTTCTGTTCTCTGTTTTTATTTTTCGTAGGTACGTAATAATATTAAGCATACGATTTTTATTGACATCATAAAATTAAAAAGATAGCAATATATAAATAGTGCCACATTACGCACAATCTTAACGGTAGAATTAATAGCAATGGCAGAGGAACAACATTGTGGAAAATGTAGAAAAGCTGTTTGCGTTGCAAAGTGTCATGGATGTAACAAATCATTTTCTATGTCACATTTTGTAAAACATCGACTACATCTCGCTCAACAGATGGATAATCTTCAAGAAAAATTTGAATTATTACAAAACGATATAAATAAAGATAATTTTAAGCAATCACTTCTGTCAAATATTTATGATTGGGAACAAAGATCAATGAGAAAAATTCAGGAAATTGCCGAAAATGCGCGAAAAGATGTTGAGGAAAAATTACTGCCGCTAAAAATGGATGTTGAAATTTCAATCAGACAAATCACAAGAGACTTTCAAACATATGCAGACGCAGATAATTACACAGAATTTGAACTTGAAAAATGGGCTAAAAGAATATCTGATCTTCGATATTCAGTTGAGCATCCATCTAAAATAGAAATTGTAGAAGATAATAAACTTTCGTCAACAATTTATGGAATTAAAATTATTGAACAAAACCGACAACAACAATCATTATGTACAAACTCCATATCAGAAACAGATAGCTACACTTCAGAACAATCGATGGAATTGATTCCGGAATATTTTGTACCAATGTATGGACCGTGTAGATTATCCGAAGACAAATATGTTGTTGCACATTTAAGTTATCGTGCTGGACTATCACAAATCACTGGTTCAAATAATTATTCATCTGGAAAACATTCGATTTCATTTCTAATTGAAAAAAAAGGCATTAAAAATGTGTTTATCGGCATACATTCAGCATCAAATGAAGCTTCTTTTCCATTCGATCGTTCGATTTATGGATGGTGGAATCTCGATTATGTTATTATTAATGGTGAACATGAAGGTGGAGATGATAATTTAGTAATTCAAACAGGTGATAAAATAACATTAACAGTAGATTGTGATAATCTACAAATTCATTTCGAACATCATCGGACTCGAAAAATTTGTAATATTCCTATAGAATTGAACATGTGTCCGTTTCCTTGGCGAATACTAATAAGATTATTGATGCCAGGTGATTCCATACGTATTTTTAATTAATTTTTTAATAGTTTTTTTTTGTAAAATATCATTTAAAAAATCTGTGAAAAAATATAACGAAAATTGGTCCATTTCGTCTGCAAACTAATGATAAATACTGTTCGGTATATACGCCAGAAACGAATTCTCAATAGTAGCTATCAACAAGTATCTGAATAGCACATCGTCTCCATAGAACTCCTTTTCCTATTCTAATTGAATCCAACCATTACGAAGAATTTCATTGCAAAAAAGATAAAAAATCTTCTTGTGATATCAAACATAGTTTTATTACTCATTGTCATATTGGCATGAATCACGGCAAACAAACTCTTTCATGAGGTAGAACTTACGTTAGCGAGTAAACTTTTAACATTGAAAAGAATTACTCATGAAAGAAATACAACGTTGGCTCGTCATGAATTTACAGGATACTGATAAGATAACAATAAAATACAAATTGAAGATAATTTCTATCAAAAAGTGATGTTAAGTCAGGTGAAATAGATATCAATAGAAATATATTTCATTGTAAAATAATATGATATGTGATCCATCGTTTTGTTATTGATAGAAGTTAAGATGTTAATCAATCACTATACTTGATCATACAATTCAAAAATCATTGACAGGTTTACTTAATATATATATATATGTGTGCGCAACTTGTTAGTTTCACAAGATATCAGATTTCTTTTATGAAAAACATTAAAAACAATGTGCTTCTTTTATTGTAGTTCTTGTATTTAGTATATAGAATCTTCGGCATGCCCTAGAATAGAGAACGTGGCAGCACATTAACTGACAACAGCGACGCCACTCATAAATCAGAAATAGAAACAGAAAAAAAATCAGTTATGGCATTTTTACTCTGTCCGTAACTAAGTGATGCTAAGAGGCATGAATGGCTGATTGTTACAATAAAACATTAAAAAAAAGAAGAAGAAATTCTCTATATTCAATCGTTGCTTATTTCGCTTTGTAAAAAAAATGAATCGAACCAACTCTGGGCGTCGTCCAGCGCCAGATCCAAATTCAATTGAAGCAAAATATTTAACATCTACTGTTGGTAAGTTTTTAATCATGAATTTCGCTTTTTCTTTTAATCTATAATTAATTTCTAATTACAGGACCAGCATTAATTCGGGGCTTATCAGAGATTGTTGAACGTCGTCCAAATGATCCGATTGAATATTTAGCTACATATCTCTATAAGCAAGCGGAAAATACACGCGCACAAAAAAAAGTAAAATTCAATTTTTGCGGCTTTTGTGTTTTAACTAAACTTAAACTAAATCTTCTGCTATTTTTCGAATAGAAAGAAGACGATGTAAAACAATTAGAACTGGAACGGCAACAAGTTGAAGAAGAAAAATTACGTCGTGCTCAACTTAAAAGTGAAATTCGAGCTCTACGTGAAAAAGAAGAAGCTGAACAAAAACAACGTGAAATTGAAGAAAGACGTAAACGAGAAGCTGAAGAATTAGCTAAACGGTAGACAAACAAAAAAAGAAATAATATTTATTTCATAGAACATGAATCGTTGCCTATAGACATAAGGAATTAGCAAGTCAACCACCGGCATTACCTGCTGTACGCGAAGAAGATGATATATTTGTTGTTGAATTTGGTGAAACAGAACTTCATCGACAAGCTGCTGTTAAAAGTTAATAGAAAACAAAGCAAACGAATGATACATTTCTTTGAAATACATATATTTTTCAGATGCCAATCTCTTGGAATTGCTTCGAGATAATTATCATTCAATTGCATCACGTAATGCTGACGGGAAAACACCACGTGACGTTGCACTTGACGCTGGTTTTCAAGAAAATGTTGAACAAATTGGTTCGTAAAAACACTGTTGTTTTCTCTATATAAAGGAAAACAAAATCTTTCATTTAGATTCCTACTGTATTCTGTTACTTCAAAATGGAAATACAAAAGCTATTAATGATTTAGTTTTATGTGGCTACACAGAGATCATTAATCAATTAAAAACAATTGAAGATAGTGATGAAGATACAAATGAATTCATAAATGTTGACATACCTCAATTATTGGTAATGAATAACTACTGCAAATATTGATCATTTCGAATTTTCACAGTAGTCGTAATTTACGTAAAGAATTTAAATAGAGACTCGAAAAAAGGAATATTTTATTTCCAGGAAACACAACCTTTTCAGTATTTTATCAAAGTGAGAATCGTTTGTAGAAGACTCATTTCTCTGTATCGTTAAAATTCGCAGTACTAGTTTTATAGAGACTCAGCAAATTCACAAGTGCCTAGAAGAACCAAAGGTTTTGATGTCAGCGTACACATTGAATTAAATGTCAACATGAAAAATTCTTTCACATCGACTTTCTTTTTCTAGGAAAAAGTAAAACAATTACAACAAGCAATTAAAGACGGAGATACACAAACAGTTGACACGATGATGTCCGATCGTAAAAACATTGCACTTTATCGAGATGTTGAAGGTTCATCATCATTACATAATGCTATTGACAATCGTCAATATGCAATAGCATTGAATCTCTTGCAAAAATATCCATCATTAGCGCTAGTTAAAGACATTGTAAGTCGAAATAAATCTTAATGAGAATATGTAAATGAATATATTCGAAAATTTTTAGCGTGATCGATCAAGTCTCGATTTACTTAATTCAATTGACGAAGATAGTGTGAGTGATGATCAACGTGAAATGTATGATCAACTGAAAGATGCATTAATAGCAACATCGGGAAGTCACCAAATGGATTAAAATGAACTATTTATTTGTTTGATGAATTCTTTCCTTCTTTTTATTTCTTATTCACAATTAAAAAAAAGAACTTGTATCTGAATTGACACAGACGTGATGAGCAAAAGCTCATGCAAGTATATAGAAAAAAATTGACAATAACACAAACAAAGAGATTACATAGATTCAATTGCCTGTTACTTTAGGTACGAATACTAGAGCAAGAAGACCACCAAGTACAATTGCAGATATTGAGGCAATTAGCAGGATTAGGCAATATTCTAAATAGATAATTAAAAATTTACTTTTTCTGAGATTAGTATTCGTGATAAATAAAATAAAAACAATAAAATAGGGATTATTTTGAACCTTTGCTGAGCTATATTTTTTCTTTTACTATCACGAATAAAGGTCAGACTATAACAGCACGTATAGAATAATGGAAAAGAGGTAATAATTAAGACGGGAACAAAACGGAACAAACATATTAGTTTATTCGGTGATTTATAAAATTCCGATTAGAACAATCAATTACACAATAAAGACTCGGTAAACATGAAATTAAAATGGGTAGGGAAATTGTTCATAATGCAACATGTTTATCTGGGATACCGTAACTCGTTAGGGAGCAGGTAGGAACCAGGGTACTGTAAAAAGAAATATTTCAAGAGGGAAAAACAAGTTGTATGATCTTATTTGCTTACTCTAACAAAACTTCAACAATTAGAAAATCTCTTATTGAAAAATTCATAAAAAAAAGAAACCTTTGAACAATGTATTTAACCATGGAAAACTTTTGTTAGAGAAACATCAAAACGATGAGATAATTTATCATGTTGTTTTTATAGAATAAGAGGAAAAAGTAGAAATAGTTATGTAAATTGACTGAGCGTAATGTTTGAATTTTTTCTACATTGAAGGAAACGGAATGCTGAATAAATATTTAAAAAAAACTATCAAGTCAGAATGATAAATGACCACCAATAAAGTCTAGATTATAATCGATTCTCTGATAACTAATTCTGGGCGTGGTAGCAAACAAAGTTTTCTGTGAATATCGGAAGTTGACGATGCGTGAGTAATTATTCAAAATGATTTCATTTGTAATATCCCTTTTGTAAAGATTTTGATATCTACTTAGAAGCATTGCTAACCAAATAACAGTGATAAATCTGGATAGAGTTAGAACAAACAGATCTCAAAACATGTTTTCTCTATCAAATAGGGTAACACTTCTATTTATTATTAATTTCCTAAGAACAGTCGTATAATCTCTAATTTCACGACAATTGCCCGAGATCCAATTATTGTAGGAATACGAATGAATATTTCTATACGCTATTCTTGACTAACTAGGCTGCAGTTTGATTTTAGTACTATCTCTATCCAAAGGGTGTACTACCCTGGAAGCACATATCGAATCATGTTTCATTTGTTATCTTTAAACAAGACAAGTTATACTGAAGAATAACTCTTTGCAGCTGTGTTTGATAATTTCAAATTCGATAGCTCGAGAATCTGAATGGTTTCTATAAAACTTACTATCTTCCCAAAAGAATTTATCATGCATTTTATGTGCCATATTTTTCATTTTTTCAGCATCACGAAATAAATCTGTTGATCTCATATCGAGTTCTTCAAGACGGATGTTTCTAACTAAAGTTCTTTCGTATGTATCTGCAATAATACTCATTAATCTATCAACTTTATCTTGTGCTTTGGCAATTTGTTTTTCATCAATAGGTGTTGGTATTTGTCTATGAAGTGTTCCTTGATCGCCACCACCAACCACAACAACACTGTCATTAACATACGTCATATTATTAGATAATTGATTAGATTCATTAAGAGGCATTTCTATCTGTTGTTGTTGTTGTTGTTGTTGTTGTTGCTTATGATTATCATAATGATTGAATAGATTAACAATGTAAGAAGATTTTTTATATTTCTTAAATTGATTTTTTTTTCGTAATCGAAGACGGAAACAGAATTTCATCGATCATCTGTCAATGTCTATTCACCAATTTATATATACATAATACGAATTTAAATAGCCTTGTGCGCGCCTCTTACCTATCTTTAGTCCCGCTTTATTCTTTTCTTTTACTTACAAATTATATACTTGCATCTATTCGTGTCCTATGTTTTGTATCTTTATATCATCATCATCTTCATCAGTTGTTTGATTTCCTCGAGAGAAGCTTTACTTTAGGATCAATGAAAAGAAAAAAGAAAGAAAAGAAAAGAAAAAACCCAAAGGCCATCCAATAAGATATTCGATGATATAAAATTGATGAAAGAAAAGAATCTAATCGTTTGTCATTCTTAAAAAGACATGAACGAAAGTGAACTTCGAAGTGAAGATTCTCTACAATCAGTTAAATATTTAGGTAAAACACCATCACCCTATTCACATGGAGTAGGCATAGCGATTGTAAGTAAACAGTTTGTTTTGGATTTTCTCCAAATGAAACTCATTTTTATTTTTCAAGGAACCTGCAAAAACTCTATGGAAACGAACCAACAAAGGTTCACAGTATAATCGTTGTGCTATATCAATAGATCGATTTGGTTTATGTATATATGAAGAAATAGCGAATGGAACATATAAAATAGCTTGGACCGATGCCATTGAAAATATATCCTATTGTGTTGCTGAACCTTTACATCGTCGTCTATTCGCATGGATTTCTCGTTCACCAATTTCTACTCAACTTGAGTGTCATGTTGTACTTTGTAGAACAAGTAAACAATCACGATTACTTACTGAATTATTAGCACGAGTATTCTATGAATCTTATCGCTCTGTACAAAAACGACCAGTTGATTTAACACCAAATCTATCAACACGTTGTTCGGTATGTGATACTATAGTGCGACAACAGCAATTAAATAATAACTCTTTTTCATATCGAAATCATCCCGATCAACGATCGTTTAATAATTTTGAAGACAGACAACAAATTGATAATTATGAACAGAATGAACTTAATGGACCTATGGTAGCTCGAGCCGTTGTAAGAAATTATGAAGATGCTTCAATACATAGTAGTAGTCGTCAAAGTTTTGATTACGATTCAATATTATCCGATAAAAGATCAATTAAACCATCGGAATATTATCGAAGATAGATATTTTAAAAATGAATAAATCTTCTGTTATATGTTGATTTATGTATTAGAAACAAGGACAAGATTCACCATCGATAGTAACGCATTGCTAAGCTCATATGACATTTTTCTTTTCGCCGTACTTCGTTATTCTATTCTTTTTTTTCTTTTTTTTCATAATTCTTATACTCGAAACGACTGAATATGTATATATGTCAAATCACCTGTGCAAAGTGAAACGCCTACAAAAGCTGAATTGATATTTTAAATAAATAGATCAGAATTAGCTTTTTATATACGTAGAATAAAAATGAATAGGATCATTGAATGACTTAAACAAAAAAAAGTCAAATGTTTCACATAGGCTAATACTTGATATTCTAAATGAAAACCCAAAAGGTTTTGATTAAGTTCACATGTTGAATAATTGGTTAGTGAATTCAATTAATCGCTATCTCTTGATCACATACAGTTTTATCATTCGTACAGACATAGTAAACAAAAAACGATATATATAACCTTGCGCTGGCTTTCTATTGTTATTAATAGCACATAATATCAGTGTACCTAAAAATGGTTATAATAGTTCTACCATTGATATTTAGGGGCGTCTATGTAGATCGTAAAGATTAATGAGATTTTGTTTGATTATATGTTGGCGAAGGTTCTTGTTCTAATAATTCATCGTTCTTTATGTACCAAGGAAAAGTGTTAACTTTCTACATGTTGTCAATATGAATAAATTACAAGTGGTGCTAAGATTGAGATTTAAGTTGAAGTTACCTCATTAGTTTTTTTTTCAGGGTTGGCTATTTTGCACGGGTTTTATGTGTTACTCCTCTATATATATCTGACTTCCATTTTCATTGAGTTATAGAGCTTTCAATGTGACAAATTCGCGTTTTCATCGAAGTACGTGCTACAAAACCGAACAGAGAGAAAGGAAAATCATAATAATGAATAACTCATTTTAGGCATATTTTTTCAAAGCACATAGCCTCCACACTTTTCCCTCTCGTTTCTCACAATCATTCGCGTTCAATATTCACTGTCTTAAATGGAGTATTTCATTTTAAAATTTTGAGTTTCATTCAAACCCGCGCCGTAAAATAATATGATCGAGTGCAAATATACATATGAGAAAATATTCTTACAACTTACTTTGAACTTCAAAATTGATTTCAATTGATAAAAAAAATTCTTCTAAAATCATTAAATAATCAGCTTCAAGAAGAAAACTCTATCGAAGATACAGTTCGTACTGAAGAAACTATTATCGAATTTTTTTGTATAGTATATGTAGTGAAATATTTCCCGATAGATTTTTAGTTAGTCATCAGCGAAAAGAATTTCTTTAGATAAAAAAATGAATCCACATACGTATCTTTACATGTGTTTTGAAACCTAGCGCCACTTTTGCAAAGTTCTGTTTAATTTCTTTTCTTCTGTAAATTTAAAAAACAAACAAAATTCAACTAGAAAAAAAAAGAATTGGAAATGCATGAATGTTTCATCTACGCTTTATGTTGATGATATGGCAAGGGAAACAATGTTAGTACAAGATGATTCGAAAAAACAAATAATTTCAATCGACCGAATACAATCAGAAATGGCGCAAGTACACATATATATTGTATCCAACCCCATTTAAATTGTTGCCAAAATCCTGGTGTATATAGAATTGCTTGTCTTCCAATATTAACAACAACATTAATTGCTACCGTATTCGCAACAACTGTCGTTTGAGGTGTTATCCATGTATATTGCGTTTCATATGATGTATAATATTTTCGTGTAAAATACTCATCAAGAATCGATTGAAGATCAGGTGTTGATGTTGAACTTGTTGCATTAATAATTGCTTTATTATATGTATTGTCAGAGCCAGAATCTCTTACTGTTTGTCGTTGCTCAAATATTAGTTGACCATAAACAGTTAGATTCTTATTATTACTTGGAGTAAATGTTGAAGGTGGAACAATATTTATAAGTGCCATTGTTTCCATATTAACGAGTTGTTTATCACTTAATTCATATTCAAATATTAACCAAATATTAATATTACGAATAACAACACTCGTCTGTGGAAAAATTAAATTAAATGATATACGAAATTGATCAAGTAAACCGTCACCATCAATGTCATATGATGATTCAGTTTCATATCCAGAAAGAAGCACGTCTTTCAAATTGTTATTCAATGTTGAATAAGATGATAGAAAAAAATTATAATTATTCACATTATCATTATCAACTATAAGAATATATTTTGTTCTATTACTAAGACGTGGTTGTTCACTATAAACAGATTCTTGTGTCCAAAATTCACCTGTATAATAAGTTAATAAAAATGGTGGTAAGTAAGTTAATGCTAGACATGAAATAAAAACGAATGTTGCACCCGATATTAAACGAGCGCGATATGAAAATCGATCTGGATGAGAGAATAATTCATAGGAATTCATTTTTTCTATGAACTTTTGTTATTTTTTTGTGAAATAACAATACGAATACGAGTTAAATGAATTTACGCCATAAGAAATGACCATTACTTGGTAGAAACCTCCGCATTTTGGTGACTTAAATATGATTGGCTCTTATTTTGACAGCTACATAACACACCTTAGCAATATTAATAATAAGGAAGAAAGTAGTTCAGCGAAAAGAGAGAACGGCGAAGAAGATGACAAATATGATGGCGTCATCTGGTTACAAAACTCGGATGAAATAAATGGATATGAATCAGAAAACAAGAGTTTTCTTCCAGAATGAACTTTCATTTCTCCAACATCATACAAATATATATATATATATATATATATTAAGCAATTTTTACTTCATGCATTTTAGAAATTGACATTTTCTTTTGGCAGAGCATGACAGAAGACTTATACTTCGTAGGCATGTAGAGGAAGTGCAAAGAACATATTTGTAGTGCATTTTTAGTGCAAATCAAAAGATTTTATTTATTTTCTGTCGAATTATTTTGATTTGGTTGAAGCAATATTTATTTTCTATCATATCTTTTACATAACCTTTTTCTTTTTCGTTTGCTTTTTCTGATTAAAAAGAAAAAGCAATGGTATCTATCAGTACGAAGGTAGAAACATCGAGAACAAAGCCAGATTACGATAGTCGCTTCTCATGATGACTGCAAGGTTGTTTCTCGTTTCGCTGCATTTTGTTTGCATCAAAATAAAAGCATCAACTGCGCAGATATCGAAAATAATAGTTTGGTATATTTATTGTTCTATTCATAATATGACATTGATGTATTATATAAGTAATATTTGAATACAAGTAAGTAATAAAAATGTATCGCCATGCCTCTTTAACATAAAAGCTTAGACGTTTTGATAATAGAAGTGCTGAAATGATATACGCATTTCATTATCCTTGAAAGCTGTTCGGCCAACGTCGATTGGAAAAATTTCTCCTTTCTTGGAAATAAAACATGACATACGATTTAATCTTATAATTAAATAGAGTCATTATTAGCAGATGTTTTTAATCGATTCTTATTTTCATATTTTCTCTTTTTTTCTCTTTTGCAGATATATTTATATATATATTTCATTTGTTTATGCCGTCACACTTGACTCGACTGTGCGTTGAAAATATTGTTGCTATCAATGATCCGAATGAGCGAATTTGAATGTAACCAATCGTCATCATCATCGAAACAATTATCACCTTTTATTCATCAAGTAAAATAAGAAAAAGCTAAATTTTTTACTCCTACGAGTTTCTTTGATTTGTATTGCTATAGGTTGGCGGTCATTCGTCGATGTTTCAATATGATAAAAATACTATTTGTAAAATACTTGCACCATCTGAATTAGATTTTTATCAATCAATGCCTGAATCATTAAAAAACTACACATCGAAATTTCGAGGTTAGAGATTGTTATTTTCGGTCTATAGAGGAAAACATGAATTTTCGATTTATGATAGGCATTGTAACAGTTCAATATTGTGAAGATGAATCAGGCTTGATAAAACTTGTGGCTCAACGACAAAAAAACTCATTCGATGACGATTCACTACCCGATGAACAAGATGTGCCTTCATCAAATGATCCACAATCATCTGATAGTATGGCACGAAAAAATGTACAGTGCGTGTCAATAACAACAATAGTTTTATTTATAACTTAATATATATCTGCGTCTTTAATTTGATAGATTACGCTGCTCAAAAGATGGATCTATTGATTATTCCAATAGTTTAGGTATTGATATTGCTAATTATGAACAAGGAAAAACTACCATGTCAGCAATTAATCCTTGGAGTTTACAATTGTGCAAAAAACAAGCTGAAAAATTACATAGTCAGTTAGTTGGCGACGAAAATGTTTCTGTTTCACAGAGTAAGCATGTTTACAGATGTCTTGCGTTCTTTTTTCTTCGGTAAACAAAAAATGTACTGTAAGAATAATTTTGGAATTTTTCTGTCAATAGAAGGCTCGTTTAAAAGTTCCCAATGCCCACGTATGATGCAAAAAATATATAATTCCAGGTGGTACTGTGAAGTGACACTTGATAGAGTAGTGACGATGGTAAACGAAGATTCACCAATTTGATTTATTGTATGATAAATAAGAAAAAGATAGATAAAATGCAAATAGATGAAGTGGATGATTGTAAAAAAAAGAAATAATAGTAAAAAAAAAAGGTAGAATCATTAGTTGAGCACAGATAATGTATGTATGAAGACGAAAGAGTGAAATATCTTGAGTATGTTTGATAGAGCTGATCGGATGAGGGTTAAGCGTCTTTTTTTCTTCGTAAATATTGAGAGAAAAAAAGTAACAATTTTCTGAAGGCAACGAGTAATTCTGACTTCAAACGCGATCAACATTAGATATAAGTAAAGGATTAAATGACATAAAAAGAACAAACAAATGCAAAAACAATGTGAGAACAGAGACAATGATTAAATGGATTCATTTTTAATCAGTTGATAGTATTTTACTAGAAAAGAATATTAGTAAATTAGTATAATTAATGACATGAATATTGTAGAATACCAAAAAAAAAGTAAAATTTCGTTTTTCTATTGCCTTTTTAGAATATATACTATTAGAAAATGTGACAGCACGATTTCATAATCCCTGCATACTTGATTTGAAAATGGGTAAAAGACAATATGCTGATGTTGATTCTGATAAAAAGCGGCAATCAAAAATAAAAAAATGTGAATCCTCCACATCATCAACATTAGGTGTTCGTTTATGTGGCATGCAAGTAATTTCGATATAATTTTAGAATAAAATCAAAATTCTATTTTATCGAATTCTCTTAGGTCTATCAAATTGATAGTCGTCGATATAAATTTACAGATAAATATCGAGGACGTGTGTTGAATACTGAAGAATTTTGTTCGTCATTAGTTCAATATTTTGATAATGGTAGCACACAACGTTTTGATGTTATATCTGGAATTATTGAACAATTAGAAGCATTACATGGAATAATTAGTTCCTTAGTTAAATATCGTTTTTATGGTGGAAGTCTTTTAATTGTTTATGATGGTTGTGTTAATTCAAAATGTATTGATGTGCGTATGATTGATTTCGCTCATACAATATCTGCTAAAACAAACAATGATGAATCATCAATGTGTCATAGTGGTCCAGATGAAGGTTATCTACATGGACTTGAAAGCTTAATACGAATTTTTCGAGACATATTCAACAATGACGGTAAAAATACAGTAGGAATTGAACCTGAAAACTAATCGCGATCGTCCCCTCATTTGTCATTATTCGTATCTAATGCGTTATAGTTGTTTCACTATGTACAATTAGTATTTATGTTCATGCAGTACGTTCCTAAAGTCTATCGAAAAACAAAGAATGTTGAATAACTTTTACACAATTTCACAGTTTATTGTAAGAAATTTAAATAGCTTTATTTCAAGATCTTGTCTAGTTTTATTTTATGTCCATCATACTCAGTTGAACCATATGTGTAAAAATAGTTGAAAGAAAATATTTTTGAAAAAATAATTGACGTTCCTATAGAAGCATATATTTAAAATTTTTATGATAGTAAGAAAATGTTGCTCAAGAATTAATGTATTTTATCGTTGAACTTCAGAAAAAATCTCATTCTATTGAGCTCTACCAGGATTAAAGATACTACTGAGTAAACTGTTAAGAGATTTCATACTGGCATAGTTTCACGAACAATATGCGTTTCTGTAATTTTTTTCTCGTGCCAATTCGATAAGACATGAGAACTCGTTGGTGCCATCTTGATTTATCAATGCTTAGCCAATTTCGATTAGTAATTTTCCTTTCTTTTCTCTTATCATTGTGACCTTGAACAATTGAATGTTCCTCGAAGTTGCTATTTCATTTTAAAGTATATTGAATAAAATTTGAATGATTAGGAAATCAAATTGATAACGAGTTATTTAAGCTTTTTTTTAATTTTCCGATAGACTTAAAGAATATTCTGTAAATTATTAACTATAAATCTGACCTATCAGATCGATGCATATAAGAAGTTTGCTTTTGAATAACTTCAAGTTTTCTTTTTTTCACTCATTTTCTTTTTTTCGTCTTAATTTTTACGTTCTCAAAATTGCAAATAGAAAAACTAAAAGTACTATTTATTGCTTGTAAATATATTCGTGTTGAAGTTAACTTTTAAAAGCTGATTTATTTTAAACAGTCAACTAGTCGAATTTAAATCCTTAGATACAAAAACCAAAAATAAATAATTCCATGTTTTCGAAATTACAAACATTTGCGTGCTACTCCATCTGAAGAGAGAATTTTTAGGTTTCATATCGACTCACGCGACTAATCCAGAAAGTCCTACAAGATATTAATTACTTTTATTCGAGACTACGTGAATTTTCTAGAATCAACTAAACTATAAATACCTGACAACAGGTGAGACACTTAGATTATTACTGTCTAGATACTACACTTTTATGGTATATTTTTTTTAAACAAAATCCCATGATTCTCCTTCAAAAGATTAGAAAAATTTATTGTTGACTCCGAAATTTTCATAGAAATAATCAACAAGAAGGATACCTTTTTATGAATATAAAAGCTTCTTTCCATCATTTCTATCTTAGGATACAACTGTGGTAAAAAGATTTTTGTTATACAACTCGTATAAGAGGAAAAGAACATTTAATGTCCTGATTTATAAATTGCAGTAAACCAATAGACACCGTACTTAAACAGTGACTTCTCGTCAAAGTTTGCCTCCATATAAAACTACAAGACGGTATTCAAAAATTAGTTTTCTACTGATGTTGTTGACAAGAGTTGTGGGATTAATTTAAAGGCTACCGTAAAAGTGTAGTATGTCGGCGGCAGTAATATAAAGGTTTGAACTATTTTCAGGCTTTTTAAAATACAGTTCTGTCTTCATGATGTATTGTACTTGAAAGTAATTAATCCTTTGCAGAGCTTCTCCCTTGTCAGGTGAATAGGCATGACAAATCCAAACTGACAATCAAGCCAATAAGCGCATTCACTGTCTGCAATCATAGGCAATTTATCAATGACATTCACTAAAGCACATATAAAAGAACTCTAGGAAACTAATCATTATTCCAAGTTGTTCCGTTGTTGATCGTTTTTACTGATTTATTTCCCAATCATTTATAGCACATCTTTATCAGTGAATTCGCTATCAGATGTTATAATAGATAGTAACTGACAGATATTTTTCTATTACTGAAATCATGAAGATTTCAAGAGATTTAATAATATCTGTCGAAAAATGAGTTACATGTAAAAAATAACTGATTTGAAAAGTCTACTTCAACATGTCAGCGAAAAAAATCTGATTTGTATACATGTCAGGCGGAAGTTAAACTTCGACAAGAAATTTTGCTGAAGTTACAACTTTGATGAACAATTTTTCTTGTCGAAGTTGAAACTTCGGCACGACATATATATGTACTATATAGATTGTGTTTGTCCTTTTTTTCTCAGGTATATATGCTGTATATTCTGTGGTATAAATTTTCTTTTTTAATTTGTATGTGTCAATGTCTCTGTTCAGATTTTGTTCGATCTCGTTTATTATCATGTATTTTTACTTCTTTTTTTTATGATAAATCGACGCATTAGCGAAGGATGCTATAATTATTGTGCATCTATGCAGCTGATTGCTTAGTCATTTTTCTTTCAATCATGTGTGTTTATCGTGGTGTCTATGTTTATTCTATTTTCTTGTGGTTTCGTTTGTGAATAATGTTAATTTCATTTCAATAAAAAGTCAAATTTAATATAACCGACTTAGCTGGATAATCGTAGAGGTGAGAAGTATTTAGTTCAAACAATTAACGTACCGGTTTTCTAAGTGTAAAAACCATACGATGCTGATTTTCAATTTTAGTTTCCAGTTTATCTATAATCATTTTCCTGTATGACTATTTACGGAAGTAGACATCTACTGAAGTTATTTATTATTTTCTATTCGAAAAGCAACTGCCTAATATTGATCTTTCTGGTTGAGTAAAGGCTAGAATAGGAATTTTATGTTAGAAGAAAACAAAATGATGATGTGGGCAAACATCAACGAAAAAAGAAATCGAATTATGTCTCTTTATTATAATTGGGCATATATATATATATATATGTTTTAATTTATCTCATGAGAAAATAATCTTTAGCTTTTGTTTCCTTGGATTTGTAAATAATATTTTCATAAAAATCTTCGCTTAATATTTATTTTCTTGTTTCCATAGAACAATAATATATGCATTCAATCGGCTCGAATATGAAAACATACAAGTATTTATAGAAAATAAACATGAACAATAATGATGGAAAAATCAATAAACTGAACACTGAATAGCAACAAGTCTCAAGAGTATCATGTAAATACGAGACTCAATAAAAAAGAAAAGAAAACAAGACAAAAAAAATTATCTCATGTACATACATCACGGAACATCGCATCGACGCTTTTTTGCTTCTGTTCTTTTCGTTCTCGTCTTTTAAATTAGGTAACAGGAATATTTTTATTATTGTTATTATTATTACTAACATATATATATATCCTTTTGTGGTGTGATATAAGATATGTCAGTCGTCATATAACGATAATGTAAGAGTTAGTAGATACCAACGTCAGACCTATATGCTCCATAGAAATAGCGGAAAATTGGAGCGAGAAAGATACGTCATGTAAATAAGAACAAAATTAGTACTGGCGGGTCGAGTACGTCAGGGGAATTCGGAAGTGTTGTTTGTCTTTCACCCTAGTCCTTTTACTCTTTTCTTTCATGAGTGCACCATAGTTCCTTTAAACTCATTTTGAAAGCGATTATGTATGTGCAAGAAGAAAACATTTCATTGAATGTGCATTAAATCCTTGCCGTTACTGATAATTGTTTGTTGCTCAATCTATTGGATGATAAAATATGTTTAGCTTCATCTAGTGCTTGTAAACAAACAGGATTGGGTTGATCATCATCAATACTTCCACCTATCTATTAATAATAGATATATAAATATATTTATACAGACAATAAAATAAAAATTATCCATCTAAATTACTTTTTTTATTTTGGGTTTCTGTTGGATTGGTGGTGGAGTATTTGCATAGTATTGTTTTCTACTTGATGTTCTTGATGTTAATGATTGATTATGTGCACTATCTCTGTTAAAAACTATAGTTGATAAACGTCCACCGTCATTAAATGTTCCTCTGGGATGTGACAGATAATTTCCATTTACTAAACTATTATTTTGTCGACATCCATATGTATGTAGAACATGAAATAATTGTGTGCGAAATTCAGTTCCTGTTAGACAATAAACAAGTATATTACCAGTATGATTAGCGTTCATTAAAATAATACAAAATAATTTAATCATTTTATATTTTGCTTTAAATTTTGAATCATATACATGATTTTTGGATGCAAATGTTTGCTTTTCAAACATTAAATAAAAAACAATAGGTGCAGTTAATATAACAAACATTGCATTTATGGATAATAACATAGTACTTAAATTTCTTGCAACTAAACGTTTATTTGAATTATGTGCATCACCCATCGTACGTAAAACACTGAGAAAAATAATAGTTGAACAAAGAAACATAAGCGTAAATGGTAAATAAACATTAACTATCGCATCAACGTAAACCCATACGTCACCATAAAATTTGTGATATTCATCACTATATTCCGATGAGCATTGTACAACATTAATATCCATATCGGTATCAACAATACGATATATTAATGATGATGATGATGGAACTATAACTTCTTCACTGTGGTTAGATAAGTCAATATTTATTATTGATTCTTTGCTTAAAGATAATCTATACGTGTTTTCATAGAATAAAAATTGTATATTGAGCAAAAAAAGTATGAGAAAAATACATATTAATATACAATATGTTTGGCATGTGTTACGAGTTTTTCTAACACCGCTTGTTAACGCAAATACACGATCGATTGATACAGCTGTTAATATCCATGCACTTGCTTGAGGGAAAAAATAAATTGAGAATGAAAAAATTTTACACGCTATTATTGATACTTGTTGTAAATCAATATCGAACCAAGCATGAAGTATAAAGTTAACACAAAATGTATATAAAACAGCAAGATCAATAATAGACAAAAAAGCCAAATAGATAAATGTTGAATGACGTCGTAGTTTCGAACGTAATACAACGTATACAGATAGTAGATTACCTGCTGTACCAACAAGCATAAATAGAATAGGATAAATCCGTAATAAAGTTAATGTAATTGTACGGTAAGGTTCTCGCGCGTTAGATGGAATTGCTAAACGATTATTATATCCGGCTAGGGTTGTGTTCCACATGATTATAATTCTACAATGATAAAGAAGAGAAAAAGAGTAAGTTTTTCTATTGTTTCTTTTTATATCCCAAATGATTTGTCACAGACGAATGAGTTTTCAATCACTAAAATGTGGATTATTACATTTCATTTTGAATCATGTAAATAGATTGTATGTTTGTGTGTTTCCATGAAGTTTTCTTTTCATTTTTGTTTCTGTTATTTTTAACAGAAAACAATAAAGCCAGAAGAAAAAGAAGTAAAGAGAGAGAGAGAGAGAGAGAGACTCATAAAGAGTAAGAATAGATGATATATATGCTTTGAAAAAAAGGCAAAAAGAGAAAGATATCTTCTTCCACTCTCTCTCTCTTTTTCTTTTATTACGCTCCTTCTGTTCGGGTTTCCCTTCGGTTGGAAATCTAGAATGACGAGAAGCAAACTGAAGAAGAAAAGAAAAAAAAAGAAAGAAACCTTAAAAATTTTGCAATATTCGAAGATACAAAATACTAAGGTGCTTCACTGATGAGAAATAAATGTCTAATTGCATTTATGTAAAGTGCAGTAGAAAAGAAAACATCCGATGGCAACAGTCTTATCAATTTACAATCGACGATCTTCATCTCTATTATTTGCTACTGCCAGTCAAATATTATTAAACTCACAAAAGACAACCGAGATGTTAACAAAATCTATTCATCCAATGAACTATCTTACAGATAAATATAATAGATAATTTTATTATTATTATTTTTTTTTATTTTTATTATATAACATGCAGAATTCCATTGTGTATTTCTTAATCTAGTCAATGGTTTTAGTGTGAGCAATCGCAGGTATTTCATTTTTTTCTCCTAATCGTTTACTAACAGTGAACATTTGCTTAGTTTCTTATTTTGTTTGCTCAACTTTACTATTTTTTTCGCCTTTCAGATTTCTAATAATTATGAAATATTCATCACAATAATGATCCAAGGCTATTATAGAAATGCTATAGACCTTCAATTCTCCATACAGGCTTTACTATTATCTTGCTAGATTACTACCAAACAACATTATAGAAAATAAATCTATCCAATATATCCATATCGATCTACGTCGATATGGATATACGTATATATATATATATATATATATATATATATCTTTAATCTGTCTGCTGTTCTGTCTATCACTCATTTGATTTCGTCGAGGCTTTTTCCTACGTGATAAATACTCATGAGTTCTTATTAGTCTTTCGTTTGGGTATCGTTCGGAAGAAACAGCAGTACTCTATTTTCATTATTGTTTTGCTTCAACTCATCAAGCAGATTATCAGTAGTTGGTACCTTATAACTGTATGTCTCTATTATCAATGAATACGCACAGGGAAACTTGATCCAAATTAGTGATGGAAAACAAAAAACGTCATATTGCCATAAATCAAAACAAATTAATGCTTTAGGCTGTTGGCAGGTTATCTATTAGAATTACTATTATCGATGAGAAAAAAGTGAAGTGAAATAGAAGGAAATAGGATATATTTGGATTGAAATTGCCATATTTTTTCCAGTACACAACTGCTCTAGCGTATTATACGTGTCTTTGAAAGAACTTATAGTAAAACCAATCATGCAATACATTAGAAACATGTACGTGACTTATTAGTAGAATAGGTGTGCTCAGGGGGGGGGGGGGGGGGGGGGGGGGGGGGGGGGGGGGGGGGGGGGGGGGGGGGGGGGGGGGGGGGGGGGGGGGGGGGGGGGGGNATCTTGTTCACAATCCCCCCCCCCCCCTCTATTTTAGTTGTCCTTAAAAACATGAGTAGAAAGATGAATGACTTACTAGGAATTTATGTCAACTAATCTTTGACATTAAATACTATTAGTTATATAGTTTTTTTTCCTGTTTTGTTTTTAATGAAACCTATTTGAACTTCAAATCAATTATTATTGGCCTATGTAATTTGTATCGTATGAGATGATGGCTTTAATGGACCGTAGAATAACAACTGTTAAGACTATTTAGAAGAAATTTATTTCGTGAGCGTATAAATATCAACGGTAAATAGCGTAGAATATTGCACCAATTAGCTTAGACAAAATATTTATAGAATGCATGACCCTCTTGAAAGAAACTGATTTTGTATGGCCAACGTTTCTATTTCTTTTAATACTAAATGCATGAGTGAAATAATAACTAGTGAACTAAATTCTTAAGATCTTGCCTTTAGAAAAAAAAATGCATTCTCAAATTAATTAATAATAGATATGGTACATGTTTCATAACAATAGCTGTAGTAGCTCTTTTGTCAGATACTGAATACTATGAAGAAAAAATGTCTATGTCTTAAATCTTTTTACTCGCGAGTCGTGCTTTTATACATATGTTGTGATGTGAAAAACAAATGTTGCAAAAATTCTAATATTCTCTTTTCGGCATCTATATATATATATATCTCGAAATGAGTTCAAGTGGTTGGATTATTAAATTGTGTTTGATATTATTACAAAGTAATAATGACAGGAATATTGGATGAGGCGTTTTAATTATCTCTTGTTTTTGTATTCATTAATAAAAATTATTGAGTATAATAATATTCTTTTCTTTTGTGTTCGAGTTGAATAAAAATTACAGTCAAACCACTATATTTAGATATTTTCAAAAGTTCATTGGTATGATTAAGATGTATCATTAATTAACGATTATTTTATTCTATTTTTAGCATCTTAAATAAATAATTGTTTTCGAGGCCGTTTCTTTTGAGGATTTGGGAATGAATGAGTTCGATGACAGTTAATGAAGGTACCCACCAAGTTGATGCGTAAAATATTAAAAGATAGTTTTTCATAGCAAATTCGTCTAATACGAATAAAAATAACTTGAAAATATTTAATTCACACTAATTATTCGTAGATTATAATGTTTTCTACGTTTAACAATTTAAAATAAAAACTTGATTTTATATTCAGTATCATTAAATGAAACATTGCGGTTTTTAGATGATATTTAAAATAGAATAATTTTAATTATTCAAATTTGCGTTTGCCATAACTTAAGATTTATTTAGTTACATGATGACTAAATAATACTCATAACAGATGAAAAATGTTTTCTAAAAATAAATGCATTATAGACTGGTTGCATGTTTAATCTGGATGGGAAATAAAAACAGCAAGCTCTTCAATGCCATCATGTTCGATCAAGATAACATTGATTTCATTGATGTTTACATGTTAAGGAATTCAATGCTAGGATTAAAAAAAATGTCTAACGCTTTTTCATACAGTAATAATAATAATCAAAACAGATGGAAAATACGTGACTGTCTACAATACCATATGACCAATCGTGGACATATTTTACATATACGATGAAATAATATAGAGAATTAATATGTTAATTTAATCTTATTATAACATTGCTATTAGGCTTTGAGCGAATTCGTCAAGGTTTATTTAGCTATGATTTCTTTTTACAGGGAAAGTATTTCATAGGAAAATTTATGTCCCTAAGGTGTAAGAATTGAACAAACTCTGCCACGTAGAAAATTAATCATGTATATATATATATATATATATATAAGCATTCTTTCAGTATATCTTCCAGATATTCTTTGAATTCAGTTCCCTTTTCTTCGTATCCAAGTTACTTGGTGACTTTTATCTGAAACATTGCCTATTTTCGTTAGTAAAAAACAAGAGGTTTAGCTTTGCACTAATTTTGTTGTCTCGGTTTATGTGTATACATAAACTTCATAACGACTGAATTCTTACGAATAAACTATATTCCAGTTTTGGTATCTGATGATGTTTTGCATGCGCGGTATACCAATAATAAATCAATGACAAGTATGTATTTCGATGTTGGTCGTTGTGTTGAACCAAAATTGTTTTCTCGTCTGTCTATAATTCACAGATCATTGTTATATTTAACTATGCGATATAATTTAATGTGTATGTTTCTTATAATATAAAATGGAACAGAATATTGCTTACTAATTTTGTTGAATAAACTAATAATGAATGACGCAAAAATTTAAGGATCATCTACTCTTTCATTATCCAATGATTATAGGCGTCAGAAGAAACTTTTTAAGTGTTGGTGTCTTCCAGAATAGATATTTATTAGGCTTCTCAGTTAGTAATTATAAGCAAATTTTGAAAGTTTCGTAGAATTAAAAAATCTGATTACAGATGCATGAAAAGTCAGAGCAAACATTTCTCGATAAAAATATATTCTTACCATCAGTTGTTTGTGAATTTTCTACTAATAATGAAACATTTTAGAGATCAGCTTGATGATTTCGAAATAATTCTCATATGACTTTAAATTTGAAAGCTGTTTGTCCGTGTTCTTTGAACAATTCGAAAATCATGATAAGTTTCCTTAAGGATATTATTTGCGTTAGGAACAAATACATTTTGTATAAGTGTAAATCCAAAATATTTCAGAACAAACTGGTTTTAAACAAAATACAGTGAGACTAATATCAAGTGAACAACGAGTTTACGACAATGAAAAAACGATTTTAAACAACATAGCAAACAAAGCATACCAATTGGATTAAAATCATATTTATTTTGTATCTACTGATTCGTACAGGTGTTTTGCCGTTGACTTTATTTAAAAGCCTGTCAAGAAGTAAATCATAAATCCGAGCAAGCATTCGCATAGAACAAAAATCGTTCTTTCTAATCAAATGTTCTAAATCTTCGATTTACGTTTTTTTGTCGGTGAAAAAACAAATAAATATTGTATGTCAAAACAAAAAAATTTAAAATCAACAATTTTTCGATATATTTGTAGTTGTTTACTCATGAAAACATTTTAGGTATGCCATGGTGATCGAAATGAAATCTATTGAAATAAAAATAAATTTTAAACCAGCAATTAAGAAAAAACTAATGGGATAAGTGCCTAACTATAAGATAATTATATTTGCCTTATTTTTAGCGTCTTTACGCAACTAATTCCATCGTTAACAGACAACATATGTACTTAGTTATAAACGACACGAAATGAATTGTAAGCAGTTTCCAGGCAGGCAAACGTTTGGGAAAACGCGTTTACATACTCAATCGGGAACCGCGATTGTGAGCCATTAACGCTCAGGAACGAAGCGGAAGAAGCGCATTTTTTACGCAGAATTCTCAATTTCAGAGCGTTTAAACGTACAATTATTCGATAACTTAAAAACTAATTCATTTAAACGCTGAGGATTAGAGCTTTTACCCGTTTTCACGCTCTGAAAGTGAGAATTCTGCGTAAAAACGCGTTTCTTGCGTTTCGTTCCTGAGCGTTAATGACTCACAATCGCGGTTCCCAATTGAGTGTATAAACGCGTTTTCCCAAAAATTTGCCTGCTTGGATTAAGCATGACGATGACAAGATCAATGTAGAAAATGGAATGCATGAAAATAGCAGGTTTCATTTCAGTACTGTCTCCAACGAAACGATAACTTCAAGCACTCTTAGTTCATTTTTGTTCCTATTATAATTCTTTCGGTCGAGATTTCTAACCATGATTAGTAACAATAAAGATGTTTTTGTGTAGACTAACTAAAACAACTGGACACACAGCTGCTGTACCCCCAACGTTTTTATTCTAATAGATTTCACCACTTCGTGTTCTGCAAATTGATCTCAAGTAAAATCTCCCAGGAGATTCAATCCGACCAGTGGATCCGATCGTTTCCGGCACCGGATCCTATGGATTCCGTTGCTTTTCAGTCGACTCCGTTGAATTCCGACGTACCCTGATTCTCCTGGGCTTCAGCTATTCCACCCATGTAATAAAAACCGCATGAAAATCGGCGGTTAACCGCGGTTTTATCGATCCGGTTACCGGCTCCCATTATCGCAGAACGGATAAATACCGTGGTTTACCGCAAAAAATGATCCGGTATTCGCAACATGGGCAGTTATTCAATTGATTTTGACTTGTGTTTCAGTTCTATTATCCGATTGATATTATTCTACATAGTAAACCATAAATCTTATTAAGTAGTCCAAAATTTCTGCAACATTGTTTTGATCAGTTGACATAAAATCTATACATAGTCATTAGAGATTGAAGAGAAGTATTTGAAATTCTATTTTCTATGATTCAACAATATAATGTTAGTATCAATTTTTTCTTTCATGACTATAAATATCAATTAAGAGTAGGTGCGGATAAGCCGTTTAACGTAATGAGATTTTAATTTCTTTGAACTAAAAAATGAGTTAAATAGCCAAATATTTTTAAAGTTATGTGTAAATCAATTAATAACTTAGCACTGGTTCAGTGCAAACAAGTGAATGGGAAAAATAGCTTCAAGTTTTAGCAAACTTTGTTTTTATTTCTAATCCATGTAATGCAAATTTTGAGTGAAGATAATATTCCTCAGACAGCAATAGACAAAAAATCGATTGGTGAGATAAATGTTCATTTCAAGCGGAAAAATGCCGTTCAGGTCAAAAATGAATTATTTTTCCGTTCTGTCCCCAGGTGAATCAATCCGATACCGAATCCCATCGGATTCTATGGGGTCCTACCATCCGACGAAGTCCCGTAGGATTCCTGGTTGAGGAATCAATGTCGGATCCGACAGTCGTATTTCCAATGATATCCGATTGTCGGAACCAATGAAATCCGAAGCATTCCGGTTCCGATTGACGGTTACTGTCGGATTTTATTAGTTTCCGATATTAGGATCCGATATCNATCAATCCGATACCGAATCCCATCGGATTCTATGGGGTCCTACTATCCGACGAAATCCCGTTGGATTCCTGGTTGAGGAATCAATGTCGGATTTGACAGTCGTATTTCCAATGATATCCGATTGTCGGAACCAATGAAATCCGAAGCATTCCGGTTCCGATTGACGGTTACTGTCGGATTTTATTAGTTTCCGATATTAGGATCCGATATCTATTCCGGAAACAGGAATCCGACGATAATCCGATAGTTTCCTTGCGCCTTCCGAAGAGCTCCGTCGGATTCCAATAGAAACCGATCGGAACTCATCGGATCCTAGGCTAGGATTCATTTTCCTGGGTCTATAACAGAAGACAAACTATATAAGTATAAGTCAGCGTGTATACTAAATTCATATCGAGTACTTTTGTCGTCACTGTTCAGAAAAGATATCCGTGCATATACAACATATTCCATGCTATAAAGAACTCTACAAACACCAAATATGAGTAGTTTTCATTTTTATTTTCATTCTTCACATTCCTTCTTTCCCAACGATTCATTGAAACCAAATTTCTTAACCGCTCTTTGACATTCGTCATGCATCACCACTAAACTATGAAAGTTTTCGCTTATATCGTAAATGATTTTCGGCATCCCACCTTCATGCAAATTTACCCATCATTGTTTTAACCAAAGTCAACCAAAATCAGGGTTGCCAGCTGTTCAAGACCCAAATGGGGTACACCTTAGGTACAACTCAGTTGTAAATGAGGTACATTCATGAGGTACGCATTTTACATCTTTCACACTGGCCACCGGCTGCGGAAATCAATTTCGAAAACTATTTTCAATCAGGAAGGGGCATTCTCAGTTTTTCGTTTTACTATAAAGTCTAGCTTTCAAGTTGAAATCTTTATTTTCTAATAAATATGTTCACAATAAAATTTCATTTTGTCATACATATATTTAATTCAATCATAATAAAACAATGCTTATAAGCATTGTTTTATTATCGAGAAGGTTCACTTTGAGTATACTCAAAGCGAACCTTCTCGATTTATATTTACACTAACTGTTGCACGCTTTTTTTCGAAACTGTATTTTTGTTGCCTTTGCCACACTTTATCAATTGAAGTTGTGTTTGAGCAAAAGAAAAAAATCTTCACATGTCATAGTACTATTAAATCTGATTTTCAATTCAGCAGCTATCGTTTTATTCACTGTCAAATTGCGACTGGCAGTCCATGCGCTTTTTCTTTGATTAAAAACGCCTTCAACAAATGCATTCGAGCAAGGAATTGAGTACACATAAGAAATAATTTTGTACATTTCAATACACATTGGTTTCGACTTTACAAGAAGAACAGCCCAAAATTGATCAGACTGAAATTCCACTTCTCGTTCATGATTTTCGATCGTCGATTTGTGAATGAGATTATCTTCATGATGAGACTGGTTGCATATGTCATTGTTAAATTCTTCATAAACATGACCATTAGCAGCCAACCAATATAATTGACGCTTCACATCTTTATCAATAGTAAATGTCGGATAAAGAGACAGAAATTTTCTTAGTTTCAACCAAAATATGGATGATAGTAGTCGTAACATTGAAAAATGCAGATGGGGTACAAAATGCGTACCTCAGATGTACAATTGTTTTTAGGTACAAAAGGCTCAAATGGGGTACGGCTGGAACCCTGACCAAAATCTAAGCGACTGTAAATGTTCCCAACATCCTTAGTACCGTGCAAACTCCTTTTCCTCTTATCGCGAATACCTGTAAGTTCATTTCGATTACATTCGAACGCATTTTTCTCTATAGGAAAAATGATGTTTCATTTATCTAAACTATTTTTCCCATTGAGTTTTTCATTTTTCCGCTACAAATTCATTTCTACAGTGGTTTGATGTTATTGGGGGAACGGGATATTTTCGTTACTGTTTTTTTGCTTAGTGTGCGTATCGTAAGTTTAGTTTTTAAGCATTTTTGATCTGAAGGTCATTTTTCCGCTTGAAACGAGCGTTTATGTCACCGATCAAATATTTGTCTAATCCTCAATACCCAGGAGAATCAGTGTACGTCGGAATCGGTAGGAACCGATCGGTTCCGCTGAATTCCGACGATTTCCTAACTAACGGATTCCGGTCCAGATTTCATCGGACCATTTCTGATCAATTCCCATCGGTTCCGTCGATTTCCGACGAATTCCGGGTCGAAATTTTGCGCTACTTAACGGAATTTTTCCGGCGAAAACCGAACCGAAATCCGTTAGTTAGGAAATCGTCGGAATTCAACGGAGCCGACCGAAAAGCAAAGGAATCCATAGGATCCGATGCCGGAAACGATCGGATCCGCTGGTCGGATTGAATCTCCTGGGTAAGAAAATTCCTTCATTTGCAGATTTTTTTATGCGTATATTATGGTGACGAGTGCTATTTAAAAAGCTTTCATTTGGTTCAAGTTAAGGATGGTGTGTATTTTTTATTTCTTTCATGTTGCGCTGTTTTATCCAGGGCTTGTGAAGAAATATTATTCAATCCAAATTTTGTTTTCTTCGACAGAATGGAAATAGTGGTATAGATAGTAATATGGCAGAGAAAAAACGAGTTAAAACGGGGGCAAAGAATTTACATTTATTTATAGAAATGATAGAAAACAATATTGAAAGCCGTCTTTTCTTTATTTCTAGTCATAGGTGTAACAAAATATTTTGTGGGTTATTTTTCATTGGTTCTGGGTAAATTAATAAATCAAAATATAACGTTACGGGTTTTTATGATATTTATTTTAACAATAATGTGAGCACACACAGATAATAACAATTTGATATAATATTGATAAATGATTACAACATGCACAATAATAAAAAATGTTGAACGATAACTGTTTCACGATTCTGTATTGTAACTTCTACTTAATATTTCTAACTAACTAACTCTTTTCCTTACTATCTATACCACTACCTCTCAATACTACTCTAAAATTATCTAACTCTCTCTTACTATATTTTCTCGTCCTTTTACACTCTCGCTATTTTCTTTCTCTATTTCCTTCTATATTTCTATTTATTACTAAAAACGAAATTATGAACTAAATAGAGAATAACTTAGGACTTTTCGATTATTTCATTGATTGACATAAACTCTCGAGCTCATTCATGTCACATTTGATCTAATGATGCACTGATAGTATCCAGAAGATATTCTTTCTTATTATGCTCTAACCTTGCACTCATATGCTTTTGTAAACATTTTAATATCTAATCGTTCTTGTCGACTACTCTAATTATCCGTATAAAGAATAAGAAGAAATTCCACAATGGGGAAACGTAGATATCTGAATCAGGAGGGGTGTATCGTTCATAAAAAGGTACACATGATTTTCTGAATATATGAGAATATAGACTATTGGCACAATATCTTTGATCGTCTTACATAAACAGAATGAAAAGAAAAGAATTTTTGCCAGGACGATATTTTTCTGCTTGATATTTCTTAGATTTGTTAAGAGTTCTTGAATTCTAAATCGTAGAAAAACTATATATTAGGATTTATAATTCAGCAGCAAACAAAAACTATCGTTACTATTATAATCATTTCAGTCAACTTGAAATCGAAATAGCAAGCATTTAATTGTTTCAGAAATATTTAACTAAATTATAATCTAGAGGGTGAATTGTTAATCATCATTAGAAGAAGAATCTTGAATATATTTTCAAACTAACTGATGAATTTTTAAAAATAATCTTCCAAAGCCAAACATAGTTTCAGCGTATTTTTTTATATCTTGCGAAATTAAACTTTGTTTTCAAAGATGATTTTCTGTGTTTCTGTATAAAAATATAAAGATATAATTCAATCATTATAAGAGAGATATTAATTGAAATAAAATATAAACGAGAATAAGAATTTGCTTAGAGAAATTATTTTAAAATTTTATCATACTACAAGCGAGGGAACAAAAAAAATTACCGAAGTAATATATTCTATTTACTAATAGTAAAACAATGTTTAAGTGTAAAATTGAATTCATATTTATTTTACTTCAAGATCAAAAAAAGAAATATTTCATATTTCTTATCAATATTGTTGTATACCAACAGCGTCAAAAAATAAAACTTCATCGAACTGTAACTTATCTGTAGGCATTTGTTTAGTTAGAGAATTTCAGAAATATTTTAAAGTCATTTAAATGAAAGAAATTCTGCGTTTTCACTTATTCAGGTATTTTTATTTTTTCTCCGTCGTATTCCAAAAACAGCTATGAAGCTCACTCTATTAAAAAAAAATAAAACGCTCTAGCTCTATGTGGTCAGTTTCTAAGTGATTTGTAATATGCGAGTTCCACATTTTAGCCCAAGTGAGGCTGTACTGAAAAGCTTTTTCTATGAGGGGGTCCATAAGAAATTAAAGTTATCCTGGTCTAACTTTTCTTTACAAATATAAACCCTCATTATCCTTTTGATTCCTTTAATCCCTTTAGCCATATTACTCCTATCACCCCATTCCCTTTAGTCCTTCTACTACCTTTAGTTCTTTTAGTCCCTTTTGGTTAGGGATGCACCAGTACCAGTATTTCTAGTTTGCCAGAGTCATCGATGTCAACACGCACCAGTATTGGAGGTGTTAGTTAATAGAACTCTCAATACTGGTGTGTGTTGACACCGATGATCCTGGTAAACTAGAAATACTGGTACCCATACCATACAACCAGTAATACTGGTACTGGTGCATCTCTACTTTTGATCACTTTATATTTAAAAATGGATTCAAGAGGCTAAAAGAACTAAAGTGATCTAAAGGGATCAAACTGATAAATATCGCATATATTTATAAATGAAAGTTAGACCAGGATAGCTTCAACTTCTTGTGGATCTATGACATTTATCTATATATATATATATTTGCATATAGATTCTTTTTTTTCCATTTCTTCTTGTTGAAAGCATTTTCCTCTATAAATTATAGACTTCTGCTTGAAACTATTTACTTGGAAAAATAGTGAAACATAAAGATATATATATTCTTTCTTTTCCATTTCTCCTTAAAACGTATGGCTTTATGTGGGGTGGTTCATTTCTGCTTAAAATGTGACCATTTCCCGATCAATTGGTCCCATCGTCCACTGCTGTCTAGAAACCATCACAAACCGTTACAGAGAAATTAATTAATTTCTCTGTAACAGTCTGTGGCGAGGGAAGATGGGTCCAAATTTCTACCATAGATACTTCAACACTCCTTTCAGATCGTGTTTCAGACAAGGGCACATTTTAGCACATTATAAATGTTTTTTTTTGCGAAGAATAACAGTTTTGAGAGCATTTAATGTCAACAGCTAGGCTATCTCCGAAAAGAATTCTCTTTTAAATGCTTACAAAGGTGTGTTTTTTTTGCGAGGGAAATCGTTTTCTTTTTCATTACGTGTATTAGGGAGCCGTTTTAAATAAAAAGGGAGAGAATGCCGACGCACATAAAAAAAAAAAGAATTGAGTGAACGAGCATGTTTTGAAAAATTCACATTGTCGAAAATGATCAAGACATGTTCGATCTCTTACTTTACATAAGCTTGTTATAAATTTGCATAACGTCATGTTTCTGTTTATAACAATCAGAATAACGATCTTCATGATAATTAGTCAATTGTACATAGTGTACCTCGTTGATTCCTTTTTTGTCTTTTTTTTATCGGAATTGGACCGAACCGAACTCGAACAGATTTGAAAAAAATTGAGTCAAGCCGAACCGAACTGAAACCATAAAAAGTCGTTTCGATTCAGTCTCTGGTAGGTATGGCTAGCTAGATTATTTTTAAATTGAGATTTTTTTGAAATAGAAAATGAAAAATGAAAAATGAAAAATGAAAAATGAAAAATGAAAAATGAAAAATGAAAAATGAAAAATGAAAAATGCAATTATGAAAGTTATTCTTTCCTTAGCATTTACCGTTGCTATTGTCATAAAGCAATGTCTCCATCGATAAGTAGTAACAATGTGTTTTTCACAGCAGCTACCGGGAATTATTTATTTGGGATTTATTAGGATCTTTTAATAAATCCCGGTATTTATTTCTGTTTCGAGATTTATTGGGATTTATTGAGATTTATTGAGATCTATTACGATTTTATTTTATTTTATTTAAATTGATAGGGGTCTTTTAATGAATTCCGGTATTTAGATTGGTCTTGGGATTTATCGGGATTTATTGGGATTTATTGGGATTTATTGAGATTTATTGAGATTTTATTCGATTTTATTCGAATTAATTCGAATTCATGGGGATTTTTTAATAAATCCTAATATTCATTTCAATTTGGAATTTAATAGGATTTTAAAAGTAAAGTCTGATATCCATTTCTGATATTTGGTTTGTCCCTTGTGTATGATCGATCTCTTCATGATCGCGTTTCTTTTGTTGTTTGCTCTTGGTTTTTTTTTGGGTATTTTCATTTTGATTTGTTTCATTTTTTCATTGGTAGTGATACGGTTTTATAATTGGTCACCCAATTAAACGTATTATTTTTTTTCTTTCTTTTCCCTAGAAGATGAAGGTGTTAGCGTCGTAAGATGTCGCTCTACGACGCTAACTTGTTTTTCTTAAACTTATTCGTTTCTTTTCTTTCATTCCTTTTCATCGTAATCGATAGTTGTTATACAACAGGTTACGATGCCC